>JALBCR010004833.1:0-29289 GCA_030710515.1 Abscondita cerata | reverse complement strand
TCAAGCATGCTTCGTTTCAGTTGCAATTTTCCTATTAATGATTCCTTCTCTACTGAATTTTGACTCATCGGTCCAAATAATTGTTTTCAAAATTTGAATCTTCCTGCATTTCAATAAAATGCTTTCACAAAATGCTACGACGTATTTCGTCACCTGGACGGAAAGCTTGTAGTTTATAATAGAAAAAGCATGCATTTTACGTTGTGCCAAAATTCTCTTTATCGACAGTAGGACCGTCCCAAATCTTCAGACGCAGCTCTGATCGATGCATGTGGTTGCATTAAAATATGCCAATACTTTTATTTCGTTGTCTTCATCACCGGTGACTACCTTGGGCGTGATCTAATACATTGAATTCAAATTGTTTAAAATTTGCTTCTTCTTTTAAACGTAGTTTTATTTAGAGGTCGCAGTGTGGATATCTCTCGTTAAACAAACGGCAAGTTCTTTCAATAATATTGTAACATTCTCCATGAATAAAAAATAAATTTAGTATGTCTTCATTCGAATATTCTTGGTGGATTTCCATATCGTGTATAATGTGTCACGTCGACGTTTACAAGTTTGATAAATAAGGCACATTGTTTTAATTTCCACAGGCCACTAGTCAGAAATTATTTAATAAAATAGAGAAATATTGTGTGTCGAATGTAAATACATCGATAGCAGGAAAATGGTAACAGATAGGTATAGGAACCCTTATGAAGATTGAAAGACCACTTAATTCTCCATCACATAGAGCAACAAGATACAGGGTGTTCCATTTAAAAAAATTGACTTTTGGGCAGTTGAAGTTAGTCAGATTTAGCCAAACATTTTGAACACCCTGTAAATAATGAATGTCAAATTACACATCATTTAAAAACTTAACAGTCCTCCTAAGTATAGCCCAAATTTTGTTACTATAACTTTCTTTTTCAATCATTGACAAGCGTTTGAAAACAATACTACAAAACCAATTTTTCTCAAAAAAATGAGAATATCTCAAAACTATTGATTTTTCATATAGGTTGTGCTACATGAAAGTAACTCAGATTTTAGCGTAGAATCCAAATATACAAAAAAATATATCATTCCATTTAAAATAAGAAAGTTGGTAGCCACTTCCGGTGTAACCGGAAGTGCTAGAAACTGAAATATTTTAATTAAATAGAACTTTTGAGCAATCCCTATTCCAAATTTTTAAACAAATATTTCAACGGGAAGTCCATAAACTTCTAATGAACGGGTTAGCTGAATCACCCGGTATTTTCTGAACCTACCATCATTTGAGAATACTTTCTATTTCAAAAACAGTTGGCGATACTTTTCTATGAAATTGGCTTGACACAAATTGGTTCCATTTATTGTATTCTTATACCACCAAGAGATAGATCAATCGGTGCTTCTTAAAAACATAAATGATAAATACAAATGTTTTGTAAGCCCATCACAAAAGTCAAGAAATTAATTTGTACCTAATTTTCATTAAAAATTTAAAGTTTTTTTTAATTTCAATAATGATTTGAAGTTATCAACAAAGTACATTTAAAAGTTGACATTGAACTGGAAATGCCAACAATCTTTAAAATCAAAATTTGTGTGTTTGTTAGATCCTTTATAGACCCAGCCCCTGTAGGGCTTATGGCTTAAAACTAACTATATAATTGGAATCAGCATTGAATTAAGGGAGAGAAAAAAGAAGTCCGCGGGGGGCGGGTCCACCAGGAGGACTTGGGTTTATGTAGAGAATTTTTTTTAAATAAGCTGTATTTCTACTGCCGTCGACAGCAAACTTCTAGTAGAAGTTCGTATGCATACCAAGCAATGTGTTAGTAGGTATAATACATCTACTCTAATATTGTAACAGGACTCTATCTCAATTCTATACTTATGACTTATAAATTTAAAAAAATCTCATTAGCTCTTTCTACTACTTTTTTTCGATATCTCTAACACGAAGCAAGTTCAGAATTGGTCCTATTTGTTAATTTGTAACAGTTTAAAGTTCAGATTTCTTTTAAAATGTGACCCAGTCATCTTGTCATCACTGTGCAATCAAACATTCAAACCTGTATTTCTTGAAATAATAACAATATGCATATTGCTGTATAAAACAAAAGGTCAGAAATTATTCTGTTTAAAGCAACTTGAAATAATTTAAACGCAAAGACATTGAAAAGAAAGTTCGAAATAATTTTTTAAGGTAAAGAATTATATATCCCGATTTCTCTAGAAATACCCATGGCATCAAACGGAAAACTGCCAATATTATAGTTAAAATTTCCACTATGTGGGCCGTCTTTGGAGCTGAGGTAATATCGGGTCGGTAAAACACTGTACCAACCAATCGACGTTTCGACTGGCATGAGTCCAGTCTTTCTTAGATTTTGACTCATGCCAGTTGAAACGTCGATTGAAAAAGGTACAGTGTATAATTAACTCGATGTTACCTCAGCTCCAAAGAAGGCCCAAATAGTGGGAAATTTTAACCTATCATAAAGAATTAAGAGTGTTTACCATCGCTCAATTGAAATACATTGTATGTGCGACTCAAATTTAATAAAAAGAGTAGGATAGCCAGCGCAGGCAACTGCTTAGAGCCTCCAAACACATGGAAGCTTCAATTTAAGGTTTTTCTCATTTTGTAACAACATTAATACGAGAGGGTTGAAGTTGCCTATAACCTACTAATTCGTAGCTGTTGTGAAATAAATTGTAAGTATAAACATCAGTTGTGTTCTAATGTGGACACCTCAAACGTTGTATGAAAATTAAAAAAGGCAAGCGTTGACATTCCGAACAAAATCGGTTTCTGCGCAACTATATTCTTTTAGTGACTGAATAAAGTCTACTACTACCTCACTGCTACTACTTACTTTTCTCTTAGTATGGATTCTATGTACCTATGTTTTTCAAGTTATAATTCCAAATGTTAATTGTTAATTTGTTTGGTGTTATAGGAGATTCAATGATGACTTACTGTAATAATTCAACCGGTGGGAATGGGAGTGGTGGAGCAGGTGGTTCTTCTCCCACAAAATCCGTGTTCAAGTGCCGCAACTCCTCCAGTAGCATCGGCTACTTCACCTAACGATCCAGAAGATGATATATGGAGGGGACACAGTATAGCGGCATTACGGCGGAGAGCATCTGAAATAAACGCAGCCATACCTTCTTACTTACAAATTAATTACGACACACACAATAACGCATCTGTATACTAACTTAATATTAAGTACTTTATCGATTTATTTTGTGAAACCATACGAAAAAGAACGTTCTAATCAATTTAAGTTTTAAGCTCAAGCATCACAAGAATGTTTGTACGATGTACAAAAATCAAAGCAAATCGTGTAGAAGAATTTAGGCGTTATTAACGGTGTAACCGAAACTCTTCATTCTTTTGATGTTCTACAACTGAAGTCGCTCACACGATAAACAAGTTCGTGTCATTTTGATTATTTATAGAAATTATCGATTTATGAGAGTAGAAAATGATAGATTTAAGTTTAATTTTGGAATAATATCATTTTAAACTGTAGTTGTGACATTCTGTATGTATACGATGTAAAATAATTTCTGTACAAAAAAGAAACCGTAAATGAATGTTTTTAGTAGAGTACTTATAATATATTGTTGTGTATTTATGTTAACGACAGAGAATAACAAAATTTGTATTTTTAAGTATCTACATAAGTACCAGTATACGCTTTTTACAAAATAGAATATATATAGAAATGAAGTAAGTAGGTATATATACCTATACCTTTGGTGTTTTTTTTCTTATTCTGAAGAGATACACAATTTAACGCGTACTGAAGAAATTGTCAATATGACATGAGACCGAAAAGACGTTATACATATATTTGTATAGTGTATCGTAAAAGTGTATATTAAATTAACGTAATTATGGTTCCAACTTTGTTTCATTAATTTCTGTACAATTTAAACAATAAAGTTACTATTGACTTCAAGACAATTAGCCATTTTAAGAGAGTAGAATCTGTTTTTCATATAAAATCAGCACCCACACGCCACAATTCAAATGAGTTTAATCACTTTAATGAATGTTTTGGCGACATTATGTTTATATCTTACCGCCGACCTTTTTATATTACTTTTTCAAACCGTTTTAAAGATTTATTATTTAAAAATAGTTATTTATGTTACCAGTGACGAAACGCAATTCTACCACTGTTAAAATAATGTATTTACATCGCTTACAGCCTGTATATAAAAAGTAACTTAATTTGGATGCTGCAACAAATAGATACATTTCTTTCCATTGAACATACAAATAAAAAATTTTGTTTATTTGTATGCAGTAATTAAAATAGTTACTACAGAGTTAACATCCGATAAACAAAAAAGTCAACGAAAAGTATAAGATCCAAAACAATTTACGTCGTGGAGCTAAAACGATGGCGCCAATATGGCGAAACCAGAACGTTCCATTTCTGATGGATGATCAATGTTCTTATAATTAGAAACATTCCTCTAATACTTAAAAGGCTAAATATTGTTACCTACTTAAATTAGAGAGTGACGGAGGTTTTTTATTATAAATAACAAATTTTAGAAAAACACGGAGGGTGCAGGTATAATAGTTGCCTATTTAAAAACAAATTTTTTCTTCAAACGACAATAAAACGGCATATTATTGAACTACGGGCAGACGCTAAAAACGCTTTTACTGTCTAAACATTAAAGGCAACAGTTCTTTTGTTTTCACAACTATTTAGAAGTTGGTAGGGGAAAGTTGGGTAAAACGAGATACTTAGTGTTCTAGGTCTCATAACTTCTTGAATAAGGCAATGCTGGGGACTATTTTTTGGCTCCAGTTTCAGTTATTAATTGGCTTTGGGATTGATACCATTTTTTATGAAAAAACAGAACCCACACGACAAAAAAATGTATAATGAGGAGCAGCAAGTATCCCGTTTTATCCACCTAGTCGGATAAAACGAGATACTTAAGCTTGTATAGTTTCCATAACGTTTAGTCCCCAGCAAATAAGACACAACATGGCAAATAAAGAAAAGTTATTATTATTCTTAATAATATAAAAGGAAAGGTTAACAAAAAAAAAATTTAAATATGTTACTGACAGAAGTCACAGGTAAAGACTTCGTCTTCCCCCACTCCCGCACAAGCTTCATGGGCCCAGCCTTCGCAATGTTGACACCTTTATCCAACCTTCTTCTGCCTTAGAATTGGAATAAAGTTTGCTGCAAAATACACAAGCTGCTTCTTCGCAGTCATCTTCTGAACTTGAATCATTACTTTCTCTCAATTTCCTTCTTTTATATTTTTTTGACCTTTGGTATCATTTTGTTTTTTGTCCTCACGCTCGTTTCTTTTGCACTGCTACTGTCTTTTCTTATTTGCGTTATTTACTGTTACGTCTTTTCTAGTCGTCATCCCCATTGTCATTTATTTTGCCTTTTTTTATTTAGTTTGGCTATATGGGCTGTTTTTTCAGTATCTCCTAAGTTTAATTTTGGCTTCTTTATAGGAAGTCTTTAGAAATTGATTCTTCTAGTTCCTCTTTATATGGTGTCGATGGTTAACACTGTCTGGGAAGATCTCTGTATTTAGTGGATGTATCTCCGTTATCTAAACCGCTAACTGCGGTTTGGAACGCTAGCGGCTTTCATAAAAGCATTTCCAAAAAGTTTGCCTATTTGAGAAATAGTAATAGGTCTGCCTGGATGTTGTTGCATCCATCTCTGACCTCTGAACTGTAATATGAGCTGAGTGGTGACATAAAAGCTTACGTCTAGTGGTTGTAGACGGTGTGTTGTATGCGGTGGAAAGCACAGTAACACAACACCGTTATCCCTAGCTATGAATTAGCTCTATATTCTGGTATGGGTGGCATGGCCATCTAGAAGCAAAAGAACTGGATTTTCTTTAGAAGGGTTGGAAAAAGCAATGAATTTATCGAATCAACTCAAAATATTTCCGTTTGCATCCACCCTGAAGGATGGTAATGAGCTGTACTACCAGAGGGAGCATCATCTAACAGTTCTGGCTTTGCCCTAGCTCTTGGGAAAACGAACAACGGTGGCATGAATGCACCACTAGCACTCATGCAGATCTCCACTGTAACCAGAACTCCACGTTCAGCCGAAGACAAGCAGCCAACTTGTCGCTTTCCACGCAATGATAAACATTTAGACCGTTTTTTGGTACTGTCATAATCCCTGTTTCATCGACGTTATAAATACGCTCAGGGGGTATTTTGTGTTTCTCCATCGTTTGAGTAATCAGCGAGAAAAATTTGTTTACGGAAGTTTAATAGTCGGATGCCGATTGAGAAAATCATACAGCCAGGCTTTACCAGCCTTTTTCTTGCTCTTATTAAATCTATTAGGCAAGTCGTTGCGTTCTGCTAATTCAAATGTCACACATCTTAATGCATTGAGAGTTAAACCAAACAGGCGTGATTCCATACACAAAATATATTCCACTAATTCTTTTTCCTGAGCAGGATTACAAACAAGTTTATGACGTCCTAGTCCTTTTTTTTGCTGAATCCTCTGTTAAGAACACCCTGTTTAATTTTCTTCACCCTTGCTTCAATGGTTGTATGAGAAACCCCATATTCTTTAGAAGCTTTGAGATACCTCATTCTTCCCTTCAGTACCTCCTCAATAGCCTGACGGATACTGTTCTCATCCCAAGACTGCCTTTGCGTTTTTCTTGTATACTTTCCCATTGGAATTCTAGCCTGAAGAAGACATTGACAATGTAGTTAGGTAAAACGGGAGGGATCCCGTTTTACCCAACTGTGTATTGCTAAAACATGTGACTATATTTTAATAACAAACAAAGCAAATTCCTAGAACCTATTGTACATAACTATAGTAAACAAACACAGTATCCCCAAAATCTACTCACCTTCAATTAATTTTGTCTGTAAACTAAAAATCACCGTTTGAAAGAACGCTAAATATTTTAGTTTAATCTCACAATTCGACACATCCACCTCTTACGTCGTCTAAAGTGAAACTAGAGTTGGTAGATGACTTACTGGCCATCGGTAGGTACTGAGAGTTATCATTTAAAGTCATATCCGTTAGATCGTACTGCATGTTTTGAAATAAAACAGGTATTCTGTTTTACCATACCATCCTATTTTACCCAATCTCCCTACCTCGGGTATGTCATATTGTAACAGTAAAGTACCAACTTAAGATTTATTCAGCTAAACTATTATTTTGTAAATATTATGTCACTGTCATACTGACATCATCAATAACCTACAAACTTCATACCTATTTATTTCAGCACAATGACTTGACAGATTCTGACACAACAAAACATATGCAAAACTTTAAACTAAGACATACGTTTTACATTCTACAACCACCCTTGACCAAGATAATTTTTGTATCCCGGTATTTATGTTGAGCAAAACGACGTTTAGGTTGGTTTTTGAGAGACGTGGTTCAGAATTAGTCATGTCAAATTTATTTGGTAGTATTATATCACATTATGTGTTATTTGAAATGATTCTAATTCAAATAACCAACGAACTGCAACCAAGTTATGCAATCAGAAGAGCAACTATTAAATTTTGATAAAATATTTTCATAGTGAGATTAGGTCCTCTTTTACTGTTGAAGTAACGTCATTTTTATGAAAATTTTAATAAAAAAATATGAAAATATTGACAGTGGGATACCGGCTTTATGTTTCATTTAAGACAATAAAAGGTTAAAGTTAGGTTGCTAATAACTACAAAATAATACACTTTAATTTAATTTACTATGCATTATATACATATATCTTCATATGGTATAAACAATTAGATATTATTGGCTATTTACATTATTAAAAGAAACATTAATACAGGGTGGGCCAAGACCAACGAAACAGAGCCAATTGCAGCCCCATCGTTAATGTAAAAAACTCAGACCCGTCAATTTTATTTCTGAGGGGGACATCTTTTCAGCCTGTCGGAAATCTAGTATTACCTTTGGTTTTAATGGAAATCACGTCCCATCAAACTTTTAAATAGCAACCCACAGTTTTTGTGCAAAATCCGATAGAAGACAAAAAATGCTTTTCCAAAAATCCCACATGTTGCTAGTTTTGTTTGGTCGTTCAGCTAGAACAACCGTACAAAAACATATCTCGTTAAATTGCCAATAAAAGTAAGTACTCAAAAAACTTACGAAAAACATAACCGGCCGAATCTGACCTTTAGTGGTATTGCTCCCAATAATTTTATGAACTGTCTCATTTCTAAATTTAATTATTTTTTTTTATATGCGGATATTTTCAAACCATCGCAATATACATGCTAAGCATGCTGTCATTATTCTTTGGTATTGCCCCGATAATCAAACTTCTGAAATGTTTTTGAAAATTGTAATTTTAACTTTAGGGAAGATCTCAAACTGTCGCAGCTTAATTAAAAACATTAATATATTGTCAAGGGAATAGGGAGGGAAAACCAGAGTAATTTGCCGATATGCAAATAAAACTATTTTTTTATACAACTCTTCCAATTGGGAAAAAGTACGACGTTCATTCAGAAGCAACGAAAACGGTATTGTTCTATTCATTTGCTCATTAAGAAAAATAATAACAAACTCATTTATTTTTGTAGTAACTAAGTACTAACATTAAATTATTGTAAGTATGTATTCGTATTTTCATTACAATGTGTTAAGATAGATTTAAGTTGTTTGTCATTTCCGTTCACCTATTAGAAAACAATAAGTAATATTCTTGTAGGATTAGGACTTAAAACCATTCCATGTAAATTGTTCTGTACAAAAAAACAGCAAATACTGTTAAAGAGAAAATTAATATCAGTTCAGCACCTGATTTATTCAACTACATTCATTGTAATGGTTTAATTGCAGCTTATCTTAATATTTATACATCCCTTAACCTATTTCTGACTATGTACCTGTAAGTAATGCTTCAGGAGAAGGATCATTTTCATAATTTGACTTCTTTTGCATTACTTTCAATTAAAGAAGAGTTGAAAAAAAAATGCCAAATAGAAATGACTATTGTTTAGTTTATTACTACTTGTTTTATATATTTTGATTAAATAAATGATCGTCCGGCGTGGATCACAGCATATCTACGGACGCTAGCAATGGGGAGGAAACAGAAGCTCTTATAAAGAACGCCGTCCAATTGCCGCGACATTGCTTGTGAAGACAGGGTGGCGTACTCGAGCAGAAGAACCATTAATGCCAATGTGTACTTAGAGACACTCCGAAGCCTACGCAGATCTATCAAGAACAAAAGACCGGGGTGATTCTGTTCCATGGTAACGCGGGTCCACACATCTCATAGGGTTACACATGGGAAACTGGCCAAGTTCAAGAGCGAGCAGCTTGACCATCACCGCCAACTCGTACATATTGCTTTGAGTTTTCCATGTGTTTGGTCATCTAAAAAACATCTGAAAGAAAGCACTTCAACTCGGATGACGCTGTGAAGGACTGAGTCTCGTCAGAGCCATATGAATTTTTCGAAAAAAGAATTCTTCAGCTCGTTAATCAATATGGAGTCGTTGTACTCAGGCCGATGGTATATATTTTGAATAAAGTCTTTATTTATACCCAGAGTATCGTTTTGTACCTTTTCATTTGAACACTCGTACAGTTGAAATGTGACTTGTTCTTGTCTCATTGTGTTATTTAGGTTCTCACTCTTTTGTTACCTCTGATACTCCACCACTTTTCCCACTAAACATAAAAACATTACATAAACAAAACTTTAACATCACAATCTTACATTGTAACGTTTCCATTTAAAGCAGTTCAACGTTTATTAAATGTTGATATAATAGATTATGACAAGGGAAAAAATGCTAACAATTGTTACATTAAAAAGTAACATTGTGATAATGGTTATTTAACTGCTTTTGTAACATAAAGACGTTTTACTTAGAGAAAGATAGCAATACACTGGTGTGGGTAGCTATAGCAATAAAGGGCGTAGCAGTTTCGCTCCAACACTATTTCCATAAGAAATGTATTGCGCAGAGAGGTTTTTAATTTAAAACTGTGAAGATGCCACACTCATTAATGCCATTTGCAAATGTGACCGCATTATATAATTTCCTAAATTGTATAAGTATGCTAAAGTTCTGAAGAAAGCTTACACGATTGCATCTAAAAAAATTTAAAAGTATGACAAACGCTAACTTCAGTTTACTGCAGTTCTTCGTTTGTGATTTCATTCATAAATACATTGCTTCGCAATTTTTAATTATGTGGTGAAAACACATACATGCAAGTGTAATTTTAGTATAATTTATATTGATGAACTATTTATGTATTTGTAATCGGGGATTCAACTTATACAGTATAGTTATTTTTGCTAAATTTCAAATTCACTCCGTGATTTGTTACATTGAAATATATGGAAGTATTACTCGCGCCAAACCATCATAACGTCTCTTCTCTATTTGATGACGTTACATGAAGTGACAAGGACAAACGTAAGTAAGCGTCTGTTACCAACGTTGTAACTATGTCAACTTAAAAAATTGTAACAACGTGTACAATAAAATGTAACTATTTTTATGTTATTTGTTCTTATTGTTCGTAACTAGTATTCATATTATCACGTTGTTGATTCTTGATTTGCCTTTTTTAAATTGGCTCGACTGAATCTCCGCCGTCAACTGGATTCGAACCAGCGCGCCTGCAGTGGTTCAGTTTGTCATACTGACACGTTTGTCGCTTGGCTGTTCCCACTGATGGTACGGGTCCCACAGCGATAGCATATCTACCATTAATTTAAATTTTCACTTAGGTATTGAAAGTAATTTTGAGCAAATATAAATCAATTCAAAATAGTTACAAAAACCAAAGACGTCTAAATACATATAATGGATTTCTGTGTAATTCATTCTCTTGTTTTTTCAACTAATTGCTGTAGCGTAAATACCATTATCTATTGTTGTCCTTTATTTTGTGAATCAATTTCGTTCCTCGATTAACTCGTTTCCGTTTATTGCCTGTACTGTATTTATAACGTTTGCATATATCAATATATCATGTATTCCGCGTTAAGTAAACTTATGTAATGTCTATCTCCTTTTTGTGTACCATAGGCTGAACTATGCTGATGTTCCAGCTAGGTGGTATTCGTGCATGTTGCAAACACATGTTGTATAGGTGCAGTAATCGATATTTAAGGAGTTGTCCACTATATTTATTTAACTCTACGCCCATCCTCACCTATTTCTGTATTTTTCGTATTTTTCGCTGTTTCTTAATGCTTTATCTAATTCTTCTTTAGTGATGGGGCTCTACATCTGCTATTGTTGGTACTTTCTGTTTCTATTGTATTATTTTTTCTTTTCATTTTCTCAGTCGATAGTGCTTTATAGTTATTTATCCATTTCTCCTTCACTGATGTTGTTTATGTTTATCGTGTCTTTTTCTTTGTACACTGTCTTTTGTTGATTGTACACTATAGGTCGTGTTTATTTTTTTTCTTTATGCGCTTGAGTTATGTTTTTATTTTGTTTCGTTTGTTTTGTATTTTCTCTTCATTGTATTTGTGTTGGATCCACCTTAGATATTTCTTTTTTTCTTTAATTGCCGTTTCCAGTTAGTCATTCCGTATGATGAATACGATGTGTTTTGGCTAGGCCATACCCGGGTTTCAAAAGGTAGCGGTTGGGGTGAACCTTAACTTAACTTAACTTTGACCTTAACTGAGTCTGAGATTGCAGTAGCAAAATGCGCTAAGAATTACTAGGCCGATTGACGATCGTGTATTAAATTTGCGCCATTTTGCACCAAGAATGAGTAAACTAGGCCCCACCAACATAGGAGATGATGTGGCATTGCTGGATCACGCAGAGAGTATTGTGCCACTTGCACCTGGTTTATACGCCTTACAATGAAGGAAACGCTCGGGAAGCGACATTTCATAGATCATAAAACACTTATTGACTTTTAGCGAGTCCAGGATGCATGCGTGGTGCTCCAGGCTCCGTGCGTTCATTTTATGTATTAATCTAACCATCAGAACCTATTCCGAGCCCAAAAGCTGTTTGGAAAACTCTTTGTGTAGACGTTTACGCACTTCTCGAACCTTCTAGTTCAGGATCAAAGCCGGGATCTTGACGGGGTACCATCGGGTCTGAAATGTTTGTTTAGGACCTACGTTAAAACATGGTCGCTAACCAATACGCTATAACAATTAATTTTATAAACAATGTAATTTTTACTCTAAATTAGTCTTTCGCTGTATTAAAGTTATGGTCGTGGAAAAATAGTGTACACGACTCGCACGGAAAGTGCCTACTTGTGCTCACGAATTTCGGCACGAGGCGAAATTTTCCTCCTCGCACGATATCATTCACTTTTATGCTAGTTATGTAATAACTATTACATGATTAGCACGGAAAGTGAAAGGTATCGTGCGAGGGAAAATTCACTATTTTTTCCACGACCATAACTTTAATAAAGTGAAAGACTTAATTTAGGTAAAACTGCATTGTGGATAAAAATTAATTGTTACACTATATTGCTTAGCGACTATGTTATAACGTGTCATTCTAGTATAACAAACTAGTATGTTTTATACAAAATATCGTAACAGGTAAACCCTAATTTTTATAATGGCTGATATCGTCAACTTTTTTAATTATTAGTAGAACCAAACCTCAACATCCAAAGTAAAAGTTTCCCTCAAATTTCAAATTATTCTATATGTATAGTCCACATATTGTTTGGTAAAAATTACACCATTTTATGGGTCGGGTTTGGGGAAAGGAATGAGGAAATATTAGTAGTTTTTTCAGTTTTGCTTAAATATTTTGAATACCATATGGTTTAACGTAAAAGTGCCATATATAAAAATAATCTACATTTTAAAAATGATCCTTTGCATAATCTTGCTAAGGTAGACGGTTTTGAGTTACGGAGGGTGTAAAAGTAGAAGTTTTTGTATTTTTTCAGATTTTTTGGAAAAAATATGACAGAAAACTAATTTTTTATACAGGAATGTATTTTGTCCTTGAAAAAACGACAACTCACAACTTTTCAAAATGCGTTACTTTTTAATGGGAAAGAGGCTTCTACGGTGTAGGCCATATAAACCTGTAGACGGAAAATCTGGCTCTGAGCTTTCTTAGGTAACCTCCATCAACAATATACGACACTTTCTCTGAATCTAAAATGATTGTCGAATGTCGATTCATTTGAAGTTGGAACCAAAATAGTCACAGTTGAAGATTGGCTTTTCTTCCTCATCATTCTAGATTCGTCGAAGAACGATGGAGGATAAGTACATAATTCAAACTGAAATAGCTCTTTAAGTCTTTTACCACTCCTTATTGTACACACCATCCGATGTAAAATAGTATAAGGGTTCACATGTACTGTGTTGGTTTTAGTTGTCATAGACTTCGTTATAAAGGCTAGAGACTTAACAGCTAACTTTCATTTCAAATGTATCTCATTAAATATTTTGTTTTCAATCTTTAGTGTTCTAACTTTAAACAACTTTATCACAGTTTAGGTTTTCATCTGCTACCGCCCATAATGATAAAGGTGTTTTAGAAAACGAATTGTGTTTCTCAAGTCAAGAAATAAATATTTCCAAGTCCTTGCCATTTTTTGTCGGCCTTGGTTGAGCCTGAACGTTTGGTCTGGACAAAAACGTCAGCTTTTGGCTGTGGGAACTAAACCATACCTTAGAAACCTGTCTACAAAAAAGCTGACGTACAATTTGAAAAAAATTATATTGCATCCAATATTGTATGGGCCCAAATCTAACAGTGAACTTTTGGGACCTCATGTCGCGGATCTGCACGTTTCATAGCGTTCTATACATAAGATCTAAAAGCTGACATACAAGTTTCCCAACATACTATGTCACGGGCACACGGACTACAAATAACAACTCTTCAAAATGGCACCTACAGAGACTACAGAGAGGGGGCCGATTACCTGATGTAGTACAACCGTAATATTTTAACTTGTTTTTTTATTTTTGCTAATTAATAAGTAGGTGGGAGTTCCGTCGTTGACACCCCAATGATACCAGTTCAGAGATAAAAAAGCTGTAATTATCTGAAAACTCACTTCAATATCAGGTCAATTACAAAAGTAATGAATGTTTAACATAAAATGAATATATATTTTTCCAATGAATTAGTATACATTTATAGCAGAAAAGTAAACAAAATTAGTAAAGTGAATTGTTTTAGAAAACGTCGAAAATGGAAACGCTGCTTGTGAAGGCATAGTTAAATCACCTAAGAAGCAAGCAGTCCCTGCAATTCCTTCATATAAGCTAAATGGATTATCAGGTACTCGAGTTTGGCGTTTAAAATCTTCAGTTTCCATAAACTGCGCAAAAGCCTTAGCTCTATGAAGGTATTTATGATCATTGGTCAATCGATATAGTAACAAGAAGACGTAGCCATTTCCAGCAATTCCATGACATATACCAGGACCTTTCTTCAACAGCCCTTTCTCCCATACAATTTCGCCCATTTTTTTGCACGAATGTAAGTATTTATCTTCGTTCCATATTAAGTACGCCTTAGCCATTAAATAAATAACCCCGGTGCACCGTGACACCAATGAATCAAGTCATGTCTTTTACCCACTTCTTCAATTGCACTTGGAAAATTGCCCTCTGCATCTTGAAGAGTTAACAAATAGTCAACAGTGTTCTTCATGCTTAGCATCGGATGGATTAGCATCTAAATAACCAGGTACACTTAATAAGATCTGTAAATCGAGCAAATTCCATGAGCTGCACCGAGATATTGCACATCATAATAAGCATACATTAAAGCACAGTTGCATCTATGTTGTGTTGCATATTTTCGCCTGAAGCTATTATTACCCGACAAATTTCATGCAAATCTTCGAGGTTTGGATCAGAATTAGTCTCTTTCGCTAACCACAAGGCAGCACAAAGATAACCGACACGTCCTACAAACAATTCATCCGAACCACAATCTAAAAATTTAATTGTTTACAAGTATTTCCAGCTTCATAAAACAAATGCTTAAAATAATCAGCACGATTCTTTATTTTTCGTTTTGTTGTAAAGTACTGCAGCAAGTGCGTATATCCCGCAATTACCCAAAAGAAATGAAGGTACGTCTTTTATATTAGAAGCAAATTTTGGTGCAACTGCAACAGATGGCTCCAGGTATTCCATAGCATATTCAATGTATGCACTAAGTGACTTTGAAATGTAGGTATTTTACTTAGATGATAGTACATGTATGAGATTCCAGCAGTGCCCAAATACAATCCATCTTCTGCATTCAACTGTACAGGTTTGAAGTTTGTAACAATGTTATCAATCATATCATTAACTTCAGATTTTATGTGATCTTCGGACATTTCTAGATTATTAGTACCACTATAATCTTTAAGGGTATTTGGAAAATAGCGTAATGGAGGCATGGTTCTTGTGACTTCTTGTTTTTTCCCAAAAATATTAACAAGTTTAGTAAACTCTTCATTAAACTCTTTCTGGAAGCGTGCCTCTTTTCTGACATTTAATTCATGTTTTGTTTCATAACCTTCCCGTTAAGTTTTTGTAATAATTATGGATTAAAATTTCCATTCGAATGTAAAACACGTAGATAATTTGTGTCGTAATTTTTCATTACTTTATTCGATCCAAGATTCGACCATCAACTGTAGATTCTGGTAAACAACGATAGTGTCTCCATTACCATCTTAATTCTGTTCACAGAGTTGTATAAACATGGCGGTCCGAACTTCGGATACGAAATCGTATTCTTCCCATTTTATCTTGTTCCTCTGTTATTTCTAACCTAAAATTATGGATGATTGCGGTGTATCGCAAGAAAGAATCTTCGTAATTTATATTTATTGTATTTGTTAAAAATCAAATATCGGTAAAGAAAAAGAAAGTACAAAAACAAAGAATGTGGGTACAAAATATTTTTCTGAACAGTAAACTTCAGGGAATTATTATAATCTCGTTAATCTCGATTATTATAATCTAGACTGATTAAGAGCTATTTTAATTATTTGCCTATAAATAAAGAGTTATTTGAAATACTACTAATTAAATTTAGCATCTCCCATAATTACGAAGATTTTTCATACGTTACCTAGTACAACCATAATTTATTGAAATTTACTGTGAAACACAAAAGACACTATTAAAAATGGTATCTGTGAAAACGGTTTTTTTACGAAATTCCGACGGTATCGAATCGCCATGTTTTTTCGGATAAAATTGCGAAGTTCGTATATATAGTCCAAAAACAGGTCGTAAACTGTACTACGCTACTAAGCATAAAAAGTTATGAAAATTTTTCTTATAAACTTTTGTTCACTTTTCAAAAAAAAAAGATCTTAAGCAGTGGCGTAGATACCGGGTAGCTGTGAGGTTGTTATTTAAAAATTGTACATCTTAGAAATTTTGATTACCCTGTACGAATTTAGGAATAAGCAATTTATTAAAAATTGAAAAAACTTTTTTTTGTCCGTAATAAAGTGCTTATTCCAAACTTCTGCAGGGGTGACTGAAATTTCTAAGATTATATATTTTAAATAATATCCTGTACCCCAGTATCTAAGCTACTGCGTAATACATTTTTAAAACTTTAATAAATTATGTATCATATTAACGTATTTACATATAAATTTTCAGATTTTTCTTTCATTCATTTCTGAGATAATAAGAAAAAACCAATTTTGAATTGAAACTTTACAGGGCCGTACCTCCTTAAGTAAGCCCAACTGAACAAAAATGTATAAAAAAAATTTTCATAACTTTATATGGTTATAGTAGCGTAGTATAGTTTGTGACCTATATTTTGGACCACCCTGTATAATGATTTTTAAACTTTTTGTACTTTAGAAACAAACTGAACTTGAAATAAACTATCAGAACAGTGCA
Organism: Abscondita cerata; assembly: GCA_030710515.1. NCBI lineage: Eukaryota > Metazoa > Arthropoda > Insecta > Coleoptera > Lampyridae > Abscondita > Abscondita cerata. The sequence continues at coordinate 12,405 of JALBCR010004833.1, read as the reverse complement.
TGCTAGAATCAATATCCGATTAAAGCATTGTTTTCTTAACATAAATGAGATTCAACTCAAATTAACTCCACGTTATCAAACGATTGATAATATATTTGTTTCTATTGAAGAAATAGGATTCGAAAAGATACCAATACTAACGTTTATCTGTTGTTTGTTTATAAATAAATTTAGATTAACAAACTCTTTCTACTTAAATATCAAGTACTACAAAATTAGTAATGCAGGTACAACTATACAGAAGTCTGATTGTTAAACTATTGTCTGTCCTTATTCACTAGGTAAGTGTTTCATGAATTTTAATATTTTTCTGTAGTACCGCTATCATACTCCATGAAAATTGAATATGGCGTCCATAAGAAAATAAATTTGTTAGGTAAAATCTTGAAGCTTAAAAGCTTTTTCTAGTAAAATTAATCAAAGGAATGGTACTCTAAACTGCAACGTCTGTCTGTAGCAGAAAAGAAAATACTCGAACACGTCTTTCGATAGCTTTAGCTATCATCATCAACGAACTGACACTAAAAATAGAAGCTCATATATACTATCTGCGTGTGATGCATCATACGTCTTATTGATTCTTATATAAACTTAAATAATTCCGAAAACCTAGTGGTCCGTGATCATCATAATTTACAAACAAACATTTGTTTTTGAAAATTTCCAAACGTTCATAAGAATCAAGTTCGTTTCTACTTTCTTAATTAATTTAATGTCGTCTACTCTATGGTTATTTTCAACCATATGCATGGCAACACTGGACTTGTGTAATATTTAACATGAGCTAAGTGCTCTTTAAAACGAGTTTTAATAGGTCTCTTGGTTTGTCTTATACAGGCTGTTCTAAATTAAGTGCGCACCATTGGTAACATTGTTAATCGTGAAGATACAAAGTCAGTTAAATTAGCAAACTACTAGCTTTTTTCCGGTGGTTACGATTATGAAATTAGAAAACAATTGAATGTAGCGTTTAAGAGAAAATGAGGAAAATGTTTTTTTTAATGAAACACCCTGTACATTTCTTACTGTAACAATCGCAAATCACCTACAGAACAAAAAAGTCATATGCAATATTAGCCTAAAATTGAAAATGAGCGAATTATCAGCATATTTTTTTTAGACTTCAAATTAGCTACAAATTAGTTTCAATGCTTTTTCAAAATGCACCTTAAAATGTCGTGGTATGCCAACATATTTACTTCTACTTCTGCATTTATAATAAATTGTTTTTGAGTTCTAGTTTCTAAAAATTCTTTCATTATTTTTAAATTTTCTGTACAATTTTAAAAAATATGTTCTGTATGGTTGATTACGTTTAAGATACATTTGACCATATTGTTTCTGTGTTTGGAGTCTCAAGCATTGGAACAATATGGCCAACTGTATCCTGAACGTAATCAACCAGGCAAGATATTTTCTAAAATTTTACAGAAAATTTAGAAGTAATGAAAGAATTTTCGTAAACTAGAACTCAAAACAATTTCATTATAAATAAAGAAATAGAAGTAAATGTTGCTGGCATATTTCAAACGTACAAAAATAATTCAACCAGAGATTTGGCAAAAACAGTGGTATACAATTATGTACCATTTGGAGAATTTTGAAAAGTATAAATTTATACCCTTTAAATATCGACCGGTACAAACATTATTACCTGGTGATACTGAAAGAAGATTAGTTTTTGCCAATGGATTGTAGATATGTGTAGGCAAAATTTGAACTATTTAAGATGCATTTTGTGGAGCGATGAAGCTAATTTTTCAAACAGAAGAATGTTTAATCCCAAAAACATGCACTATTGGTCTAAGAAAAATTTATTTATTGTTCATCCCAGAAATCCTCAAATACAATTTAGTATCAATGTGTGGTGCGGTCTAATAGGCAGCCAAATAATTGGACCAATATTTTATAGGCGTACTTTAACAGGGAGGAGATACGTTGATATGTTGTCAGAATTACTAAAACATATTTAGATGATGTCAGCAATTTAGAGGCGCGTATCCGAATGTATTTCCAGCAAGATGGAGCTCCTCCCCATCAGTCAGAGTGTTATTAGAAAGGCATTTCCAAAATAGATAGATGGCGACAAATGGTCCGATACGTTGGCCTCCAAGATATCTTGACATAATTCCATTAGACTTTTACTTTTGGGGTTATGTCAAGGACGAAGTCTACAAAAGAAGATATGCGAACCTGGCTGAACTTCAAAATAGTATTAGAAACATTATAAGATCCATAGATGGCAGAACAGTTCTAAAAGCTACAAACAGTGTTATAAAAAATGCTCGAAAATGAATTGAACAAAATGGTGATGTGTTTGCACATTTAATGTAGTTTGTTGTATTATTTTCTTGTTGCATAAATAATATGAAAAAGGTAAAATTGAATCTTATTTCACAGCCATTCACGGCCAACTAGTTAGTATAAAAGAAAAATATGCTGATAATTCGCTTATTTTTAATTTTAGGCCAATATTGCATATGCCTGACCTTTTTGTTCTGTGGGTGATTTGCAATTGTTACAGCATTGATTATAAAGTTGTTACAGTAAGAAATGTACAGGGTGTTCTATTAAAAAAAAACATGGTCTTCATTTTCTCTTAAACACTACAGTCAATTGTTTTTTTTGATTTCATCATCGTAACCAGCGGAAAAAAAGGTACTAGTTTGCTAATTTAACTGACTTTTGTATTCCTCGATCTACGCCTCGATTTAACAAACATTCAACCACACCTGTTATTAGCTACATATCGGCCCTAATGTCATTAATAACGATAACGGAAAATTCCATGACAACACAAATAAAGTCTGATGTTGCGATTTGTTTGTTCCGTTTTTCTTCTCAAGAAAGTTATTTTCCGATGAGTTTACGAAAAATATTGAAATCTTGAACGACACACGTCCAATACGCAAATAGCAGGCTCGATTGATGTATAAAATCTCTGCTTCGCTTTGTTACGCCTCAATTTCACAAACATTCAACCTCGCCTGTTATTTGGTACATATCGGCCTAATGTCGTTAATAACTATTGCACATATGTATACAGCGTGTCCAGAAAAGTTCTAGACATATGGGAATTTTATTCTTTATTGTTGATTTTACGAAAAAAAGTTATTCTTTATAAAAAGTTCTGCTTGATGCGCAAATAATATTGACATATAAAAACTTAAAATATCATGTACAGGGCGGCAAAAATATAGAAACACAGAGTTGTGTTAAAAGGAAGTACTCTCAATTTTTATTTTGCGAATGGTTCCAAGGCGAGTGTAAAGTCGATCCATTTTTGCAAGAAAAATATTATTTATTGACGAGGCCATGTTTACTTCCAACGGCGTGGTATGCTCTCAAAATTATCGGTGGTGGAGTGACAACAATCCAAATTTTATAATCAAATGCCGTAGTCAAGATTCATTTAAAACCGAAGGTTGGTGTGACATTTTTAATGATCGGATCGTTGGACCATACTTTTTCCGACACACTATAAATGCTGCCATTTACTTGGACTTTTTAAGGAACCAGTTGTCTGAGTTTCTTGACAAACTGCCACTAAATATAAGACGTATAATTTGGTATCAACATGATGGAGCCCCATGCCATAGTACTAACACAGTAACTAGGTATTTGAATGAAGTATTTCCGCAACGTCGGATAGGCAGACGTCACACCCCTGGACTTCTTTTTTATGGGGCCGATTAAAAGAAATGGTGTATGGGCATAGATCTTTTTCAGAATATTGACCATCTTGAAGCAGTAATAACAAACTGTGTCCAAGAAATCACTCCCGAATATGATACGTGCGACGGTGACAGAAATTTCAAGTCGTACTATAGTTTGCATGGAAAAGAAGGAGGGCATGTGGAGACATAATTTTTCATATTAAACTATCTGTTTTTATTTGGATCATTGATTTTAGATGTTTTTGATGTACCCTGTAAATTAAAATATTTCAACGAAAATTTTATCTGACCTTGTTCTGTAGTCCTTAGTAAAGTTTACTTAAAACAATTTGCTCTAAAATAAAAATTGAGGGTACTTCCTCTAACGCAATTCTGTGTTTCTATATTTTTTGCCGCCCTGATGTACATAATATTTTAAGTTTTGATAAGTCAATATTATTTGGGCATCAAGCAGAACTTTTATAAAGAATAACTTTTTTCGTAAAATCAACAATAAAGAAAATTCCCATATGTCTAGAAATTTCTGGACACGCTGTATATTTATGCAGTTGGACAAACCTTATCTGAAAATTTAATTAGACTTGAAAATTAAATGTAATTGAATAATTTAAACTGTTAATTAGTGTCGTACGATTTGGAAGAGCAATTATCATTTATTGTTTCCACATCGAATTATTGAAAAATATAGCTATTAAAGTGATCTTCTAGGAGAATTACATCATAATTTTATATCCTATACAGTGTGTATCATAATGAATTGGACATATTTTAAGTGTAGAAAGCTCAGTTCAAAATATTAAGATTTAACTTAAATTACTTAGATATTAAAATGTGATTGCTTACACAAGGTGTTTTATTTGAAAATTTGTACCCAGTCAAAAATTGCTTCTTCCGTTGTACGCTCATGGCAGTAGCCAGAAACCTTGATTTAATATAATTTAGTAAGGTGTTCAAGACCTACACTTCCTACCAAGCATGACAAGGATACGTGAAATGGTTTTAACCTCTTAACTGGCACGACAAGTTTGCGACGTCACCTTCCGTGGTGACAGCAGCTTTTCACCGCTCGCGTACATATACGTCACGGTCATAGTATTTTAAAATCCAGAAAATTTTAACCTAATTACCCTATTTTAATGCACTAGAATGTCATTAATTGTGTAGCTTAAATTACAAATGCAGGTTAATACAAAATTTTATTCAAAAATACAGAAAATCTACTTAATTATGAAAACAAAAATGAAAAATAAACAAATGAAATCTTATTCTTTGGTGTGGTAAATTCAAAACATGGCGCTGGACAAAGCCCTGCGTGACACTCAACACACCAATATCTCGATTCTTTTCGAACTCCTTTCTCGTAACATAGAATACATCGCTTGGTAGGCTTGCTTTTTTGTGGTTGAGGAATTATAGATGGGAAATGACGTTCCAAAAGCGTGAAGGTTTAGGAGTTTTAGACTTCGTTTCTTTATATTCCTTTTTATCAGCATATTTTTCGATGATTTTTCTCCTAGTTCTAAAGAAACGATAGTCTACTTTTCTTCCCACCCAATTTTTGTATACATGGAATGAATTCAGACCTGACAGATCTAAGAAATGGCCAAATATCTTTATGTAATATTTTTTAGTCTGTCCCTGTGGATCTGTAGAAATGTAGGTAATTGTCAGTTAGATCAACTCCACCCATATTGGCGTTATAGTTTAGTACAACAATTGGTTTTTCGATTGGCATTCCACCTCTTCCATAGCTGAACTCTTTCTCATCATCATGTATAAGAACTTATCATCAGGATATCTTTTCTATCTTCCATTTTAGCAGCATTTGCTTTTTCTAAACATTGCAATATGTTCTCCTTTTTTAACTTTTTGTTTTGATCTCACTCGGTATATTTTTCCTGTTCATCCTCATCGTTCCTATACAATCCGTTCGTTTTTGGGCTAAACTATCGCTCAATGATACACTATTGTAATAATTATCAAGGTATAAACAATAACCTTTTCCAAAAGAGAATGTTTAATTCCAAAACGATTCTGCTTGAAATGGGTTCATTTGGATACTGTGAATTGCCATAAATAGTATCAGCACCGGTGTACAATATAAAATTGTACATATAACCCGAAGAACTTTCGCATAGGGCAAACATTTTCATAACCGATTCTCTTCCTTTTGGAAGGAATGTATTGTTTCCACCCCAATCTTCCTTTCCAACCAATGAGAGATTCATCTACACTTATTTGCTGCTCTGGAACATAAACAGACATAAATTTTCTTTCAAATAAGACAAGATTGGATTTATTTAAAAAGTTTCCGTGATGCAGATTGTCTGTCAAATTCTTCATTGTTGGCGAAATGAAGAAATTTTTGTATGAGCCGAAAACGTCGCTCAGACGTTATTCGTGAATAAAACGGTGTTTCGATGCTTTCTCGTTTGGAAAAATACATTGAAGTTTCCGGCTTTGGACAAATTCCTTGAAGTATAAGAAGACCCAGAAATGTTCTAATTTCTCTGGGATTAGTATCTGTCCACGATTTGGCTCTTGAACTTTTTTTCAGCTTATTCCCTATTTGCGTTCATAAATTGTTGGGCATAACGATTAGTCTCCCAAACCATCATCTCTATAAGTTCGTCAGTAAAAACTATCAAAAATTTCAAGAATGTTGTTTTGATAAATTAAGTAATTGTACACCTGGTGTTCCAGTAAAATGGAAACGATGGTCGTCTGATACCGTTGCTTACCCAAGGTATGTCCACCGGGTCAGCAACTGCAGGAGATATGTTTGGTGGATCTTCATCTAAGTCTATATCACTCTCATCTGATTCATCTTCATACGAACTCTCGCCTTCTGAAGAATCCCACTCGATTTCGCTTTCAGAGTCTGACGCATCAAAATCGCCATCTTCGTAAAAAACATTGGCTACGGAGGATTTTCTTTTGCCATTTCTACGTAATTAAAACGTTAGAGAATTATACATATGTAAATCAAAATAAATACTTTACCTTTGTCGTCAATTTAAATAAAATTAACAATTATTATCTCCAGAAAATTTCGAAGAACGTTATGTCCAAGAAAGAACACTACAAAAATCACACTAAAAATAATTTCAACGGATGTGCTGGGAAACAAGTTTCGACAAGTATCCCAATGCAGTTGAATCATAGCTTGCGACTATATTCGACGCAGTCATTAAATGTAGCACAGAAAATACTGATGCGTATATATACGTCTTGGTCACCAAGAACCGTAGTTGGGGTTGACGGAAATATCCGTCTTGCCAGTTAAGAGGTTAAGTACTTTGACCACAGTATACATTCGTGCGTTTACTTTAAATTTTAAATAAAACACCCTGTAATTCAGTAAAGCAGCCACATCTTATCTAAGTTCGCGCGTTTGGTTATGTATTACTTGTCCGTGTTGACCCAGTAGAATTAAACCACTGGCATCAAGACGAATACTAAACACCGAATACAAACTTGGAAAATAAAAAATAAATACATTTTGGAATGCAGTTAATTGCTAGAGAAAGTGCGTAAGTGCAAATGAGATTAGTCATATCGGAAACCACAATATTACTGAATAGCATTTCAATAGTTTTGATTACCTACACATCATTAGGGGTAACAGTAATTGTAGGATTTTTTTTAATCAATTGTACCTTATTTTTTGACTTTAAAGCATCATTTAAGACAAATATAATTTTTTTAAATTCAAACCACATGTTATCCCTTTAACTCAACAAAATTTAGCAACACCACTGGTATCACATGATTGCCAAGGTTAAAAAATTTACTATAGTGTGCATCCGACCTTGGGCAATAATTTTCCGTACTTACAGTTGTAGATATAACCAAACATCTTATATACATGATGATTCAATTATGTGAAAAGTTTTGTATCTTTTAGTTTACGAAATAGACAAAAAGTATTTTAATAAAAATTATAGGTATCGAAGAGATAAATAATCTATGAAGAATCCTGATTACACGCCATAGTTATAAAGGTCTTTTATAACATTGTCATTTCAAAACTTTCCCTGCGGTTTCCATCATTTGCAATTTTATAAAATAATAAGTGAAAGTATTAAATAAAAAAAAAATTATTGGCACTATGTTTCTATTATTCATTTTACGTCTTTCTATTTTGCAACGTTAATAGTCAATAAAGTTATCTTTTAATAAATACAAAAAAAACAAATACTTTACACCGCTTGATTATTTTGGACACCGACAACGTTACAAGAAAATATATAAAACTACAGTAAAAATAAAATTGAACGAATTTGTAAACATACTCATATCGAACGATAACGGAGCACCCCAGCAACCGTTGTAGCAATAATACAACTACCGAAATCGGATCAATAATCACTTCCACTATTTTGTAGTTGCTTACCGTGCATTTCCTAAAAATTATTACAGCAAGTTTGTTTGTTCGGAGGTGTTACTTAACTATTTAAGTAATTAAACGTTAACAAGTTTTTAACGTTGCCTTATCGATAATACGGGTGTATTATAATTAATAGATAAGAATATGAACAGGACCTGATGATTCATATAGCAACACATTTAATTGATTTACATTTCATCATAATCTTGAGAGAAGTACTTAGATAATAGTGGATATCAACAAACAAAATGGATTTTTCTTACCAATAGTATTATTTATAGTGTTTTGTGTGTTATTTTCGATTTGTGGTTGGTGTTGCAAAAAGCACCGTGATGGAACAATTTATGGAGGTTAGTTGCATTGTTTCCTAATTTGTTTTTAATTCTGAATTTATTTTATAGTGCCGACGGCTACTGTGACAGTGACACAACCAATTAGTCAAAACATTCCACCATATCCAGTAGATCAAGACATCAGCAACCACTACCTCCTGCGAGGCTTTGTACCTAATGCCGGATACCAATCTGGAGCATATCAAGTTCCACCAATTTCACCTTATCCTCCAGCACCAGGTAAGATTTCAATTTTTTTGACGTTACCCCCATATCTAATTAAACTATACTTGATTTACAAGCTCCGGGCTTTTATCCGATGCCTCTAGGTATGTTCCTTCTCCACTTTGTTATTGTTTAATTCTTATAATGTATGCTACTCTACAATTGAATTATATTGCAGCAGGTGGATATCCACCAGCAACTCCATATCCAACAACATATCCACCACATGTAACACCGTATCCTCCAACTGCACAGAACTTTTCTCACTTGCCACCTTCTTATACGAAGCTGTTGGACAACCGCCCGGCAGAACCCGTCCACCCCTTAATGATGGATATTTAAAGCAAGCACCTTACAATCAAATTATTAATTGTTATATACTGAGTGTAAATGTGTACATGTAAAAAAGTATGAATTATTTAGGTTTTATACTTTTGAGTTTAATTACAGTGAACTTTAATAAGCTTTTTCTTTATATTTATACTGGTAATGATCATTATTACATTCAAGAGACTTAAATTGTGCTGTGAATTACTTATAAAGTAGCACTATTAATCAATATTTTAAAGGTATCAAGTTTTCAAGACCTGTTTATTTGTATATTTATGACTCAAAATCAATTTATATATAATTTTTTTCTATATAAATTATGATATTATTATAAAATTATTGTTAATAAAGTACCATTAGTTAAGATTTTCTTGTTCTTCAGGTTATTTGATTGTACATTCATATCCCAAGATACGAATCACTTGATGTTTTAAATGGTGTTAATTCATGGGACACGTTGAAGTTTGTAGTTTTACAGTAATGCTAATACTTTGTATTCACAATTGAAATTATGGATTGTATTAATTTTAGACTTCCGTTTGTTTTCAATTACAACAAAATATAATGAATAGAACTATTTATGTTCTACATAGGAATGATAAAAAACTGTTTATCATTGGTATCCTACATTTTGATGATAAAGCGCTTATTTATCATAACAAACGAGTAGTCTACTACAATGTAAACCCCTAAGTCCCTAGTTTTATATCAGTCGCCTAGTTTCAAAAGCCGACAAGTCACACTTTTTTTAAAATCGAGTTTATTGTACCAAACATTTCAAAATTCAAAGGTCTACATGTCCATTAAAACTCTTCGCCGCAAAACGCGACAAATCCACGTATAATTCGCCCCCAAATTTCGTTTTTGATGCAAAAGGCGACATGTCCCTGCACGCCTTTGCTGCAAAACGAACACATCAATGGGCCAATGACAGCTTAGTATACGTACCACGTTACCACAACAAACCTGGAATATTTTATCAGGTGATTTATTGTTTAGTTTTGAGTTGTTTTGTAGTGATAAAGAAGTGTGTGGTGTGCTCAAAATTAAAATACTAAAAATGAATCAATTAGATAAATTTGATAATCCGGATAATCTGGGGCAAGTAAAAGCATGTGTAGGTAACACGACTAGAAAAAGAACTAAGCAGGAAACCAAACGACAAAAGGCAAAGGCATTAAGGTATGTTTATTACTATTATAGGTATCTACTTTTTGTAAACAAGTGTTTTTAAACTTTTACCTTATTATTAAAAACCCTTTTATTCTTTATTGTGGGCCCTTAGCATGTGGTATTTTTGTTTTAGGTATACTTGTAAAGGTTTGCCATTGTATCCCCGTTGCGGTCATAAAGGCAAACCGTTTCATCCATATCAATGCACATCTCTTCTTTCCATGAAAGACGTTAAAGAGTTTAATGAGGCTTTCTATAAAACAAGGAAAAACTAAACAAGACATGTTTATATTACGACACTGTGACTCAAAAATTCCAAAAAGGCGTAGACAAAGGAAAGATACCGAAAACAAAAAAACTTCTAGTAGTCCAATATAAGGTTAAAAGATCTGATGGCTTGGTAGTTCCCGTATGCAGAGATGCGTTCCTAAATATTTTAGGTAAATGCCTAAATATTTTAGTATTATTTTTATAATATTTAATCATAATTTTAGGCATTAAAAGGACAGAATATTGAACGTGGTAAAACGATTTTTCCAAAAATCCCTTTGCCAAAGGAAAATAGAGGAGGTAACCGAATTGGTAATAAGAACGACAACAAAAAGCAAGCTATTAAAAATTTATGGAATCCTTGAAATGCACCGAGTCTCACTATTGTCGGTCTAAAACATTTAGCAGAATTTATTTACCAGCCGAATTAAGCTTCGTTAGGCTTTGGCGAATTTATAACGAAACTGTAGGAAACGACGAGGCATTAAAGGTTAAAGAAAGTTTTTAGAGCATACGTAAACAAAACTTTAATATTGGTTTTGTTACCCCAAAAACGGACCTATGCTCTACTTGTTTACTATTTAAAACTAATATAAAGAAAACACAGGATGACGCAAATAAAATAATTTAATAGCGCAACAGCGACTACACAAAATCAGGGCTAATTGTTTTATGCACTGCTTCAAGAAACACGTGAAGACTTAGCCACATTCTCCTTTGACTGTCAAAAGAACTTAGCTCTTCCAAAGCTTCCAGACCAGTCGGCCTATTTTAGCATGCAAATTAATTTTTACCATCTGGCGATTGTTTGTGGATCATCCAAAGCCAGAAGCCCAACCAAGAGAATGTTAGATCCTATGTTTGGACTGAAATTGACCATCAGAGAAGTTCCAACGAAATTTCATCGGCTCTTCATCATACACTTTTACAATTTAATTTTACTGAGAAAGCTAAAGTAGTTCGTCTTATCTGTGATGGTTGTGGCGCACAGAATAAAATTCCACTGTCATTGGCATGCTAGTCTATTGGCTGCAATGTGAAGCACCTCCACAGATTAAAAACGTGGAGCTGATCTTTCCAGTTGTTGGACATTCTTACATTCCGCCTGACAGGGTATTTGGACAAATTGAGCGGATCTACAAAAAAGAAACAGAATTTGTTCATCCTGAAGAGTACGTGAATATTCTTAACAAATTTGCTACTGTATTTAAAATTGGGAATGAAGTAAAAATCAAGACTGGAGAAGTGAATCTCAAAAGTTTTTAAGCAACCAGGGTATTGGCATTTCAAGTTTCAACCCTCCAAGAGAATAATGTTTTCCAAAACAAGGAACCAATGTTCTAGTAAGCGGAGAAGCATTTTATAAAAATTCCTTCTGTGAACCCAACAGCTTATGCAAAAGAGGCAAAAAGTTGCCTCAATGCGTCCTGAACAACTACCTGTTGGAGTACCTGTTAAAGGATAAAAAGCTAGCATCAAAAACTTTAAAGCGCATTATGGAAAAGAGAGGAAAAAGAAGAAAAGCTTGTGTTTTTAAAACAGTTTTCCAAGACAACTTGGAAGAAGAAGAAATTAATGTCATAGAGGAAAATCAGTGCGAAGAAGAAAATATGAACTTTGCCATGTAAAACTTAATGTTATGTAATTTTAGCAAAATAAAACCAGTTTGTGCATTAATCTTGTTTTTATTAATCATTTAGTCTAGTTTTAGGTGCAAAAGCCGACATGTCCAAAAACCAATGAATTTTCTAAGATTTCTAGCATTGGTAGATTTCTGAAACTATGTACATTATTTTTGTTATTTTTAATACCCCATCTCAGAAATTTTGTTTTGTTTCAATGAAAGATAAAGATTGCACACGTTTTTTGCTTTTTCTCAGTTTCTGTTTATGTGGACTTGTCGCTTTTTGAAACTAGGCGACTGATATCAAATGTAATTAAACCATTCACAATTCTAAGAGGTTTTACAAATAATTTATTAAAATTATAAAAATATAAACGAATAATA
>JALBCR010004832.1:0-131607 GCA_030710515.1 Abscondita cerata | reverse complement strand
TGACATATTTTCGTTATCTTTCCAACTGATACATCTATGCAAATTAATTTATAAATTTAGTCACATTGCCACACGTTGCTGTTCTACGTATAGTATAAATATATTCCATTTGTATACTAAACATTGTCACCAAGCGAACAACTCTAAAAAGGCTCTGGTATTAAAGAGATTATTTATAATTTATAAAATATCTTTCGTGTTTTTATTAATGTTTTTCATACTAATACTACAACTTCACTAGAACTGAAAATACATATGACTTTGATTCAAAGTGTGTTTATTATTGTATTGGATTATGTTGAAGAGCAGTTTTAGTCTCTCCTAGTTTAGTATACTAATATAAACTTTGTTTTTTAGATGGGGATTTGTAACTCATGGTTGCATTGATGGCTACTCCAGGACTATTATTTATCTAGTGTAGTATCTGTATCCACAAACTGTAATACACCTGTTTGTACCGGCTATCCAAAAATATGGGTTACCATCGAGAGTACGTTCTGACCATGGGTTTGAAAATTTATTCGTCGCAATTCTAATGAATTCAATCCGTGGGATACATAGAGAAGTCACATTACAGGAAAATCCGTTCATAACCAGAGAATTGAAAGGTTGTGGAAAGATGTTTTTGAGCAAGTTGTAAAATCATTTTATGATTTATTCTATAAAATGGAGAAAATGGATTACTCAATCCTAATAACATTTTGCACGTATATTTGTTACATAAAGTTTATTTACCAGAAATTAATAGGAACTTAAAACAGTTTATTAGTGCTTGGAATCATCACAAATTACGTACGGAAGGACACAGAACTCCTCAAGAGATGTGGATAAATGGATTTGTAAACAACATCAATTCTAACCATACCGCTATTACAGAACTACTTCAAAATCAAGACATGATAAGTGTGAGGTTGCAAAATATATTTGACCAACAGTATGGTATGAATACTACAGCACTTAGTGAGGATATTAATACCACTGCTCAAAATGCTAGTGATTTGAACTTGACACCAGAACAACTAACAGACCTTCATGAGTTACTTAATAGTAATGTCTCCAGCCAAGAAAAATATCTCCTTTGCATACGAAGGTTAACTTAAAATATCATTTTCCATATACAAGGTGATTCACGACGCCACGGAGTTTTAAACGACATATATTCGTTAACTTCTACTAAACCAAAGTTATGTGTTTTTAAATGGAATACACTGTATATGATTGTATATTTGAATTCTACTTAACAAAGAAGCTTGACTTTTATAAACGGCCCCAATCCTAAATACAAAATATAATCGGTTATGGTCATTCTTGTTAAAATGTAATGTGTTACAAAAATGGATATCTCATGATAAAGTAATTACAATAAATATACTGTTTCTTTAGTCTATTTATTGATTGATTAATAAAAATCTTGTTACAGGTTGTTTATAATTTATAGTTCAATTAGTACAACCCATGTTTTCTAAATATAAGTACAAAAATTACCAAAGAGACATTAATTAAGACATTTTGGTAGGATATTTACGTGTACAACGATATAGGAAAAGCGAAATTTTAAAAATACCTATAAAGTGGAAAAGTTGAAGATTTGAGTAGCCGAAACTCTTAAAACATTCTGTAAAACACTCTGTAACAAGATTTTTATTAGTTAGTCAGTATATATACCAAGGAAACGGTCTTTAATTTCAGCCTAAGAGTAAATGAGTAAATTTGATATAATTACTTTTTTCTACAGCCGCGCGCAAAGTAACTAATTACTATATTCAAACAAAATCGCATAGTTGATATATGCCGCGGCGTTTTATTTTGCGCTCTAGAGCGAACATGGAAAACAAAACGCGCTTATATCATCAAATATGCTATATGTGTCGTGGCAACGGAAAACAATAGCGCACTTCAGTTAAAAATTAATAAAGGACAAAAGAGTATACCCTAGTGCACTACAACCACTCACTAACACAACTTCAATTAAACACGAATCAAGACGCAAGCACAGTAAACTAAACTTCGCAGTTGTTTCACTTGAACACACGCAGGTCTGTGCGCGGGCCGTAGATGAAAATTTAGAAGATAATTTAAACCGGTGAATTATTTGAATTTGAGGTTTAGGAATTTTACTAAGTAACTGTATATATGTTGGCTAACCTGATGAAAAGAAAGAGCAATAGGGTAGACTCTTTTGTCCTTTATTAATTTTAACTGAAGTGCGCTATTAAACCGCGCTGATTGTTATAGTATGTCAAAGTCGCCCAAAAGTTAAATTGTAAAATTTGTGATGACTTTAAATACTATTTAAAGTGCAGCTGTAGAAAAAGTTATGTGTTAAGTTAATTTTGTCTAAAACCGTCCATTTTAAGAAAAATTACCGTAACTTACTACACTTTGTTGTTAGCTATAAGGAACCCTTACAAAAGTAAAGCTTAATTGCAATCATATACAGTGTTCTATTAAAAAAAAACTTCCTTTGTTTTGGAACACCCTGCGTTTTAAAAAATATTGTATAATCTTTATTGACTTACATAATACAAGTGTAATAATAGTAGTTCACAAATACATACCGGTTCTGCGTAAAATTTTGTTTATTTACCTAATCTCAGAGGGTTACCTATAATGTAAAGTAATAGATTTATTTGTGTATTCTAATTATATAAATTAAAAGAAATGTTTTATTGTAGATTAAGTAAAACGTATCAAATTACAATGTAGTGCACTTTTAATATAAAATAATTCCAAGTCAAGTATGAGCCTCTTAGCATGAATAAAGTTTGATAAATTTTGCAATAGTGTGTTAACAATATTAGTATGTTGTATATATATAGGAATCTTCAGACGCAATACATATGTCAAGGTCTCTTTTCAATTCTTGATAACTAGTGTATGTACAGGGAATATGAATGGTATTCGAACATGTACTAAAAGTTGGCCGTTGAGCTAATCCGACTAAATTTGTAAACTCAACAATTATAAAGTCTGGCATCTGATAGGATCCTGTAATTAGAAATACCAAGGCTTCGACATTTTCTTGTGGTAAACATCTAATATACATTTCTAAATAATGTAAAAGTTGCTTTGTTCATTTGTCAAAGCTTTCTTCTGCGCGTAAACAATTTGCTGCTTTAGCTGGAGTTAACTTCTGTAACTCCAATAGTATTTTAAAGTCACATCTGTTCCAAAACAAATTATATTTAGTGACATTAATGCCTTCTCGCAGTACTATCAAAAATTGCTTTGGTGCTTCTATAAGAACATTTGTGGCAATCGATATAACTTGTTCAAAAA
The DNA here is from genome assembly GCA_030710515.1 of Abscondita cerata. Taxonomy (NCBI): domain Eukaryota; kingdom Metazoa; phylum Arthropoda; class Insecta; order Coleoptera; family Lampyridae; genus Abscondita; species Abscondita cerata. Next base: position 128,328 of record JALBCR010004832.1, on the reverse strand, counting down.
TGTCATCTTGGCATGGAACTTCATAAAATCCGTTTGTGTTGAAAATATTACTTAATATATCTTTTTCTTTGTTACTTAGGTCTCTAAAATTATGAATCGCTTTCTGTAAAATTGCTCTCTCACAGCGATTTACAAATAAATAAAATTCTTCCATTAAAATAGTATTGTCTATGCTTATTTCAGGATTTGATATTTGCAAGAGAACTATTTTTGAAAGTTTTGTTGGGAGAGCTCCAGTTAATAGTAGCATATGTTCCAATATTCTCCCAATTAAAATAAATCTAGATTTGTCTTTTCTTATCCTATTTAATGGCAAAAAGGTACTATACAATCTTCACCACGAAAATAGAAACGTTCAGCTTCTTTAAAAAATAAGTTAAACATTTCTTTTGTAAGTCCACCAGTATCTATACCCACTTCATTTTCAAATGCGACTGATAGATTATATTCAGTTATGAATTTATCCTCATAATATTTAAACATATCATGAATACAATTTGCTCTATTAATTGTCAAATTCTTACCTCACAATTTTCGTCTAATGTGGGAATAACAGGTAATAGACCATCATTAATATTTTCTGGCTCGTCACTCTCAAAATAATTTTGATTTTGAATTGTATGTACCATATTCTCTTGCGATTGCAAATTATTAAGGGTCATTCTAGTTACTCTTAGTGAAGTATTGGTTCGCGAAGACGAGGGTAATGGTAATACTGTTGTACTTTCAATTGGTACCACATATTCATCTGTTTCTGAATTGTTACTTGCCACTCTAGATACCCTTAATGATGAATTAGCTTGCACAGAAGGACGTACTACTGTTGTATTTTCATGAGTATTTTTGTCTGGAACTTGAATTGGTAGAGGTAAGTCACGATTTGGTATAATTACAATTTGACTCTGTCCAATTTTTCCTTTAGACATTCCCCATTTTCAGGTTCAATTTCGATAATTTTTTTGACGGTCCACTTTAGCTATTTTGAAGCCAACTAATTTTAATGGAATGTTTGGATACAGAGAACAAATGTAATCTTCAATTTGAACTATATTCCATGTTAAATTAAAGTGGGATTCTGGGACACTATAGCCTAAAATTTCAAAACTGAAATCACATACTTTAAAAGATATTTCTTTCACCCAATCCAAAAGATGTTAACATTTCAATTTCCGATTTTATTGGCAAATAGTCGCAATTGGCTCGCCGTAGTAAGAAGATCTTCCTTCTAAAAGCACCTGTTGGTTTTCTTCCTCTCCTGGAGATTCTGTTGGTTGCCTTCTACCAATGTTTCTACGAAACGATCGTCTAGTATGATTGACAACTTCTTCAAAGTCATCACTATCATCATCTTGAAGTGCATGAGAAGCAGCCGCTATTATTTGTCGAATTGCATTAGCCATATCTAACCAATAAACATACAACTTACATTGTTTCAAGAAAGAAGGTATGTTCAAAATAATGAAAACAAAACTACTAATAAAGTTTTTATGTTGGCTTTAACCACGCCAATGATAAAAAATAACATCTACAAATACATATACATACCTACAGGCAAATCTCCACATGTATGGACGTGAAACCAAGAAAATATTATTGGCCGGATACAACTTTCATGAAAATACAACTACTACTAAAATGAGGATCTTTTTCAAAGTTAGTCACAATAGTATATTATTGATTCTTTCTTGTGTAATTCTTATTGTGTATAATTTTGAAAGGCAGTAAATTGTATGATAAATAATTTTACAACGTTGCCAATAGTATTGTCGTGTAGTACCACTGGCGCTCACACGATTGCAGCGACTAATTAAAATTATCAAACAACATTTTAAATAGTTACATTAAAATGTCAGTTGTTAATTTTAAATCCACACATTTATTCTTACATTTCAATTGAGTTCGTTTAAACTGATTCTCAATTCAGTATTAATAAGTTTAATTCTTAATGGATGTGAAATAATCTCACATATTAAATAAGTACGAATAGAAAAGCAATATTTATATTTTACAACACATTTAAAAACAATACTAAAATACATCTAAAAATATATTTGTTCTCAAAATTAAATTTTAATAATAAAAAGTAAAACGGCGTTCCATAAATTATCTACCGTAAATGCAGAAATAAATAAAATAATAAAGAGGTTATCGTCTATCTGTTATCGTTGTGTTGCCGCGCGCCTCATAGCCGAGTACCAACTTAAAACAAAGATCAACTGACTATTGGCAAGGAATAAATCTCTACAAAGTCACTAGAAATGCAGCATTAAACTGCACAAAATAGAAAGTTCTAACTACGTGCATCTGCAAAATGCATCTTGGATGCAGCAACTTTAACTTTTGTAAACCAAAAATTTTTTAATTTTGATGCTGCAACTAAAAATCTGCATTAAAATGCACAGTGTGAATACCACTTTAGATCCTAGACTCCTGGCGGCAGCACGGACACGATCGCTCTAACGCTCAGTTTATCCAAAATTTTACTTTTTCGATTTTAAACTTAAGACAAGACTTCAGTTTATTTCGTTGCAAAACCGCAACTTAAGCCCAACATCCATAATATCGACTTAAATTTTAAGTCGCCGAATTTCCCTGACTAAATTCTGGTGTTGAATTAGTTTGAGGTTATGTACGATTGTACAGAACTTGATGATAGTAATTCTTTTTATTTCAATTGTTTTTTACACATTTTAATATGGATCCTGATATTATTGATGCAGTAGACACGTGATAAATATAGTAAGAAGATGATATCGTTTACAAATTCCACATCATATCTACGTGCGTAATAATTATTTTGTCACCTTAAGCGACGAACAATATTTAGCACGATTCGTTTAAGAAAAGAAAACCTTGCGTTTCTGGAATTAATTGAACATGACTTGGAATATATAGAACTCAGGTAAAAATATACATTTTATTACTTAATCCTTTAAATGAAAATGATTCGACCTAAATAAAATTATCTGTTAGGTAAAACATTTTTTAATGTATCAATTGCTTTCTATAGGAACAACTCTATCAGTCCATTTATCAACTTTCAACACGTTGACTCAGTGTGAGACGACATATGTACCACGCCAATATTTTGATCGGCGCGTTCCGGTACATATGTAGTGCCGCGACTCAGACTTTCAGTTTTTTATTTTGATTCGACAATCGTACCACAGACATCGTGTAATTTTGTAGAATTATGGAGCTCGGCGCCATCTACTTGGAGTTTAAACTAGCTTTGTGCATATTTCGCAATCTATTTTTCAAACTAACGTTTTATTGTTTTATACAATTTTGCCGCGGATGAATTTGCAAAAACTTGTTTCACAATTAATTCCACACGTTTTATTTAATATGACGTACGGAAATGTTTAGGTCAACCTAGTCTAATTACGATTTATTCTTCAATTCAAAGTATTGGCCAACGACTTTCAGGTAGGTACGTTTGTATAAGTTTTACAGAAACTGTAATTTTCTGTACGTGGTGATGCCTAACCTTTTGAATCTACAAAATAATTTGTCAACACTTTTTGGATAGAGTTCGATCAGTGTAAACGAAAAAATAATTGTTTTTGAAAGTTCTTGATATACTAAATTAGTATTTGTCAGTAAAACTTCACGTGTTTGCATAATATAACGAAATAACGACGGTGCATAAATATTCTTAATCAACATTATCGAAACGTGAGAAATAGCCGCGTTTGTTTATGCGACGATCATTGATATATAATACGCGTTTTTCAAAATATTTTTCTGTTGCTATTGACAATGTTTCATTTATGCTTTTCAAATATTGTTGGCCATTTACAGCTATCAATTACACTAGATCGAAATTATGACAGTTCTTTGTTCGTTATTCAAATATAGGCCGAATAAAGAGTTAAGAGTTGTACGGTAACTTTGAAAATAAAAATATGATTACTCACAAAAATGTAAATTCCGTTAATGTTGATATTAAATCATTATTGAAAGTTACCTACATGGAGTCGCTGACTAATTTGATATGAATTACGCCAATTTGGTGGTGACTTGGCAAACGCCCCATAAAGGATTTCAATTGTATATTTTAACGTTAAATTATTTAATCCCTAATTAGATTGAGATCAAATGGTAGCAAGGTTTCTTTTAGAGTTAATTAACTTCATAGTATTGTAGACCAATGAGACGGCCCACGAACAGTGTCATGCACCATCACAAGTTAGAAATGATTTCTTTAACAGAAAAAATGTATGCTACTTTTCTTGCCGCTACTTCAATGTTTAGCAACCATTAATATTAAAAAATCAAATGTCATTTTAACAAAAGTAAAAATGTCGCTTCGCCAACATTCTGACGCTTTGAAGAAAATTTGACGTATTCAACGATTCATTCAGGTAATTCAACCGAAGATCATTCGCTCTCAACTCTTGTCAGGCAAGATTTTTATTTTATTTTTATTCGCATTGGTTGCTAAGAGTAATTAAACCCTGATCAAATCCTTGGGACTTTGATCTCAAGGAGTTGTTTGATCAAGAGTTGAGCACTTATTATATTTCTGTTGAAAAAATTCTACATGGATCTCATGTTACTACTTTTTATTTATCATTTCCGGGAAGTGGAAAAATTGAAGAAATTAAAACTTGTATTTTGAAAACAATGCAGATGCTATGACATTTATGAAACACACACGGACTGCACATGTTTATTGGTAGATGCTTCAGCTCAGAAAACCATTGAAGATACCTCCACTTTTGTAGTATACTTTTTACATTAAATTTTTAAATTGAGAATAATAAGTTTTCTTTGTCAAAAGGAAAGAATAAATGGCGACAGGACTCTATCGTGTTTCGAAATCAGTAAATTACTTTTTTGTGTATGTGGAATCAACGTAGAATTAACCTCCGCTATAATAAAGGTGTAGGTCAACATTGATCTTTTGTTGTAGTTTTGTTTGTGTGTCCACAGCCAACTGGGCCTTTTTTATCACTATTCTTATTGTAATTTTTAAATAAACTTTTTAAACTATTCTCACGGACAAATGGTATTCTTGATATATAGTTATTATTTTGTTTCCCAGCATACGATCACAGCACATACTAACGCCTATTGCTCCAGTAGAAAATAAGTGACGTCCGACGGCCCTGAGATAATTGGACTACTTGCTTTATTTATTTATTCGTATGGTACATTATAAATATTATATTTGATATAAAAGTGTGCGTGTGATGCCCCAGCAGATCAATATAAACCTGTATCGTGTGATGACAAAACCGTATTACGTGTGGATTGATTCGGCATGGAAAAGCATTTGCTTCCAAGGTTTAGGACAACCACTAAAACATAAACATGCCAACCCATACCTACGCTTAGTATTAATGTGTAGTAATACTAATTAAATTATTGTAAACATTGTAAAAGTAAATAAGAACATGTAAAATATAACAGCACAGCCATTGCATTCGTTATGTTAACCTCCTAAAAATATGATTTTTTTAATTGAAAAAAATTATTAATGTCCAGAAACCCTCCTTTAAACTTTGTTAATTGGTAATCCTCTGTAATATGAGACTCGGTCTCAGGCTCGTTTCCACAGTCGAATACTGGACTATTACAGTGGTCATAACTACCTCTAACTCAATAGGCAACCCTCTAATATTCATTTGAATTTGACGTAGTGAACTCGGATTCAGCGGTAATTCTAAAAATAGGACAATAGAAGTGAGAAAACATCTATGCTTATACTGTCCCAGGAATATAGACATCAATGGGGACCGTATAAGCTGTAATACTACTTTGCAGGACCACATAATGCCCTCTATAAATATATATATATATATAGATATATTTATATATATATATATATATATATATATATATATCAGCTTTATATAAGTTAAAAAGTAGCCTAATATGAGACCCATTTTTCAACCGCTCCATAATTATTTGGACCTAAATAGCATGAGCCAGGAAGCCAAAAACGTTCAAATACTTCGTGAGTTTGTATTCAGGTACAAAGGACACTGTCGTATTATTTTAAATTATTATTAAAAATAAATATACATACAAATTGCAAATTTATTGAAAATAAAAAGGATTCCTAATTTGAGACCCCTGCGATGTAATATACAAAAACCGATAAAAGTAAACATTATTTTTGGATTTTTGTACACATTGGACACATGAGTATTGGATTTTCAACCCCACAGTGCTCGTGTGCCCAACGGTAACACTTGATACATTGAATCCATTGTTCACCATGACGATCTGCAGAGTAAAGGCCAGTACAAAATAAACATTCCGCATCGATGTCATGTTCGTCATCACTTTCGTCTATTAGTGGAACTTCTTCTGTGCAACTGCTGTCAGAACTGCCACTATCAACCGGCGTTGGGGTTTTCTTCTTTTTCTTTGTTTTACCATCATCTAATGTTAATTTCTTCGTAACTGTGACTTTCTTTCTTGCTATAGTTTCCTCTTGCTTTTTCTTTTTATCCAAACTTGTCTCAAAGTCAATTTTGTAGGAGACGAAGTAATGTGGGCTGCACGCCCTTCACGTCCAGTTTGTCTTTTCCTACTGACCTTTGGAAGGGTTTGATTTGTGATGGACTAAGCAGAACAGATGTGGTGGATCCAGCAGAGTCCTTATTAGAGCGACCATAGAAATTTTTTGATGTTATGGCAGGAAGATCATAAGATGTTCAGAATGTCTTGGTGTTCTGGGGCCAGGATCTTTCGAGGTGCTGGGGAGGGATCATCAGATGTTCCAAAATCTTTTGGTGTGCAAGGTCGAAGATCATAAGATGTTTCAGAATGTCTTGATGTTTTAGACCTAAGATCATCAGAAGTATTTGGACGATTATCAATGCTATGTTCAGATTCTTCTGGTTCAATTTCGTTATGGATAGCAAAGTCGTGGTCTCGAAAAATATTTGGATCACAAGGAAGTAAACCCGTTTTCGAAATGAATTTACCGACACTTCCATAGTAGCTGATCTATTGTAAGCCGCAGACAATAACCTTCCAATAACAAACGGGGTTACTACCCTACCAGGATTGTTTCGCAACCAGGTTTCGATCTCTTGAGCATAATATGTTTTGAATGGTGCCATGAAGCCAACATCTAAGGGTTGCATTTTATGTGTGCTATGAGGAGGCAGACAAACAATCGAGATGTGATTTTCTCTAGCTTTGTTGATGACGTCAATATTACGTGTGTGTGAGTAATGACCATCTAGCACCAACAACACGGGTTCTTCGGCAGTAGGCAGGAGAATTTAATAAAGTGATCAAACCAACGAGTAAATATATCGCTTGGATCCATCCTGACGGATGACATGCAGCGATGGATCCTGTTGGTGTGCCATCCATTAATTCGATTTTCATATTTTACGAGGCCAAACAATAAGTGGAGGGACGTACATGCCCATAGCATTCATGCATGTAACAATCGTGATTAGTCCTCCCTTTCTGCGGACGTTAATGTAGATACTTGTTTTTGCCTTTTGCGGAAATAATTTTGCTCCGCTTATGTTGTACCACGCTTATGCCCGTTTCATCAGTGTTATATAATCTATGGGGATTATAGTTAATTTTTCTAATTCGGGCTGATATATGGTAAAAACTTAGCTACACTGTCACGATTAAAACCGTTAATTCTTGCGTTAGACATACCTGAGGTGATCTGATCGACAATTGAGGATGTCGTTTTAAAATGCTCTTAGCCACTTTTTTTCCTGCAGAACCCTTTACAACTGAAAACGGGTGTCGGATACCATTGCGAATTGCTAACTCAAAAGCCATGTGCTTTACATCAAATCTTCTCAATCCAAAAATCTATCGTCCATATCTATGCAATATTTTACGAGCTCAGATTCTAAAGTAGCTCTAAAGCAGGCTTTCTGCCAAGATTTGTGGCTATTAATTCCTCAGGACTGAATTGTGTATTCTTCACATAACGCTCAAGGGTGCCTTTCGGAACTCCAAATTGCCTAGCTGCGGTTTTTATCCCATTTCACGTTTTCGAACAGCTTTAACAGCTAATATCATGTTATGTTTGTCCATTGTTTACGTTTAGGGGTTTTATTCGTATTTATAGACATCTAGAAAAATAAATATTGCAAAATATCACAATGCGTCTACATGTTTTTGAAAAATTCATACTTTGGTTAATAATGAAAACCATTCTCTGATTTAGATTTAATATGAGACCTTCCTCATATTAGGAACCGAGTCTCATATTAGGAAACATAACTCTATCATAATAAAAATATTTAAAGTGACACCCTTCTTAGTTTTCACCATACTAACTAGCATAATTTAATGTTCCATATACTACTGTCTGATGATTTAAATAAAAAAAGATCTCTACAACTCACCTTTTTAATTAGTAAATTATCATACAAAAATATAGCACTAGAATTTTAATAGTAACGACTCTGGACACGTTTCTTGACATATTACCTGGGTGCAACTGCAATAAACTAACGAAAAAATCACAATATTGTGATGTTCTACTATATTACATTTTATGTTAAAATCGTCATTTGTAGATAGCGCCCTTGACAACAAAAATAATAGGGGGTCTCCATATTAGGAGAGGTCTCATATTACGGCATTTTTACCCTTATATATATATATATATATAGATATATATATATATATATATATATAATAGTCAGACTATTACTCTTTAATACGCTACGAAAATGCCGGTAAAGTAGATCGTTGGCGGTAACAAAGTGTCGTAAGCGTAACAAGTTCTGTTGGAAATATATAAACATTGTTTAAACAATTAATAAAACAATTGTATTTTTGTTAATAACTATATAGTTAGAAGTATAAAAAGTCTGAATCACTTTGGAATATGTAGTTTCATCACTAGACAATTATATTACATCACCAGAATCATGTTTTAAATTCTCTTGTGTAATAAGAACATATCATTTTTACCCGAAAATATCACCCATACTGTTATCAAGTTTTGTAAAAACGAACATAAGTATAATTTCATACGCTTTATAAATTTATCTTGGATCAAACTACACATCAACTCAAAGGAAAATAACTACTTGAATTATTAATTTCGAACTCTGAACAAAAATCAGACTTGTAGTTATAATGTTAGGTAATTGTAGTATTTTATTTAATGTTGAGAGAATCAATGCAAATATAAATCTATACGAATTTTCCTGTAATATTGTTGTAAAATTAAATATTATGGAGTCAATTATGTTGTGTGGTAATTAATTCAAATTTGGTTTTCTAGCATTGGTAGAGTTAGACAAGACATTCAGTAGATACAGCAACAATCAATTAGTGGGATTTATAACAATCTCAGTAACAAGTACGTTTGTAATATCCTAGGCCTTTAAATTGATCAGTTTTAATCACCTCTTTAGAACAACCTAAATACAGAAAAACTTCAAATTAACATTATTGTTTTTACCATTAAACGAAAAAAAGATAGTAGATATACAGCTATGATGATGCGTGCAGAACCTAGTTTCATTATGTTGGTGTTTAAAAACAGAAATGTATATTATAATATTCAACATTCCTTTGGAATTTTAAATAAAATATAGGGTGCTCCTAATCTCTAATAGCATTTATTCTTATGAAAATAATAAGGTAATAGATGAAGATACTTTATAATTATCTTTTGTATCTTTCGGAAATATTTTTTTCTTGTAACGTCGGACTGACAGTCCGCAACCTTGCACTGATCAGAAAACAACCCATTTAAAAAAAAATTCCAAGGGTTATACGTTACTTCTCTTATCAAAAAAAGTCCTTTGAACAAGCAACATTCTTTATTGCACAATTATTTTGCATTTTTAATTTTTAGGAGGCCATACTCTATACATAAAAACAGAAACTGCTTTATTTAATTTGGTATTTGAAAGAATAAGAAAGTTAAAAATATTGGTTATTCTTCAAAATATTATTATAACAAACTAAAAATATACATTTCTTAATTTGAAAAACTTACTAACTTAAGTCAGTCTTCGTCACTTCCGTCGCTACTTACATTACCTAAACAATTGTCGCATATGCATTTTGCATGCTCCAAGCACATAAACTTTTACATTTTCGCACTGTATTTCGTTGGTCGGTTTTTTCTGCAATAAAAACAACGACCCCTACGAATCTCTGTTGATGTGCAGGTGCAGTATTTTCTTTCTCGATACAACAAACCTCTAATTCTCAATCTTATTGAACGGGCAATACGTTTATTTGAGTAACGCCGAGTCATGTGATCATTTACTAACTCCATTCAAGAGTCTCCAGAAATATTCTTCTGGGCGTTTGCACAGGAATGTTTGTTTCATATTTATTTAGCACGTATGCATTAATTCCTGCAACATTCATTTGCATAAAAAATAACCATAGGCCAACGACGAGTGGCTCGAGCACAGTTGTAGGCAGCACTCATCTTATCCACCAAATCTACGCCTCCTTTAGATTTGTTGTAATCAATTATCATTTCAGGCTTGTCCGTATTTGGATCAAGGAGTCGTCACGATGCATGGTAGATAATAAGATTACATTTTATTTTTCTGGGTTTATATGAAACGATTGTGCATTTTTCTCGAAAAGCAAACATGCTGGTTTTTCTGGTCTAACTGGTTTAGAAATTTCTAATGGAAGCTCTTTTACATTTTCTGATTGTCCCTAAGATAGTTAGTTTATGCTGATTCAAAGTAACTCGGCTAAAGGAAAACTTGTAAAAAGTTGTCCATTGTAACGTTTCTGTTTGAACCAGAAATTGGAGCACAGACGAGGAACAAGAGCCATGTTGCTCGTATCAATTTTATAGGGGCCTGGAGGTTGTTGACCAACGTATATTTCCAAATTTGCTGTATAGGGAAATTTGGCATCTGTTAGACGCGTAGATCTTTATGCCATATTTGTTTGGCTTATTAGGCATATACACCCTAACCACATTTGCCGCGAAAAGCCTCTAGTTTTTCGTCCACAGTTGTATACGAAAGTGAAAAATGCTTTGGTAAATTTGAGTTAAATGCATCAAAAATTCCCTGATCGGTGCTAATTTATCATACTTCTGCCGCTCCAAACGCGTCCGTTTATCATCAAAACGAATGTGTTTCAGCAAAAACTGAAAACGCGCCAGGGACATTGTCAATCTAAAAACTTCTGGTGATGTACCGTTTGTCCTAAAGAGGTCTGCTGCATTCCTATGATTATTTTTATTTACTCAGCTATGTACAACAGACCGAATAGTGCTCTAAGTTCTAAAACATCAACATGTTTTGCAGTTCTATTATTTGCACCATAAGAACACATTTCTATATATATATTTGTGTAATCTACAACTTTTTGCAACATTTCTAAAGTGAAAAAACAATCGAATAACTCTGATGCTGTTTTTCGTTTCTCAGGCACTTCCTTTCACGCAGATACCTTCACTTTTATAATATTTTCGGCACTAGTTCGTATACGTTGATTTCCTAAATGCTTCCTCCATTTAGTTTTCCCATCTCTTCCGATAAAGTAAGGTTCACTTTGGGGAACACATAGAACATCTAGATTTTCTTGAAATCTTCAATATCATCTTCCATATCGGTATCATGGTCTTGCTTTTCCTCAAAATCTTCTCTAAGCTTATGTCGTCGTCGTCTGGCTCCACAGGTAATTCCTCGTTAGTAAAAAACTCATAAAGCTTTTGTAGATATTCTTGTTCTTCTTCATAAGTTCTATTCACCTACAAACAAAACTTACTAAACCAAGTATTATATACATTACCGCCGCTGCCAGAAGAAAAACAATATTACGTTAAGTATTGAATTATTTTATTACTTATAAAATTAGCAATATGTAGGCGATGAGTAACCAATTCAGAATTTCATGAAAACAAAAAAATTGTTCATCATGGTGAATGTATTACATGATTCACTTATAAACAAAAATACATCAACCTTTAACAACAAATGTAAAAGCAATATTGCATCATATCAGGTAAAATAAAGTATTTCAATTTGTGCATAACGTTACCTAGAATTTTGTTCAAACTTCGTTAACGTGCGGACTCACGGTCCGTAATTCACTCTAGCTCAGAAACACAACACACACGGTAAGTGCTATTTATTTACTGAATAAAGCACCCTTAGTTGAAAAACTATTTAGCCGGAAAACCGTCAGCGAATTCGTTTGTAAAATTTCGGCCGATATCGGATTGGTGCGGACTGAGAGTCCGCACGTTAACACTGAAAGGTTAAGTGAATGTAATTCTTATTAATGTCAATTATAAAATTTTACCTTCGATATAATCAAATTAAAAAGTTTTGTGAAGTGGAATCTAAAATTGTAATTAATAAAATTTTTATTTGAAACGGATATACACATTTTATTATCTCTCATAGAATTTATTTTAGTAAGTACCTATATAGCAATTTGCTACATCAAGAAAAATCTTGAAGTACACACATGTAAGTTGAGAAAATATTACATTAAAAAAATCAACTTAAACTTCGTACATACAAAATACGCTAAAAATAAGTATTGTTGCTACACAAATTTTAGTACAAACGTTGCAAAACTAAACACCACAAAATGCGATATTTGAAATAAGGTCAAAGTATAATACAACAAATGCAATTTTACAGTTTTACAAAAAATCAAATTTGTAAAACAAGAACGACCAATGATTTCAAATTTTAATACCAACAATTTGCGATATTTTAAACAAATATTAAAGTTTAAAAAAATAAAAACAAAATATAAAAAACGACTACATATATTACACACCTTTCTTAAGTCTATTTTTTCATTTTAGGGCAGCAGTTTTGATAGTTTTAACAGAACGAGTTTGAAGAGCCGGAAAATTTCAATTGCTAATTCTATTTCCAGGTTGTGATGGTAAAGTCGTTGCCATTAATATGTTTTTCTAATTTTCGTCTATAATACGTTTATTAAAAGATTTCTCAGTCCGAGTCGTTTATAGCTATCTATAAGAGTACACTGTACTTTAATAGATTTAGGATAATTTTCATTTGTATGGTTGGTAGTGCTAGTTCGAGATGATGAAGTTGTCATCTGACAAGTCAACATCGGGTAAATTATTTTAAGTAAATAAGTAATTGTAATTGCACGGAAGTAATTGTAATTTTACGTAAGTAATTGTAATTTTATGTTACATACTATAAATAAGACATACACTTAGGTACAGTCGAATTAATCATTGTTTTTTATTTCATTTTCTAGTACTCGAAAGACAAGTTCTGTTATTTAAAAGGACGAAATGGTGACAATACCAAATATTGTAGGTGCCTCAAAACGGCAATATGACGCATCCAAGTTCACAAATTTCAAGAAATTGGTAATCCCCATGTGACCACCTACATTATTTATAATTGAAAATGATAATACAGTATTTTTTACTTTTGTTATTGAATAGGTAGGTAGGTACTTGTGAACTTGTATTGCTTTATGAATTATTTGAAATAAAATTATAGTAAATATTTGTGGATTTATTACAATTTCTTAATCTACTCATAAGGTATTACCTTTATAATCAATGGTATTACATATTACAAGGTGTTTTCAACGTACGACCCCAACTACTCAAGTGTTATGAGTGTTGCAGAGAGCTTGAGTCTCAAATTCCCTAAATTTTAAATAGTAGAAGTTCGTTAGTTACCTAGTTTGCATCGAGGCTGCATACGCATTTCATTATTTTGTAAAAAAAAAAAAAAAGCAATAGTCGTACATACAGAAGCGAAAAATTTAATTCTTTTTGCTACATGGACATGTGTTGTAAACATTGATGGTCACATTTGCTGTATCGTGTGCTTGGAACATTTATGCTTGGAACATTGCTATTGTGGACCGTAACAGTTTCATTACTTCCATAATTAAACTGCAGAGATGGATTTTCCTCCTGGAAGGTCCAGGTAAGGAAACGTCAGTATATTGTGGTCGAAGCATTTGTGATACATCAATTTTGTTCTTTAGGGATGCATCGACGTAACTTTCTGCTACAGCACTCGACTTCCAACCTCCGTGCCTCTTAATAGTCAGCAAATCACCTCCACGGTTAGCCAAATGAGTCACACTAGATCGCCTGAAACAGTGTCAGTATAAAGCTCTGGATTGGGTAACCGAAACTGGCAATTTCTTTGCAAATAGCCCCCATCCTATTAATGCCAATAGGACTATTTATGCATTGCCACTTCTATAGGTCAGGAAAAACCGCCGGTGAGTCACTTTTGTGGTCTTAATTGATAATATTCTTTTATCAGTGCAATCCATGTTCCCTCTGTGATTGCAAACAATCGGGGCTTATTGTTTTTGTTTTAGGCACTGAAATTGTCACCAATTCGGACTTAAATTCAATGTCATCCACACTCATGTTGGCGAGTTCCTCGCGTCTTAACCCCATTGTAGCCAATAATTAAGATCACCTAAAAATATTATGGGATTTATGGATATATCTGGAAGAATTATACATACTTTCATTGCAGGTATTTCTGATTTTCTGCGTCACAAATAAATTTATTTATGTCATACTCTTCAGGATCTTAGATTTCTTTGGTACATAGCCTTGGGACGTCCTTTTCAGGAGAGCTTGCAATTTGCATAGTTTGAAATGTCAATGCTCATATTAATTGATAAAACGACCGCAACATTGAGTAAATAGTCCACAGGGTAGATGGTTTATATTTTTGCCGCTGGGACTCGAAGTATGCCAGAGAACATTTTCTGAGATGGTTTGAATTTTATTTTCCTTGCGCCAATCTTCAAACTTTGCGAATTGTTTTTGTATGTCGCTTCCGACTTGTCGGGTAACAAATTTTGGGTGGTTGTCTTCGGCAATTTGCCCAATTTCGGGCGGAGTGCAAACAAAAATCTGATCACTCAGTATTATTAACAGTAAGTAACAATAATTTATAATAATTTTTGTTCGAAATGACAAAACACAAGGAAATTTAAAATTAAATTTTAAAAATAAAGTTGGCAGGGAGCATTACCAGCCAACACAAAATTCCCTAGACCTAAATAAATTTTTCTATTAAAAATAGTGAAAAAAGGTTGCGTAAATTAAGAAAAAATAGCATAAAAAACTCGTTTTATAAGGGCATTGGCACATTTTGTCCCATAGAAAACTCGCCTTCGGCATCGTTTTCAACACCTCCTGGGACGCGTGCGCCAATTCATCCATATAAAACTTGTTGACTAATATACTATTTTGAAAACGAGAGGTATAAACACTTCTTTTCAAAACCGCTCCACCGCATTCGTTTTACTAAAAAGAAAAAAATGTATCAGTAACTAACAGTGGCGGAACTTCAAATTTTGGTCCCCCGCAAAATTTTTTTTTGCCCTTTCAATAAGTTGAATAACAAATTTTTGTTGATAAAATAACATCAATAATTTTGTTCCTTCTAAATATATTAAAATAAATAAAATAAATTTATTTATCACTTCGCTTTACTATAATTTATTATACCGATTATATAAAGTCCGTCCGACATATGAGTGCAGATTTCGTCTATCGATTTATTTAGAATATGTAACTGGCAGGATCATTGTGTATAGTTAAGGCTGTAGAAAAAATGCCGTGGTTGATAAAATCCCACAGATGGAGTTGCTGTGCAAGTTAATTAATATTCATGGTTAGCACCTAATTAGTCATTACTCGTGACATTCTGTGAATTTAAATAACCAATCGAACGCCGATACGTTAGCGGTTCGTTTAAATTATAGATTTTCTTTAGTTCGGGTTTGCATTTTTCCAACATTAAATATTTTTAAACAGTTAAACAAAATCGTACAATACTTTCATTAATCTATTTAGGTATGCTATTGCCTTTACGTTAAAAAGCTTAATTACATTATAATTTAGTTTGACAACGCCATATATTTGAAAATTATAAACATTACTTTATTAGTCACTTTAATATGTTAGTGGCAATATTTCAAACCAGTATCTTGTATAGTTTTCAAATGCAACGAATCCACTGAATTGATCTACAGCCTCAAGTCGTTACTCCTGCACTGCACTCTCATAAGTCGGGCGATTGCGCCCATAATGTGTTTAGAATTTTACGACTTGAAATAAATTTTAATTAATAGTTGCGTTACATGTTTTAAAAGTGTAAGTATATAAAAAAAATAGAAAATGGAGTAAGTGATACAATAATAAAATATTTTCGATAATTATTCAAATATCTTTCGTCGGGCTTTGGTCTCGGCGAAAAACTTTGATGACATCTTTTACCACTCCAATTTTGAGGCTTCTTCTGCTTCTATTGCCAAAATCAGCTAGATCCACTTAGCCTTTTCTCAGTCATTGTTGTACGCATGAAATTTTTATAATTTTTAGCTTCGAAAATGATCTTTCCGATGTTGCAGTGGTTACTGGTACATGGTTAAGAACAACAATGAAACACTTATTACACTACTGTGGCACGAACTAATTACACTATATTTTTATAATGGACAGCTCGGCTAACTCTTTTTATTGTTTTCAGTTTGCTAATTTCGGTTTTCAAAATGGACATTAAATTCACAATTTGGATAATAAAATCACCAGAGATATCCTCTTTGTAATGTTGAATGAGAATGTTCAGTATCGTTCAGGATTCATCGATTGAAAGTGTCACCAATTTTTGAGGATTTAAAAAGTTAAAAAGTTCCCAAACTTTGTACAAACCATTGAATCTATCATTCAACTGCTCACATACAACGTCAAAATTTTTGAGATAAATGTTCACTTTAAAGTGTTCCTCGTCACTTTCAAAACGGTGATCCAAAAGCAAGTTCATCAAAATTGCGTTTAGGCATCGTTCTTCTTTTTTTTTTAAACTCCTCATTTATGCCCCATTTTTTAGCTTGTTCCAATGCTTCATTTTTAATAGTTATGTACTCATTTCTCAATTTACTTAGAGTACTATAAATATGTTTTAAGGACTCGATAGCTCTTGAAATATCTATATCTTGAGCTTGTAATATTTTGGATGCAAAATTTACTTGGCCCAATATTTTTCCATCATAATACATTGAATTACAAACTCAAAAGAAGAAATTTTGTTCTTAATGTTTTTAGCTTGCTCAATTTCGTCTTTTCTATTGTTAGCACACAAAATGATCTTGTCCAGTGCTTTGATTATGTCAAAGTACCTTAATTTCACTGCTATAGAGAAGTTACTCGGCCAGCCCAGCGCGTTGGATTCAATCGTTTTAAAGTCATTTCACTATCTCCTGTTATATTTGTAAGTATGTCCCACCACGGTAGCTTTTACCAAAAAATACATATATTTCCTCAATTATTGAAAAAAGGACTGAATTTCAACAGAACACTTTACGGCATCCTGAATTACTAAATTCAAATTGTGAGCCACGCAATGTATATAAGTAGCTTTTGGTTGTTTTCTTTTATCAAAGCTTGGACACCTTTATAAGTACCGTTCATAACAGATGCCCCGTCATAGCTTTGGCCGCGACACTTTAGAAAACTCAATCCGTTATTTTCAACTAAATTCACAATTTTTGACGTTATTCCAGCAGCTGAGTGATAGTGTATTTCAGTAAATCCTAAAATGATTCCTTTATTTCTACTGCAAGTGGATCTCCATTGCTATTTTTAATAATTTCCACATATCTCACTACTTGGCTTAACTGATCCTTTTTGCTCAAATCTTGTGTAGTGTCGATCATCATAGCAAAAAAATGGAGCTCGTTCAATTTTCGAAATTAATGATGATTTTACTTTATTACTCAAAATATTTATGATTTCATCTTGTATCTGATGACTTAAATATTTTGTTGCACCTTCGGCAAGTTAATAACTTGTTTTAAGACATCATCATATTTAGCAATCAGTTGAACCATTGATAAGAAATTTCCATTATATGTTTCTGTGAAAGATTCACGATGACCACGGAATGCCACACAATTTTTGCTAACGTTAATGTGATGTTAATCAGCCGTTCTAACACTTGACTCCAAAAGCATGTTTCGTATCTAATTTTGTCTTCCAACTCTTTGTCGATTAGTTTATTCGCATTGTGCCTTCCAATTTTTCATAAATATAACATGCTGATAAATGTGACTGTGATGTTTCGTGAACTTGAATCTTCGCACTCAACCCCTTCCAGTCTCTAATACCCTGTTGCCGCCAATTTCGCGCTTTCGCATTGGAAAAAAAGCCAACAAGGTTCACAATATACAGGAATCAAGTACCATGGAATAACACAACCATTGCCTATCAACCAATCCATACGGTGTTACTTTCTTGTAATATAAACTTGAAAATTTTCTATTGTTTTTGAGTAGGATCCTTCCGGGAATGGGCCCATTGGACGACAAGAGGATGTGTTAATAATACGCCTTTTTAATTCTGTAGATAAATCCTGATTCTGAAAATAGCCAATGTCATTTACAAAATCGTTTGCATTACTTTGCGGTTTTTGGTGGGTTCTTCACAGTATCACAATCTATTGTATTGCTGACTAGATGGAGAGAACTTGTATTGGGAACATCAGTTTTGTAAATCCGTGTCTGGGGCATTTACGGGATCAGACGGTATAATTTGCACATTTACTACGTCGTCGTCTTTATCAAACTCACAATCAGTTACATTTAATTGTGAAGAAAAAAAAATGTGTAATTTTGGTAGTTTCGCTTTAGCAGTTTCCAGTTTTTCTGCTTGCGTTTTTTGCTGCACCACTTGTTAAACTTAATTGTTTGTCCTCCATATTTTCTATATCTACCGTACTAACACTTAAACTCTAAACTGTCAACGTTCACCACCTTATACCTAATCACTAACTAATTAAAATGTTTTTAAAGTGTCTATGCTACACTTTGCTTACTAAATTGTTTGGTTTGGTTATTAAAATGTCAGTACTATAACTACTATATATACAAGTACCAATATGTAAATAACAACACTTTCGTCAAAAAAAGATAAAGATGATGAAAGTCAATCGCCGGAGAATGGACCTGCACCTTTCTATATCTACTGTTTAGTTGACTTCAAGTAAAAATGGAATGGTAAAATAAACTGGATGGGATTGTGGGGTATAGATGCGAGGTATAAGGCAGGTACACTCTCCTCCTCCCTTCACGTTAAAAAAATCGTCTACAATTTCTTATTCACACAGTAGTCTGTTTATTAATTCTACGAACTTCACTGTTTATGCACAATCAACACTCTCACTGCCAGTTGTGCATAGTTCACAAGATTTGTTATCGAATATTTACAAACAAGACGGGCATTCATACACTCATTGTTCAATGTAAAAGCAATTCATTAATTGTTAATAAAAGATATTGGTTTTTAGAAACTTTATACTGAAATTAACCTTTTAATTGTATTTCTTATTCAAATAAAAACCTTTAATATAAATTCATGTTTGAAAACATTTTCGATTTAATAAACAAAATTTTATTTATAAAAAAATAACTTTTCACTGCAGTATGTTATTCAGAAATTCTCGAAGAAATTGTAATCCTTACCTATAATAACAAAACTAAACCTTTTTAAAGTCGGCACTACTAAGTAAAAGTAAACAGATATCCTTCAATCAACGTCAACAGTAATAGCCAAAATAGGTGATTAGAGAATACGAAAATACTTTTAATCTTTTGCCAGGGTCAACCATAAATTATTAGGTAAACACCCTGTTCGGGCCCTTTATTTAGGATATTTTATACACTTAGTAAAGCTCCGTTTGTTAGAACAGTTGCAATTTTTAGCAGACATATTCAACTAACTCGATAACGATACTTCACACTCCACATCTTACATAAAACATGTGAAAAAATTTTTAAGTCAAATTTTGTCGGCCCCTATGGGACCTGGGCCCCCCCACTGCGTGGTCTTGCTCTATGGTAGTTCCGCCACTGGTAACTAAGAAACCAAAATTGTGTATATACATACCTTTAGGTGTAGTAGAATCAACCTTTCAAACAAGGCTTCATACGTTTCTTTAAAAGATGATTTTCAATCCATAGACGAATAAATTGCGGAGACCTTGCTTTAGAATCTGGCTGTTGACTCTTGCAGATGCTATTTCATTGTAAGATGGTAAGTTATTAACAATAAAGTGTTGAGAAAAAATCTTCAGTACTTCTTCTTTTTCTGCGTGGGACCAAACCGTTTTAGGTCCACAAAATCGTTTCTGGCCTGTAAATTATATTGATTACTAATTTAAAAGAACTTCAATGTACTTGGATGCATATTTAAAAAGGTAGGGGAAATACGTACAAAATGACATACAGTTTATTTTTGGCCATAACTGTTTATTGTTAATACATAGCTTAATCATTTTACTCTAATAATCTTTGGTTCTTTATGTGTATTAAATTAAAACAATAATCCTTGAAAAATATCAAAAATAAAATATTCTTAGGTTAAGTGAACTTAACCAAAAACCATTTTCTCCATAGCATTATGGACAAAATGACATGTAACATATGGACAAAATGAAATATGTAATTATTGGCAAAGTTCACAAATGAAACGCTTGGTTCTTTTAGGACGTCAGCACAAGAAGCGTGAGCCCAATGTAAACAGTTTAAGCACCATGTGATCGTCTCCTGGCTTAGAACGTGAAAAAGATCGTTGCAATATATGCAGGACAGTCATCTTCATCATCATCATCTTGAAAGTTATTAGGAACATTTCTTCTTCACTGTCCTCTTGAAATAACTACAGTGACTTTGCTTCTTGTTTGTGGGGAGCTTTGGGTTCATTTTTTAACCCAATTTCCTCCATATTAGGAGTTGAAGTTAAAACTAAAGATGTCTGCCGAGTTTTAGGTTTACGTTTGCCTTGTCCACTGATAAATCGTCCTTTTGGGACTGGAGAAATCTCCTCAATAGGGACAGTAAGGATGAGACGATGTATCTTCTTTATTAGCAACAGATGGTTTAGTATTAGCTGCGACTCTTTCTACAATTCTTACAGGAATTTGTTGCTGTGTCGATGGACCAGCAATATTAATATTTTCTAAAGTTGTTGGCTGATCAGGCGCTCACTAAAATTGTCTTTACAATATTAAAGAGACACTATATTTAGTTTTAGAAAAAATAAAATAAATAAATAAATAATTATTGTAGTCAGATATTGTTAAATAAAAGTTACCATGTATGAAAATGCTTGTTTTTTGAGATTATTGAAAATAATTTTTCTTCAACTTGATTTTCTTTTACAAAATGAAAATTCTGATAATTTAATATTTTTACTTACACTAATATGCGCAAATACACTAAAATTTTATTCAAATTGGTGTTTATGAAATAAAGCAATCATATAATTTAGTTCTATAAGGTAAATCTGTATAAGGCGTTACATAATGTAGCATTTCAGAAGGCATTCATTTAAGAATATAACCGTCACCTTATCTAATGATTTTTTATAATACCACTAGCGTAATAATTAATTATATCGCAAACTAAAGCCGTACACAAAGGCCTTCCAAACACGTTTTGTTTTAAATTACCGTGGTGACAACAAATTAAAAAAAAGCTTTAAGATCCAGTTGAAGCGTTATACAGTTCACGAAAAGAAAGTTTTCAAATCATATTATTGAAAAAATAAATGTATTTGTATAGTTAGTATAGTATAGTTAGTTTGTATAATACCTTATATACGACAACCTACAGCAATGTAGCTAATCGCCTGCGGTTCATGCTGTTAAAACCTGCTACGCGTGCATGAAGGGCCGCATATAAGGTGGGCCATTTAATCAACAAAGTCCAATAACTTCTGTAATACAAAAAATACGAGAATAATATTTGGCAGAGTTATAGGCAATTTAAGATGCACTTTTTAAAATTATTTACAGTACACAGGGTGCTCCAAAATTCAGGACAAACCAAACTTATGTTTTTTTAATGGGATACCCCATATTTAATTTCAAATTTGGATCCGGCTTGTTTTTCAATTTTCAATATAGAATTTTGTATATCTATACCGTATGTTTCAAACGTTATAATTTGATTTATGCTAAATCGTGTTCAATCAAGCCCTGTAGCTTTTGGCAGCGAAACATTTGATGTGTTCTTTATTGTTACGAAATGGTATTTATAGTTTAATTTTATTTTGTCAAAGGGATTTTGAAATTCTACTCACTTTATACAAGGCAGAACAGGTAAATCAAAATGTTTTCCATTTTTTTAATGGAATGCGCTATATTTTATGTAAATTTTAAAGATATTTCATTTGCTATTTTAAGAGATATTCAACTTCAGTTACGAAACTAAACATCTCTTTGATTTCTAATAATAATCAATATAGCCATGAAAACTTGATCAATTGTTATTTTCAGTTACAATTAATTGAGGTTACCCTATAATTTTGCAATTATACTTATAATTTTCAAGCGTTATTTAATTGGCCATGTTTCAAAGCCACCATACAATGTTACTAATTTTAATTTAAAAATTTAACCAAAAAATTAAATGTTTTACTTAATTTAGGAAACAATGAGTATGTTATTCAAATATTTATAATTGATAATAAAAGATGAAACGACCTAACAACAACTAACAACAAACAATAAACATACAACAACAAATAAAGATTAATTAAATAAATAAAATAAATAAGCAATTTATTCAATTAATTAAAGATGTAAATTGAAAAGTTTCCTTTATTTGAACTGTTCGCCTCGAAACATTCGTGATTCTTATTTTTTTTAGTAGGAGCGGTCTTGTAAACTTCGGACTTCACATATCCCCAAAATCCATTTTTGTATAGTCAGGAGATCTAGGTGCCACGAATTGGACCTTTCAATCCACTTATCTTTTGATTTAAAAACTCAATAATAGGCCTTGTAGAATGGACAGGGGCACCATCGTGGAGAAACCACATTTGCTCTTGATATTCTTCTGGCACAACAGTTAATAAATGAAGCAAGTG
This sequence comes from Abscondita cerata, assembly GCA_030710515.1. Taxonomy (NCBI): domain Eukaryota; kingdom Metazoa; phylum Arthropoda; class Insecta; order Coleoptera; family Lampyridae; genus Abscondita; species Abscondita cerata. Next base: position 105,467 of record JALBCR010004832.1, on the reverse strand, counting down.
ATTTCTAATAAACAATTTAAATAAACATTTACCAGTTACTTTTTCTCAAAAAATAAGGACCAACGACATATTTCTACTAACTTTCCCCAAACATTCAGCGACCATGTGCTTTGAGAACGCATTCTTAGAAAATGCAGATTACTATCAGCTTATAATAGTGAAGTTATGTCTATTGACATTACCGTTTTTATGGAATCACAGAAAAAAATTAGATTCAGAAAACTTGGATCCATCAATTTTTGATGAGCCCATTGACAGAAAACTAATATTCGTTCATAGTCTTGGTCATTTAAGTTCTTGCATCAATACATATGATAAGGATGCAGATCGTTACTTTTAAAAATTCTCTGAATAGAGTCCGACTTACTTTAGGCATTTCTCTAACGATTGGCGGTGGCTGATATGCGGATATTGTGTTAAGGCAAGAAGTACCTGAAATTCATTTCTTCCATTCGGACATTTTTTCTCTCCATTTCTTTTTTGGGTTTTAACACTAAATATTTTATCAACCTATCATCACTTTTTAAAAAGCTCTTCGACTTGGTTGTCTTCTTTCTGGATAACGTTGTTTTATAAAGTCTGAGCTAATAACGCACTAGCACCAGTGTGTAAATCTTGTCAATCATTCCTTTATTACTAAAATTCATTTCTAAAAACTTCAAAATTAAAATAAAATTAATTGAAAAGTATTACAAAACTAAAGGATGTCGAGTTTTTGTACCTAAACTTGAAATATCTCTTAAAATAGCAAATTTGGGTATAAGGAATGTTCTTATAAATTATTAAATATTAAATATTTTTAAAATTTGATAAAATATAGGGCATTCCATTCAAAAATTATGAAAAAAATTTGATTTACCTTATAAATTTTGTGTAAAGTAAGTGCAATTTCAAAAATCCCTTTAAAAAATAGAATTAAACTATAAGTAGCATTTTATAACGATAAAGAACACATCAAATGTTTGCCAAAAAATGCAGGGCGTTTGATTGAACACGATTTTAACAAATCATAACTTTTGAAACAGGCGGTATAGATATACAGTAATACCTTATATCGAAGATTAGAAAAGATGCAAATACAAATTTGAAACAAAATTTTAGATTGTCCTGAATTTTTAGAGCGCCCTGTGTAATCGTAAATAATTTTAAAATGTGCATTTCATAACTTTGTCTATAACTCTTCAAATATTATTCTCGTATCTTTTTTGTGAAGTTATTGGACTTTGTTGAATAAATGGGCCACCCTGTATATTATTATAAAACATTTCAAAGATATAAATTTCTAATATGAAGAACTTGGAAACAGTAGAGATTGAAGTACGATTAAAGGGAACAAAGTTGCCCATTTAGGGAATGTATTTATAGATTTTTGAATCGATTATCTCTTTTAGTTTTGAAATAATTGAAAAAATTGGGAATTTCTGATTTTCTTTTTTTTTGCTGTACTTAGAAAAAACATCAAAAGAACAACACATTGTTATTGCCAATTTTAAGCTCTACTTTTGTTTTTAGCAACCATCAACATCTTTCTTTTAAATTGACAATAGCTATATTTAATATAAGTGAACAAAATATGTCTTTTTGACGCACTCGGATGCTCATTCGTTCCGTCAACATAATTATTCTAAACATTGTTTTATTAATCATAAATTTAATAATACATACAGTAGAAGTCGATAATCCGGCGCGTTCGGGACCGGCTCGGTGCCGGACTACCGAAAATTCCGGTCTATCGGGCGGTAATTATAAGAACAATTAATTAATAATTAAACTACAAATACAGTATGCAAATACATACAACAAGTTTATTTTACATTTCATATAATGTATGTACCGTACTGTAAAACATATTTCACTTAGATTTAAAAGTCAAAATGTCTTTTGTTTTCTTGACTTTTGGCGTTTAGTATAAATTTATTTCTAATGATATGAAAATCAATAATTTCTGAGCACTGTAGCTAGTACTAGCCTCAGCAAAGAGATAAACTTATTTAGTGATTCTGCAGCTTTTGCCCAGCTGATTTTTCTTTTCTTCCGTTTCGGCATCTGAGTCACTTTCTTCAAGATTTTGAGTAGGCTGAGGGTTTACTACAATGTTGATAATGTCCTCATCGGTTAGTTCTTGTTCAACAGGCTCATTCTCGTCGATTAGAAACCACTCCTCTACCTCATCTTCAGGCAGGTTTTCAAGGGATTGTCAGCACCTAACGACATCCAAAACTTTGGTCAGAGCGTCTTGATGGTTTTCTTCCTCATCAGTCTGTAGAGTTAGGTCAGATGCAGGGTTTGCAGCTGGCCAAAGTTTTCTTTAGCATTTTTGAGTGTTGTATTTTTACCTGGTTCCAAGACAGTGCAATAGCATAGACGGCATCTTTTACTGTAAACTGTTTTTGAAAATCAGTCGCGTCACAGTCGGCATTTAACAGGCCTTGAATAAAGACCTTCTATAAAAGCATTTAAAATTTTGAATCAAAGATGTTACGTTAGGTGGGAGCAGAGTAGCAACAATATTTCGAAACTAACTCATCTACTGGCGGGTGGGCTTTGCAATTGTCAAAAGAAGGATGGCTTTAGTATCTTCTGGTAGACCAAGGCTTTTGAAGGATTCCTTGACCTCAGGCACAAGTGGTGAAAACTAGTCTTTAAAGGGCGGCAGTCATCCACGCATTTGATTGAGCATTGTATTGGACAGGCAGTGTGTAACATTCTTAAAGCCCTGGGTTTTGCAGATTTACCTATCACAAAAGGGGTCACTCGGTGGTTTCCAGACGCATTAGCACATAGCAACGGTTAATCTGTCTTTGTTTTTTAAACCCTTGGCTGCTTTTTCTCCTCCCCAGCTAGTGTAGATGTTGGTAAACATCGCCACAATAGCCCTGTTTCATCAGCATTGTAAATCTGTTCAGGTGTTAAATCATTATCAGCCCGATTTTCTCAAACTCGTCTTTGTATTTTTCTGCGGAGTTTTGGTTTGCTGTTTCTCCAGTTACATCAGTCTTCGAATTCCATGCCGAAACTTAAAGTTTCTGAGCCAACCATCAGAATAATTACATTCACTTTAGCACTCCTAAATCTTGGCCGAATTTCTTTGCTTTTCAACAATCATTGGCCCTGTTACCGGCTTTCCTTCAGACGTACTGCACTAAACCATTTGAACAATACACTATCTAGCTGTTCCAGTTTTGGTTTTTAAATGTTTGTCTAGAAGCCAATTTTTCAGTTGTTACCGATTGAGAAGCAAACTTCATTAGTTCATCTTTTTTTTTTAATGTCATAAATAGTTGATGAGCCAATATTAATCATTCATTTCTATTCTCGCCTTTTTCTAGCCGTTTGATGATTTCTAGTTTCTGATTGAGAGTCAGTGTTACGTGTTTTCGTTTCTCTCCTTTTGAACTCGAGGCTTAGGTTTTGAAATCATGGTCACTGTACAGTTAGAACGAAAATCACTTTTTTATAAACAGTTTCAAAAGTTACGTTTACTGCGATGTGAAAGGACACAAAACAACAACGCACAAAAAAATGATTGATTAACGAACTACACTGCACCTGAATTTGTTGTGACAGCTAAGACTAGCCGGCCGCTAATTGTTTCCAAACAATACCGAGCGCTTTCGGATGATTCCGAACACCCCGAAAACTTCCGAATAGCTCTCGAGCGGTTTTTTTAAAGACACAATTTTGGAGAAAACCAAAATTTTACAATTTTCCTGAGCGATGCCGGACTATCGGGCATTCCGGACTGTTGGATGCCGGACTAATGGACTAATGTTCAACTAAAATTAACATAAAGATAATTACAAAATTTTTTTATTTACTTACATAGAATGGTAGTTATTATTGAATAATTAGTAACATCTTATTTAATAGAATAATTGTTGTCTTATGCTTGGATTATACAACCAAATTGAACGCTTTTCAATTTTGCAGATTTATGCAGAAATCAATTTACTTTGGTCACTTGTAATTTAAATGCCATTTTGCTCAATGTTTTGAGTTGAAATTTAATCAAATTTGGTAACGATTGTGAAAAAAAATTATTTTGCCATGTTAAATTCTCTCCTTGATTCTCAATTCAATGATATATTAAATTTTATATTTATGATATGGTTTAGATAAGTAACTTCATTACTATATATACTATAATGGTTAAGCATAACAAATGCGGATATAAAAATATATAAATTTTATGAAGGAAAAGAAGACAATATACTTTATCTGATTGGCATGCTGGGTTTAAAGTGGAAAGAAGCAGTTGATAATGTTTATATACTTAAACAAATAATCAACAAGAAATAGGAAACAAGCGTTTACCTTGAATCTGTCACCCCGATACTAATCAGAATGAATGGAAAATGGATATATTTGTAAAAAACATTAAAAAAATGTGTAAAATAAAATAATTTTGTAAATATTCTAAGATTTTGAAAATCTATATATATCTTTCAGTTTTAATAGATTATGCCCAAAATTTAATCATATCACACACTATTATATTGGGTGTTTCATTGGTTAATTGTTAAATTTAATTTTATCATTATTATTTAACAAGTTACGGCATTTTTATACAGGGTGTTTCACGTTTTCTGAGTACGAAGGCACATCCTTAGATTCAGTGTTTACCGCTTCTTTTGAATATAGAAGCAAACATTTTAAATTTGATAATACAGGGTGTTTGTTTTAGTGACCAAATTTGTAAATATTTTGTAAAAGACAGCCTAAGATTTTTCTTTTTTTAATTATCTTAATGGATTGATCATATTGTGAAAAATGTGCATCCCAAATGTTAAAATAAATATAGGGCGGATCATAAGTTATAAGCCATTAAAGAAATGAACCAAATACAATACACTGAATTTCGGTTATGAAAGGTAAGGTTATCATGAGGTATTAAAATCACCTAGATGTTCTCACCTACAGTTAACGTATGCCCGTTTTCAATGAAACACCGTGTATAAAAGGCTCAGTGTTATAAAAATGTGTACGACAGTTTTCCTGATATATTTAATTTACAAGATGTGTAGTCAAAATCAAATACATTGTAGGAAAAAAATCAGATTTATTAATATATAATTGATATTGGTGAAGACATTGCAACAATTAGTGTCATGTGATTGTTTACATCTTCAATAATTACTTATCTGATTAAAATAGTTTAAACAAAAATTGCTGTATAATTAAATTACAAACAACTTTTATTTGGAACAAAAATGTAATAATCAAATGAATACATTTTATAAATGAACGAATTCAGGATCCATCTTGGTATTGGCTATAGTTAAAGTAGAATAAAAAAGTAAGAAAAATTGTAAGAAAAATTGTCTTAAAGGCCAATACGATAATTTTAATTTTTAATGACTAATCAAGTGTTACTATAGTTTCGACGACATAATTTTAACAATCGTCATCTTCAGACAAAACTTAATCTAGAAATGTAAGAGAAACCCACGAAATCAGCTAAATGATGTTCTATTATAAAAATACTTACATAAAATGTAATTTGTTAAAAACTTAAAAATGAGGGGAAACCATTCTCATTCCTTATCATTATAATTAATTTTTAAAGAATACACGATTTTCAAAAGAACCATTAAAGGGAGAACCATTTTCAACCCTTAGAATCAGTTAAAATTAATTTTTTAAAAAATTAACACGACGTGTAGTAGCGAAATGCAGTCAGACATCTTATAATCTAAAACGCGTACATGCGCAAAAGTTGAAGTAACCCGATAAAACCGAAAACTGTAAAAAGAATAAAAAGATATTTTTGAAATTTTCAATAACTAATACTAAAAGATGGCGCCAGAGGTAAAGTATCTGAAATGGGCAACAATTAATAGTTAAGAAATAATTGACTTAAATTAACATGATTGTTGAGAAGCAGATTATTGTCTGCAGATTGGATATAAATATTTTCTAAGATATCTAGGATAAAAAGTTTTTTGATTATTGGAGAAAGGATGTAAAATAGAACAATCAGAGGGTGAATGTCCACTTAAAATAATGTGTTCAGCGAAGGTTGGACTTAATAGACAGAGGGTTGTGTGAATAATTCTCAGGTTTCTTTAAGTATTTTAAATGTTCTTTTAATCTAGTTTGAAAACTACGTGAAGTTTTCCAATATAAAATTTATTGCATGAGCAAACAAGTTTATAAATACCACTTCTAGAATTAGGATTTGAAAATTTATTAATGCTAGAAAATTTTTTATTTAAGTTGGAGAAAAGGTGAAAACTAATTTTATGTTCAATAAGGGGTTGAAGTTTGTTGATGTATTTCATAAAAGGTTTTATAAAAGGGAAAGAGATGTAAGGAGTACTCGTTGTGGTGGAATTCAAATTTTGGGAAGAGTAGTGTAAGAGGTAAATAATATTTAAATTTGATTTTATTGAATAAGTCAAAAGTTACTTTAAAGGGAAACCTTTTTGAAGCCTAAATAAAAATGATGTTGGAGTTCGTTATTAAAACTGTCTTGTGACATAGGGATGTTGAATAAACGATTAAAAAAGTAATGGAAAGACGCTAACTTATGAGATATGTGATGTTGTGAATCAAAAGGGATAACATGGGTTGTGGTTGTAGGGTTTTCTAAAAATTTCGAAAGAAAAATACAGTAATTGCGAAGAGTGATGGAAATATCAAGGAAAGGGAATTTTATGGTTACTGGAAAATTCTACAGTAAATTTTATACGTTCATGAATCTGATTCAAAAATTAAGAAAATTGTGGACATCTAGAGATGAGCCTTTGAAAAATACAAAAAAATATCATCAACATATCTCTTCCAAAGCAAGATGTGTTTATCGTATAAGTCGCTATTAGTGATAAAATTTAATTCTAAATGGTTTAAAAATTTCGGCTAAAACAGGTGAGAGTGGAGAACCTATGGAGTAAGCCTTGTGTTTGTTTATAAAAATTGTCTTGAAAAGTGAAAAATTGATTGTTTAAACAAAATTTAAGAAGAGAATCAATGTCTTGGGTAGTATAATCAGGTAAATTACTAGAAAATAAAAATTTGGAAACTAATGTGGTAGTTTCTGAAGGTGGAGTGAAGGGAATAAATTAACAATGTCAAAGGAAACAACTTGGATATCTTTTGAAGAGGTAAATTTTAACTTAGATAAAATGTCAACTAGTTGTTTTGTGTTTTTAATGGAATAAGTGGGGTAAAGAATTAAATGCTTGTTGATGATTTTAGAAATAAATTTGGATAATAAATGAGTAGGTGAATTACAATAACTAACAATAGGTCTAATAGGTCTATTAGGTTTATGTATTTTGGGCAGGGAGTAAAGAGTAAAGGTAATCTGGGATTAGTGGGTCTTAAATTATAAATTGGAGGTTTCCAGAAATATCACAAACGTGTCTAAAGAAGAGGATAAAATTTTTATTGTTGAGGACCAAAATTTATTTAAAGGGTTGTGACTAAGTTTTGTAAAATCACTGCTATCTAAAAAATGTCATGGTTTTATCGGTGTAAATATCTTGGTCTAGGATGACTAGGCAATTTCCTTTGTCCGCTTGCAGACCATAAGATTATTAGAAATTAGTTTTTGTTTAATAGATTTAATTATATTGTTGTATTTGCACGATTAATATGATTTGAAGGTAAATTAATGGGAAGAGAAATTAATGGGTGACTGGAAAGAATATTATTAAATTGGGTATGTAAATTAGGGTATAAATGAACAAGTTCTCGAGAGTAGCCTTAAAAACATTTATGGTAGAAAAATTCGGTTTTATACTGGGGAGAATTTCAAACCTTTTCTAGAAGTTTAGTTTCATTAGAATCAAAATTAACATTCGTAGTATTAAGTACATTTTCGTGAAATTTAAAATTTATATTGGAGGCATCCATAAAATTCTTATTAAATTTAATTTTATAATGTTGATAGGTGGGATGTCTGACTTGCATTTCGCTACTCACACGTCGTGTTAATTTTTTAAAAATTAATTTTAACTGATTCTAAGGGTTGAGAATGGTTCTCCCTTTATCGGTTTTCTTTTGAAAATCCCTGTATTATGGGGTAATATATAAATAGGAATGAAGAAGATATTTAAATATTTTTTAAGTTTTAACAAATTACATTTTATATTAAGTTTTGTCTGAAGATGACGATTGTTAAAATTATGTCGTCGAAACTATAGTAACACTTGATTAGTCATAAAATTAAAAATTAAAATTATCGTATTGGCCTTTAAGACAATTTTCTTACAATTTTTCTTACTTTTTATTCTACATTTTATAAATATTTAAAAATTTTAAAATCTGTGTAGGTTACCAGGCATTTAGGCTACCTAGATTATGCCCAAAATCTACTGATCTGTGCAATTGTAAATAAAGCCATGTTCAAGGGAAAGATGTCTGTTAAGCCCGCCTGGAGAAATATCAAAGAAGGAGTTGTGATTGGTAATATAATATTTTGACTATTAGCGTATACAGATGATATTGTGGTCTTAGCTAAAAATGAAAATGAAGTGAGAGGTTTAATTAAAGTGATGAAGGAATATTTACGTAAAAGAACTTATGACAAATATAATAAAACAAAAATAATGGTCTTCTAAAAGAAGAAGGAAAAAGAAAAGTTGGTGGTTGAGAGAAGAGGTGATTGAAAAGAGTAAATGGGTGTAGATATTTGGAACACAAAATAAAGTATGACAATAAACAAGAAAAGCATACAAAAGGAATTAGGATAGAATACAAATAGAAAATAGAATAAGGGAAGTATGGGGTTAGGAGAAAGAATGTTTAGAAATGATATGGAAAGAGGAGGTAGATTTTGAAAAGCTGTTGATAAGTGTCACGATGGACGAAGCTAAGTGTTAGGGATAAAGGAATGGGATGGATTAGAAGGTTCAGGTGAGCATTGCAAATGAACGCTAAGACCAGGAGCAGAAACGCCAGCTACATGGAAAGAGGGTAACGAGGTATGTAGAAAGTGTAAAAAGAAAAGAAAATGCAATTTTATGTAAATGCTAAAAAAAGTACGAATAAAAGAATAAAACTGGGACAAAGAGAAGACAATAAGTTATTTTTATGAAAGAGGAGAGTATGGAAGACAAGTTAAAGGATAGAAGGAATTTTAAAACAAATTAACGTAAAAAACATATACAAGAGAAAAGATGATAGATAACAAAAGAGCAAATATAATGAATTATGTAAAAATTAATAACTCAAGAAAAACTGTAAAAAGGGAAAATTGATTAATTCTTTCTTGTTTTGAACTATTTTGAGTGTAATATAGAGAGTGGTCTTTACTAAAGAAGGTGTAGTTATAACAGACCAACGAAAAGCATTGTGCGTATAAACAAAAAATATTAGCTGATCATTTTACATACTTGACATAATAACATACAAGCCTAAGGAATACGATCAAATTGAGTTATCAATTAATTTCATGAGTGGGGTCAAATTGATCCGTATAAACTTTCGATTCAGTGAAATACTATAATTGATTTATTGATTAAAATAAACTGAAACGATAAGTTTCAATTGTTTTATTGAAACAAAACAAATTACTGAGATACTGAAGTGATTACATTTCATGAATGTCGACTATTTTTCGAAAACATATGCTTCATGGTCATGAAAGAATCTTAACTACTTTTACACCAAAAGTAAATATTTTCTCACTTGAAGTATACCACCTACTTCACTAGACATGGACTGACTGAACTATTGTTATGCAATTTACAATCAGCCGGGCATAAAATTCCGTTCGTCAGAATGTAATTTAGTTATCAATTTTGCTCCCACAGATCTATTTGGCTCCATTCCACGGTAGCAAAATATTTGATGGATCGAAAAGTTTAAAGAATGAAGAATAATAGCAAGGTTTAAAACTTCAAATGAAGTAAATGAAATCATCAGTACTGGTGGGAAATTGCTCTTTCTCTGTTTGTTGATGCAACGTTACCACAGTTTGGCAGAAAAATGATGACTAGATAACATGGAAAAGAGTGTAAAAACAAAAGTATACAAATGATAAGATTAGTTATGATTAAGATTTAATGGAACCTCAATTAATGCAACAACAGATAAAATGTAAATGTTAACTATGTTATTTTAAAAATAAGTTTTAAATAAAAACAGGTGTTCCATCATTAATAAATTTAAATAAAGTTATTGAATGTAATGGCTTCAGTAAGATTCAAGTATTTTAAACGGGCACTGGCTTGGGTCAATAGATTTTACTAATAACTGAAATAACCTATACATTAAGTCAAATTTAAACAAACAGATTTTAAGCAAATGTAGTTTATAAAACGTTTGACAACAATGTCACGTGACGTATATGATGACGTAATTTTATACTTAAAATAATTCTACCATAGTTCAACAATATAAAATATAGTAGGTATTACAGTTTGTTCCACCAAATGATGGGCCTTCTTATAGGAATTATTTTTGGAGTGGACTATTAAAACTCCATGCTATAATTACGTGCCAACGTTTCGGTCAAACGATCACGGCCTTTATCAAGGGCCCAAAAGGCATCATTTGGTGGAACAATCTGTAATCCAATTAAGACAGGAGATTTCATTTACTGAATAGTAGGTATTGTTGTAATTGTTATAATTATAGTTTTATTTAAATATGAAACGGTATATTAAAAGATCCATTCACTGAATTAATTTAGAAAATGTGATTTAGTTACCTTCATGATGCTTTCTTAAAGTTGATATGACACCCTTTATAGCATTTTTGATTAACAAATAATGTTTTCATTAAATATTGCCTTCAAGAAAAAAAACGATTCTTATTAAGTATTTAAATATTTAACAGCACACTTTTTTTATTCCTTTGTTCATATTTGTTTACGTCCCTTCAAATTTATTAGGTGATTTATACTTGTCAAGCTGTTTAACCCGGAAAGCTCCAAACGATTAAGGAACTATTAAGTTCCACTTTGACTTAAACCAATATTAATTAATTCCGAACTAATACCATTTCAATCTGATATAATCGTTGGGTATAAAAAATAGAATTAGTGTCAAACTAAATTATAAAACAAAAATAGAAAAACAGTTGTTGCACATAGTGTACAGTAAGTACATACATGAGAATTACGCTTAATATGAACAAAAGAAAATTGTCAAAAAAATATGACGTTACGAAAAATTTGTGTTATTTATTAAATATGAAATACACACAATTACTTCATTGTGTGTACAACAGCATTTTACGCCTTGAAAATTTCGAATATTTCAAAGAATCAATATTTACGATAATTGCACTCATACATGTATAATTTAGGGATTTGTTCATATTCCTACTGAAATTTTTAGTCATCTGTAAATTTAAAAAATACTGTTAAGAATTTCGATACAATACATTGTTGTTTTTTAAATTAATCTGTGACTTTGCCTTAACACAATTATCGATGAACTTTAACTTAGTGTAATTATGCCTTTTAAAAGGAAATCAACATAGCGTGCCTAGTTATTGTATATACACATTTTTAACAAAATTTTAATTCGAGTTTACACAATTATGAATAAATTTTAACAAACTTGAATTTAAGATAAAAACACTCGTGCGTTTACAACTTGAAATAATTACCCGGTTCTGGTAACAATTCCCTAATACAGATTATTGCGAAATTCAGAATAAATTTTGACACAATGTTTATTCGTTTGAGTTTTGTAAAATTATCGATAGTTTTCAAAGTAATTTTAATATTATTACTGATAGTTTAAGATATCTGTTGATTAATTCAAAGTGGTATCCTATTATTGTATATAAAACTCAATGAAAAGTTTTTCACTAAACTGAGGGATAAGTACGCGACATTTTTCTTCATATTCGTATCAGTGGCTAATAAAAATTCCGGGAGTTTGTCTGTATTTTTAGGAGAAAAATCTTTCTATTTGACTTATTATTCTTAATAATTTGTATTGTGTTCTTACTCTACACTATATTATTGTCTATTTTTATATATGTTGTTGTTTTTGAGACCATCTTACTGGTTTGTTTTGTGTTTTGGAGGTCTAGTTGCTCTGAAGATTCATTGTATCGTTCTACTAAGTGGTGCTCCATTATTTATCTCTTCAGTGTATAAACCTTTTGGTTTAATTACTTGTAAGTACACCCCGATCCCTCCGAATAGCAGAGCTGCGGGCTGGGTTTTCAACACTGACTAAATTTTATACTTTTTTTATAAATAAATCTTAACACTTGCACTAATAATAATTATCAATACATGTGAAATTAGTACGACGTAGTAATGATTTATAAAATATTGTCATTGTTTTACTATGTATATTTGCCATTATAACAATTTTTTTTATCGAATAGAATTGCACAATAATTTTGCATCATTGCAGTTGTTGATAAATACAAAAATGTTGAACACATTTCTTCATTTGAAATCATGTAAATAAATATTGTCATAATCTAAATTTAAAATATGTCGATAAGAGAATGTCAGATTGTAGAATTAATTAATAAATAAAAATGTCAGGATTAATGTGATGTAATGTATATATTTAAGTAGAGCAATTTATACATTACATAAAATTTGACGTTAACAACGTCGGGCAGAATTGTATATAGATATATATAAATTACCGACCCTCAAATGTTTACAAGAAGAATGGCTAAAAATGAAGACATTAATGTAGACTCAGAGTTAGGAGAAGAGGATAGGAAGTTCTCCAGGTTTATCCGAAGTTGAATAATAGGAGGCAGGAAGATAAGATCAGGCCATTGGTGGACCAAGTTCACAAGAAGAATTATTTTAACGATAATTTGAAAAAATTGAAAACATGGAAAGAAGACATTCAAAAAATGGAAAGAAATTTTAAAGAACATAGGCAGAAATTATTTGATTTAATTATGGAAAAACAACGACAAGGAATATGATAAAGAATTAGAAGTGTATTATGAAGAAAATTTTGATTGTAGGGACAGGTTTAAAAAGTACAGTCTGAAATAGAAACTTCTAATGAGGCAAATGACGTATAAAAATAGCATCGAAGGAGGAGTTACGTTCAAAGTTAAATGGGAGATACAGTGGAAATTAAGGAACAAATTATTTCCAAAACTGTTAGAGGAAAAGAAAAAAAAGAAGATAAAGACAATGAAGGACTGTTTGTTCTAAGAACATTAAGAGAACATGGAAGCGACTGTAAAGGTGAGGGCGCTTCCACTGCACAATGATCTTTGATTACCCACTGGAAGAATTAAGAACAAGTAAATTAAATAAAGGTACGAGCGAATTTAAAATTAACACAGAACATAGGTTCTATCAAATAAAGAATAAAGTAGAAAATGAAGTTAAAAAGGAAGAAAAAACGAAGTATACAAGAAATAATGGTAGAAAATTATAAAGAAATGAAGGGGACGTCGAAACAAGCAATAGAATACCAGCAGCAGAAGTTGAAACAAAACGGATTACGAATACATAAGTGAGATACCAAAAACGCAACATGAAACGAACAGGGAGTAAGCAATTTAAATATGAAATGGAAATAATAACAAAATAATTGACTCAATTGACATTTGAAGTCAAAAGCAACATAAATGAAGAGGTAAAATTCGATAAGAGCAAAGAAAAAACCAAAGCCAAAAAATAAATGGCAAAAAAAATGGAAGTAAACCAATAAGCCCTAAAGAGAAACATCAACACTAATAAAAATTCAAACACTATCAAATCTATCTAGACTCCTAGTTTTACTGGTTTCTAATGGCTCTAATTTCTTCTCGTTTGCTAGATATTGTCCATCTCAAGAGAGTACAGTCGTTGAACCGGACGCATTGGTACCTTATCTTGGGTTTTCACCTTCAACGCTCTGCAGACTCCATCATTTCCAGGAAGTACTTTAATACATGTTCCAACGACCCATCTAGTCTCATCTTTAAATCACATCCTACTGCAACAACTCCTCCAACCATTAGAGGTCTAGTTATCTTACGCATCGATTTTAAAATGAGTTGTAACAAGTCTCAAACATTTGGGGGTTAAGTGGTTGCAAATCCCTTGGATTATCCAAAGCATAGTTAAGATTCATTGACATTTTCGATGGCCATCAACGCTGCCTCTACTACTTATGTGTTACATGACGCTTTTGCTAACATCCTTTTCAGCATGTTTTTAACACAACGTATTAGCTTTTCCCAGTAACCCCCTTACCAGGGACTAACGAAAATTATGTTTCCACTTTAGGCGGCCAAGCTTCTTCAACATAACAGGTTATTGCTTGTTTTAAACTGATATTGCACTTTAATTATGGTACGATACTCTGCACTAAATCTCCACTTTGTACTTTCAGAATGTCCCGGTAGAAATCTGATGCCCGCCGAACAAAGTGTAGATGACCGCTCTCTTTAGACTGTCTTATATCCCATTTCTAGCGCGGTCAATTTTGATAGTAGAATTGTTGTAATTTAGAATCCAGAAAAACACGAATTATGTCCTTCTTTTTTATACAAGGTAGATCAACGTTGACAAAACAGAGCCAATTGCAATCACATCGATAATTTAAAAAAAAAACTCAGACCAGTCAGTTTTATTTCTGAGGGGGACATCTTTTCAATTGCATTATTAATTTGTTACTACAATATTTTTTGTTTTTTTTGTTTAATGACAATATCCGCGAAATCGTGGGCTCTGTAAGGGTTTTTGTACGGTTGTTCTAGCCGAACGGCCAAAGGAAACTAGGAACATGTGAGCATTTTTTGTCGTCTATCCGATTGTGAACAAAAAACTGTGAGTTGCCATTTAAAAAGTTTGATGTGACATAATTTCCGTTAAAACCAAAAGAAATACTAAAATGCCGACACAGTGAAAAGATGTCACCCTCAAAAATAAAATTGACGGGTCTGAGTTTTTGGTTTTTTTTTATTGATGTGGCTACAATTGGCTCTGTTTCGTCGGCGTTGGCCCACCCAGTAGTGACCGTTAAGGTTCGTAGAGGATTGCCTTCAAGCTCTGTAAGTTAGTACTGGTTGACCTGTGTTCAAGTCCCTGTTCACTTTCACCTTTTATAGTGTCCAGATTCTTCTCTTGGTTGCTGTTTGACTTTCCAAATCCGTAAACATGACTGGGTGATGACTCTTAGAACACACAATGCAATTTAACTACCTCTTACAATCCTTAGTTTTATGATTGACTCTGAAGCTTTTATAAGAAAGTTTTTGTTTCTTCAACTTTTCTATGTTTTGTTCATATGACATTTTCTGTATTGTGGGGCATTCCGTTGTTTCATGTTTTTTTTTTGCAAAACAAGCACAGACAAGATTCCACATTCTGAAAAGTAGCTAACGTAGGATTTATACATTTGGTAATTTTTGTTTTTTCGTGGATTGACTTAAGCAGTTTTGAACATGAAAGTTTTTTCCTAAATCCAGACGTTGAGAAATATCTACTTCCATATTGATGAGATCTAATCTTATATTTAGTGAATTATCTTTAGTGTTATCATGACATGAAATTATGCTCCTCTGCCACCCAATAAGCATATCTTGAGACATACTAAACTTTACAAGCGGATATAACCAGGAGGCAAGGTCAGCTCTATCTAGTTTGAGAGTATTTAATCCAATTTGATATTTTGTTTGATGAATCAACATTTCATATAACTAATTATAGCAAATTTCGAATATAAACCTGTGATAGAAATTCTCATGTCATTTTTTCAACGTCCTCACACTTTCGGATAATTTTAGGAGGTCGCCGGATACGACGAAAATATTTTCTGGGTTTCCGTCCCTGGTCGCATATACTGAAGTGGGTGAATTGAGACTAAAATCCTTATCGGTCCTTGAATGCTCCGGTAAGCTTTCGTAGTTCAATCTTGGGTAATTGAAATTATCGTCTGCTAGTTTCCCGGATTGTTAACTCGGTTTAATTGGAAATTACGTTGAGGCGTCTTGTACCTCCTTAACCAATTCCTCGTCAGCCTCTTAAGGCAACTACTGGTCCAAAATCTTATGACCAAGTTTGTAAATCCGCGCCTTAAGCTTACATTAGCAATTAACTCAAGAAGGTTGGGATTTTGACCGTCAATACTTATTTCATGTTGTTAATAAGCCTAGTCAACTGATTACGTTATGGACGTCGCTATGCCTTCAAGCAATTCATTTTTAGCACTTTCACTTTTAAAAACTAATAAAACTTAAATTGCTAACTATCACCAAATGTTCTTTCCCGGGACACTAAAATATTACAAACAGGGAGACTCTAACCAAATTTAACTTTGTGTCATGTTCAAGTAAGCAATTTGATAATAACAAACTAATATGATAAATAATAGATTACATTAATAATTAGAGAATTAATTTTTAAATTATAATTTTAGTGTATCGGTAAAAGCACCAAAATACAGTATATTGAATTAGTTTGTGTTTGTACTATAAGTTATAAGTGTGTCATCTGTTTAGAGAATACAGAAAAAATATATAACAGAGATTTACCTGTATCTTGTTATTGGAAAAGTCTTCGACATCAACTTACCTGCAACAAACACAAGTATAAGAATAACAAATAACAATTTTATTTGCTTTACTAGAAAGTTATTACCAGGTGTTATATTACAAAATAACAAATATAACCTCAATAAAACCAAATAACAACAACTTACTATACTGTAAAATAATACTACTGTGCTGTAACGTTAATTTCTGAGATAGGGGTCTCCAAATTTTTTATATGCTGAGACTTACCGAGATGAGATGCAAAACAAACGTGATTTGGTCGGCACTCATCTGATAAATAGTTACGTTGAGGTATTTAATTTTAAAATTCAAATATAAACAGAATTTAATACTTAGTAAAATTATACGAAAATGGCGACCGGGCGTTGCCTTTCTTTGCGATATTGCTTATCGGCGTTGTTTTGGAATTCCAGAGCTTTGATTTCTAGAAAATATAGATATTTAGAAAGGGTTCATTAATTATTTATCCATTTTTGTATCCTCCAAAACTTGCATGAGAGATACGTGGTTTAGTGTGTCAAACGGCAGAGAAAGAGAGCACACATAATACAATGCACATCGGCAAACAAAGAAAGGCAGTACGATAATGTTAGTAACATATTTTTGGTTTCTTTCTATGCTTAATCAAATTCTCAATTATGCCCATTAGCTCAAACATTCTTAAACGGTAACGTCGTGGTTCGAGCGAAATATTTTAAAAAACCAAACACAATTTGTGAAGTGGTAAGATTAGTTAAATAGTTTTATAAACATCATTTGTTATCGCGAAAGTGATCGTTTTATCTATTTAGGGCCACGACCTTTTTAGTTATAAACTTTATTTACGGAGACAAAACCGAAGTAGTTTAACAGTAACCCAAAATTAATAAAAAATTGTTAGTAAAATCGGTCGATCACGAGGTTATTTTTAATTTAACACGTACCAAAAATACAAATACAAAATGATTTCGTTATCTTAACTCTAACGGACAGAAACAAATGTTCACAACATTACGCAAGTATGAACAGGTAATTATCAAAGCGTTTCTGTGTATTTAGAGTAGTGGATGATTTGATTTAATTTAAACTGTCGATTTAATTTATAGTCCATATTAACTACAAATTCGCAAGTAACGAGAACATATACACATAAAACTTATCTCTTGTCGTCTGTTGAGCCCGCCGTTCCTGAAGCTGGGAAAAATCATATAAAGGCTTCTACTACGTTCTATTTCGGGGTATGACCCAAAAAAATGGTCTAGTATGGCTTCTAATAATTAAAAGTAGGGCCCCTCTTTTATCTAATGACATTCAAGCATCCGAACACAATAACAATGTACTAGACCATTATCACATCGACAAATGGCTACCAACGGCGACCTCTATTTTCCAAGGCTAACACATCGTCAATTTTGAGAAATTTATCGTCACGCCACCTATGCGCATGAATGTACACCTCATATAGGTTTATATACCAAAATCATGTTACAAATGCAGTTAAGAGAGAATACGGGAAAAGACTCTAAATGAAAATAAACAATAATGCTAAAGAAACACAAACTAAAATATTTTTCACCAAAATTATCTTTGGGCCTTTCAATAAAGATAGTTAAGACACAAACGGTACATAGTTATTTGCATTTCTTTCACCGTAAAATTTAATCATGCAATTCTTTCAGGAATTACATTCACAGGCTTTGCGCGTTGCGCACTAAGGAAAAATTGTATACCTTTACAATCCACAGACATAAAAACTGTAGAAACATGTACCAGGTGAATCAAATTAGATATTTAGTTACAACCACAAAATACTTACCTTAAATTTGTTTAATTAATAAAGACAAATTCAAAGGTACAACTTATCCCAAGCAAATGTAAGTGTTGCAATGTGTCATAGTAAAAATAAGTAAAACTTTTTTTAAACAAAAATAATATCCAGCAATAAATAACAAATAAGTAATAAATATGACTTGTAGAAACTCTCATTTGCACTTAATGTTTATAAAACTCCAACTTATGTCTTAAGTATATCTTAATAGAATATTAAGTTTTCTTTGTTAATTTTTTTTTATTATTTTAATTTAATTTGTTTATTTTTTAAAGTGTATTTTAATAATCTTTTAAAGCTTATTTAACCATTTTATAAAAGATTTTTATCTTAAAAAACTTCAAAAGAAAAAATGAAACTCCGTTACATACATTCGTTTTTATTTGAAAAATATAGCAATACACTTTTCTGTAAATACATTACAAATTTACGTTTTTATCAGAACGCACAGCGTTGGTAACGGAGGCGGCGGTGGCAAAACGGAATGAATAATGTTCTTATATCGAGTTTGTAATAAATAATAGCTACTGTCATCGTTCGGATTTGAAAAATATAGAGCGAACGACACATAAATTCAAGAAATTTTTGCCGTTTGTTATGTGACTATTACATAAACTTTAAAATTAATTAAAAGCAAGTGATAAAAGTGGAAAATAAATAAAACCACCCTTATATGTAGAAATAAATGTTAAAACTCTTACGTAAAGAGACTACTGAAGTAGAAATAATGAAAGCGCTTAAGAGGAAACCGTGTCAATATCAATTTTTTACGTTTAACGGTTCTTAAAATTGTTATTACGGATATTAAATTTTACTCCTCTTATTTACTGAAGAATGTAAAGAGCGCTACGTTAAGCAGCGTTATTAGTAGTTATATACAATATAAACTGTAAACAACAAAATCTGATGGTATAAAAGGGTTCAATTTTAACTTCAAAATATTGTAATTTAAATTTTTATAGTAATAGAGAATTTTTTATTACCACAAAGAAATTAAAAAAAAAGTTGATATTTTACTTGTATCATGTTTTCTTTAATTACTTTATACATTGGTTGTTTAGTTTCTGTTTCAAATTATAATTATCTAAATGTTGAAGTTCCATGGTTTTAAATGTCAGGAAAATTAAATGCTGATGCAATTTGTAGTTATACTCAGCTCTTTTACAAAAGAGGGTAATAAATAAACGTATTTGAAGAGTTTAAGAAGAAAAATAATTAGATAGTAAGAGGAAATTAACTAGTAATTTGTAAATATTAAACTTTAAATAGGCAAATAAGTAATTTTATCTACGTCTAATATACAGGATGTCCCAGAACTAATGGGACATATTTTAATATAAGATTCCTTAGACGAAAACAATAATATTTTTTTATATTAACCATACTCAAAAACTAGATATTTACTAAGATACAGGGTGTCAAAGTGAAAAATTAATTTTATTTTTTCTTATTTAATTGAAAAGTACTTGAGATAATTTGAAAATTTTGCATAACGGGTTTTTTTGGTGTTGCAAATTGAAATTTGACCATAATTTTACTGTACTCGTAAGATGGCGCCACAAATGCGTCAAAATTTAATTTAAACACACATATTGTTTTTGTGTTTAATTTTAGAACTACTTTTTCTTAAAATTATAATTTTACAATTATCTGTACATGAAAAAGTCATACTTGTTTGAAGACTGTAAATTTAGCCATTTTCCGGATATTTGGGATTAAAATGTTAAGTGCATTTGAAATCCATTTAACAATATTGCCAGTTTTCTCAAATTTATCCAGGCGACTTTACAACTCGAATTTTTGTACTATACTTTATCTACGACCATCCCCATCCCCAATCTTTGTACCATCTTTTCCAATCGCTCACAAACGTTTCACATCTTTCCATTACCATCTTTCATTTAAATTTTCGCCCTAAAAGTTTTTACCCCTAAAATATTTCCCCTCCAAAAAAATCCGTCACCAAATTTTCAGTTTTGTTGCCATGTTGTTGTGTTTTACTTTGTTCGTTTATATCATTTGGGAAAATTTTTACAAAAAAAATTGCTCCGGCACTTGTAATATTGATGGAAATGAAAAATTTGTGAGAGATTTTGAAGAAACCACATCGAGATTGAATCCAGAGATGCTTATTACTCAATAACTGGAAACAGGAAAACGAAGTTTGTGGGGTAAGCAAAGAACGTGCTTTTGTACAAGTTTGTACAAGTCCAAGAAATTAAAGCTTCTCAAAAGAGAGCATATTCAACAGATTCTAGTAGAAGCACCTAATAAAAGATGTTTGATGATGAAGGTAGATCAATTTGTTATTTGAGAAGAAAATTTAATTTTTACATTACAGGTCGCGCTAATTTTGGGTGTGTAATGTGAGTGTCGATGTTGTGAAATATTGAACAATACAATAGAAAACATAGAAGATAAACGATTATATATGTTTGTATCTATACCATACTATCTCCAAGAATATTTATTACAAAAGACTGTTTTTATGCTGTGGAAATCAGAAATTCACAGTTCAGGTGTCCTATTTTCGATGTAACTGGGGGTTTCAGGTATTTCGCGAATTGATAAGGAAAAACGTAGTCAGGACACTTGGCCCGATTTTTGAAATGAATTGAATGGTTTAAACAACACTTCAATATCTTGACTCGTTTGTGAGATACAGTGTTTTTGCGTTTTATGCCGTTTTCGTTAAAGCTTCATAACTTTTGTTTGTTTTTATTTCAACAAAACATTTTTTATATGCAATTCAATGGTGTGCTTAAATTTATTTTAGCTTAATTTGTTTTTGAGTTACAGACCAAAAATGCGTTTTTTTTTTAATAGAAACCATAGTTGGCTATGACTTCACTGATTAGAAAAAAATATAGGTGTGGAAGTAGATACAAAAGGGAACATAGACCAAACTAAAAGAATCTATTAAATTAACTAAACATAGTACAAAAATATCAATCTTACAAAATGCTAAAGAACTTAAGAGATCAGACATATGGATAGGTAAATACTACACAAAGGAGATCCAAGAAGAAAGAAAAGTGCTAATAACCAATCTAAAAAAACACTAAAAGGAACACAAGTAAATACAACACATTGATAATGTAGAATATACCAGAGCAGAAGATATCAACAAAAACTAGGATGAAAAATGAAAAAGGGATAGTAGAACTGGAACCAACTTACAAAAAAGGACAGCAAAGAATAAATCCCCGAGAGAGACAGCTTGTTACAATAAATGCGCCCCTAACCACAATTTTCACCTTTTTGTGAATTTATATTATTGTGCAAACACTGTTTTCCCAAAGCAGGCACTGGAAGTTAGGATCTCGAGATACTATTAAAGGATAAATCTTACAAAACGTAGAACTCATAAAATCGTTCTTCCTTTTGTGCCTGAACCTCAAACATGCACACTTTGCTGTAACTGTGTTAGCTAATAGCGATTAATTAAAATGATTGAATCCTATTTATTTTAAAGTCATCATAAGACAAAATTTCAGCGTATACATGTGAATGGAAAAATGATTATTAAGTTTGCATAAAGTGTAAAGTTAACGCAGTAAAGATTGTTATCTATTACGTCGTGGTAACTATTATATAAATTTTTGTGTCTCATAATTACGTTACGTTTAGGTTTGGTTCATTTCTTTCATCTACTCTCTACGATATAATTTTGGATAATCAGCTCAGCTCAATGTATCAATCGGCCGTCTAAACAAAGTTAAGGGCTCTTTAAGGATAATCCAACATCACCCAAAGGTTTTCACCTAATTTAAGACCATAAAAACAAGACCTTTTCTAGGTTTTTAGGTACTCTCTTTTAACTTCTTTTTTCTAGCTTCTCTAATCAATTTCGAATTGATATATTTGGATTGTTGAAATAACTAGTACAACCAAATCTTTTAAAATTATTGTTTAATTGTAAAACGACAGGTTTCGATGGCAAATGCCATCATTCTCAAGTTATAAATTCTTAACCTAAAATAATCACCTATTGTGACCTGAAACAATTAAAAGATACAAGTATAAGAAGTTAAGGGCTCTTTAGGAATAAAACCGTATTACAAATGGTGTACTCTCCTACATTAATATGCCAACAACTACCCGTCTGTGAAGATACGAGCACATACCCGATATAGCTGTGTTTGATATCTGTTAAATACTTAAACATTTTTTGTGTAGTTTCGACCCTCTGCAGGAGGGAATACTCGACATATTCTCCTCTTAATTGGATACATTTATTACAGCGAACGTGCAACGTATCTAGACCTTTAAAAAAAAAATGTTTTTTCGTGTGAATAAAGGGGGGTGTTCTAGTAATTCAAACCCTAAATCACAAATTTTTTGCATGGCAACATGAGATTTGTGTGCAGGGGCTTTGTGCTGCAAAAACAAAACACCTTTGGATAGCTTTCCGCGTCTTATCTCTTTAATATTTTCCCGTAGAGTGGTCAGTAATGTCGAATAGTAATCTCCAGTTATTGTTCTACCCTTATCCAAAAAAATCAACCATAATTATTCTATGGCAATCCCAAAAAACTGAAGCAAGAACTTTTCCAGCAGATTTTTGGACACGAAACTTCTTAGATCTTGGAAACCAGAGTGTCGCCATTCCATCGATTGTTGCTTTGTTTCTGGATCATAGAAATATACTCAAGTCTCATCCATAGTAACAATTTGGTTTAACAAGTCTACATCGTTTTCAAATTGAGCACAGATCGAACGCGATGCTTCTACCCTTGCACGCTTTTGGCCAACATTCAAACATTTTTGGGGATCCATTTTGCAGCAATTTTTCTCATGTCCAAATTGACGTAAACCATATGATGAACGCGTTCGTATGAAATATTCAGTGCTTCAGATATCCGTTTTAGCCCAATTCGACGGTCTGATAAAATCATGTCATGAACTGCATCGATATTTTCGGAGATTGACACAGAAACTGGCCTTCCCGATCGTTCATCATCTTCAATAAAAAATGTACCTCTTTTGAAGCTTGCATTCCAATTTTTGACGGTCGCATACGAAGGACATTGATCACCAAGGGTATTAAGCATACCTTCATAAATCTGCTTACCTCTTAACATTTTAAATACAGGTACTTGATGATGGCTCGATACTCCAATTTTTCGATTTTTACAATTTCGGTGGACATCTTTTTTCATTTAATTTATTGCGTGACTCTGGTTTACTTTTTTGACGTTAAACTTTACACTGATACTTCTAATAAGTTATTGTTCGTTGCTATGGTAACGCAATATTTTGTTTATGCAAGAAACTGGTCTAGGCTAACTAGATATCAATAGATACTTGTACTTTGGCCGGCCTACGATACCCTCTATACCTGGGTCCTGCGACTTCAACGGTCAAGTAAGTTTCCATTCGTTTATCCTTCTGTATCTACATTTCCTGTACCTGCTTATTTGGTACCGTTCACTTGAATCTTTGTGGTGCTATTTTGTTAACAATGACTGATATAAAATCATTAACCATAAAGCGCGGTACGCTTAAAGGTAATGTAACGCGTTTTCAAAATTTAATCTCGGGGATTAAAGATATTTCAGATGCTAATGACGTTAATGTACAACAAATTCAAATTTGATGGAAACATTTTTTATGTAATTATAGCAATTTTTTTGGAGTACAAAGATACTTTTATCTCACTAATTCACAATAATCATTCTCTATCAAACATAATGAAATTTCACTATTTAAAGGCATCATTGAAATTTCCTGCTAGGTAAGTGGTTCAATCCCTTAAATTATCTAATGATAACTATTTAGTTGCTTTTAATTCTTTATTGGAAAGGTACAGTAACGAGCGATTGATAATTCACAATCACGTTAAGGCAATTTTGAATTACCCGCTTTAACCAAAGAGTGTAATGATAAATGAGACAATTACTGAATGGTTTGTATAAACATTTAAAATCATTAAAAGCGTTAAATCAACCGGTGGAACACTGGGATACGCTGTTGATATATATTTTCTCAAATAAATTAGATCCCGTTAGCAAACGGAAATGGAGTCGCATAAAGCCAATGGAAAGGTTTCGACTTTCACTGAATTTTTATCGGTATCGCTGATGATAACAGCTTAGCTGTTGAAACACGTGTCCGAGTTAAGTTTTGGTGCAGTTTTTGGTGGTTTTCTGTTGGTTAGCTAGGCCACGAAAATAAAAAGACCATCCACAAGCTTCGAAAATAATACTAAATGATTTTTACGTTGACGACTTGCTGTCCGGAGCAAATACGATCCAGGAAGCAATCTTTTTACAAAGAGAAATCGCGTATGTACTAAACTTATGCTGTTTTGAACTAAGAAAATGGGCATCCAATTCTTCGGAGATCTTAAAGAACATAAACAATCAAACAGAATTTAAAGTAATTCATTTAGGGCCTCAAGAAAACAAAAGGACTTTGGGATTAGTGTGGTTGTCGTGTTCAGATAAATTAAGCTGTAGCATAAATGTGAACTGCACAAACACCTCTATAACTAAGCGAACGATTATCTCCGCCATTGCAAAAATTTTTGACCCTCTTGGAATTCTGTCCCCTGCTATTATAATTCCTAAAACCATGTTGCAAACTTTATGTTCTTTGAAACTTTCTTGGGACGCGTCAATACCAATGGATTTACACACCAAGTGGTTGAAATTTCAAAATCAAATAGCCGCTTTAAAGCAATTACAAATTCCAAAACACGCATTAATTAAAAATTTTCAAAATATTGAACTTCATGGATTTTCGGATAGCTCTAACATGGCTTATGGAGCGTGTGTTTTTGTCAGGAGCGAAAACTCTCAGGGTGATGTTGGAGTAAATTTAATGTGCTCAAAGTCTAAGGTGGCTCCATTAAAAACCATATCAATTCTAAGGCTAGAGCTTTGTGCTGCACTATTACTTAGTAGACTTATGTCCAAGGTCATAAGGTCAATAAAGCTAGATTTTAATAACATTTTTGTTGGTCCGACTCTACAGTAGTCCTTGTGTGGATCAAAGCTTTCCCAAGCTCTTTGAAACCTTTTGTATCTAATCGGATC
Source organism: Abscondita cerata (assembly GCA_030710515.1). Classification (NCBI taxonomy): domain Eukaryota; kingdom Metazoa; phylum Arthropoda; class Insecta; order Coleoptera; family Lampyridae; genus Abscondita; species Abscondita cerata. The sequence goes on along the minus strand of JALBCR010004832.1, from coordinate 80,183 downwards.
AGCGAAATACAGGACTTAACTTTTGGTTATAACTGGCGACATGTCAGTTCAGCAGACAACCCGGCAGATCTAATATTACGGGGTGTCATGCCCAAGCAATTAATCAACAGTCCTTTATGGTGGCACGGACCATCATGGCTATCTGAAAAGAACGAAAACTGGCCAAAAGCTTCTTCAAATATTCTAAATGATACCTTGTTCGAAAGTGAGCTTCGCGCACGCGAAGTTACGTGTGTTGTAGCAATACAAAAACCATTTTATTTGTTTGAGCGTTTTTCCTCTCTAACCAAGTTGCAAAGAACAGTGGCTTATTGCTTAAGATTTATACGTAATCTTCGAAAACCTTGTATCCAACGAACTTTAGGTCATTTAGAATTAAATGAATTAAATGATGCAATACTTATTTTAATACGAATTGCACAAAAAGAAACATTTAAAGCAGAATTAAGAGATTTAAAAAATGATAGAGTAATTTCTTCTAAAAGCAAGCCGGTTTCATTAAATCCGTTTATTGGCCCATTAGGTCTTGTTAGGGCGGGAGGCAGGTTGTGTAATTCCAACTTTCATCATGATAAAAAAATTTCTTTGATATTACCTCCAGAACATTCATTAACAACTTTAATCGTTAGGTACGAGCATCTAAGAATGCTGCATACAGGACCTCAAGCGTTGTTAGCATCTCTCAGGGAGAGATTTTGGCCAATATCAGGCAGATATATTTGCAGAAATACGGTGCATAAATGTGTAACATGTTTGCGAATTAAACCCAAAACTTATGAGCAATTAATGGGCGCGCTTCCGATCAAACGCGTACAATTGTCACCTCCCTTTTACGTTATTAACGTTGATTATTGTGGTCCCATTGCTATTAAAAACAAAAAAGGGCGGGGGAGTAATTTAATTAAAGCATATATTTATTTATTTGTTTGCGCCACCACTAAAGCTATACACATACAAGTAGTCGGCGACCTAACCACGGAAGCCTTCTTGGCCGCTATAAAAAGATTTGTATCGAGGCGTGGCAAACCTACAAGGATTTTGTCTGATAATGCTACAAATTTTGTGGGAGCAGACGCAGAAGATTTCTGCATAGTCTTAAGGCTAACCCAAATAAGGGTACGTTAGAGGATTTCCTATCTAAAGATGGAATCTCGTAGAAATTCATTCCACCTAGAACACCGCATTTTGGTGGACTCCACGAAGCTGGCGTCAAAGTGTCAAATTCCACCTTAAAAGAATTGTTGGTCACGCAAATTTAACATTTGAGGAACTAAACACCACAGTGATTCAGATAGAGGCTGTACTAAATTCCCGTCCTTTATTCCCTTTATCCTCTGGTCCTAGTAACCTAAACCCTCTAACTCCTGCCCATTTCTTGATAGGAAGAAGCTTAACCGCTGTGCCAGAACACAATTTATTAGATGTTTTCCCAGTCGAGATTGTCGCGCTTTCAAAGGGCGCAGCAACTAGCTCAACATTTTTGGAAGCTCTGGTCGCAAGAGTATGTGAGCGAATTACAGCGTCGAGTAAAATGGGAACGAGTCCAGAATATTAGTCCAATACAAATTGGTGCTATGGTTCTAATAAAAGATCGGACAATTCCACCGTTAAAATGGACCTTGGGACGAACTATCGAGCTCCATCCGTGTCCTGATGGAAAGGTGCACGTAGTCTAAACCAGTTTGAAATAGAATTAATGGTTTAAAATTTTTGTAATATAATCTGTTAGAGGAATTCAATTGGATGTTTAATAGATTATTGGAGGTTATGTTTTTATTATGTAAACTTTTTTCTAGATTTAAGATAATTTGATTATTATTGTATATTTGTAAATATTTGTGGTTTATCTTAAAATTGAAATTGCGATTGGAGTCTAATATATGTTTTGCGAAACTTGAGGTATTTGATTTAGATAGCTTGATGCGCCGATCGTGTTCTTTGAATTTGGTAAGCCAATGTAAAATTTTGGACATGATGAACAAAGTAACTGGTAAGCACCTTTATTGTTGCGTTGAACAAGTTTATCGATGTTATCCTTTATAGTATTTAAGGGATTAAAAGTGTGGAAGGATAATTTTATGTTGAATTTATTATATAGGTGTGAGACATTATTACAAAAAATATTGACGAAAGTTAAGAAAGTAAACTTGGTATTAACAATTAAGTCATTGGAAATGATGTTGAGTAAGTTTGTTGCGCTTTTTCTAAGTTTCTTTTTAAGTAATTTATAAACCGTGTGATCGTTATAACCATTTTGGACAGCAATAAATCTGGTATTGTTTAGTTCAATTAAAAATCATTTTGTGAGAGAGGAGTGTTAATTTACCTATGTAAGGCAGCTATTTTATGAAACCAAGGATGATTCAAGTTTGAATGAGTTAAGGTGTCTACGATGGGGTTTTTCGATAGACTTGGAAAGAAATAATTCCGTTATGTAATGTGAGCTTAAGGTCTAGAAAAGGAAGTTTATTGTTATTAGCAAGTTCAAAGGTAAATTGAATGTCCTTGTTTATAGAGTTGATATAAATATTAAGAAGTGAAATATCATCTAAACTACCATCAAAAACTAATAAAATGTCGTAAACATAACGTCTATAAAATAATATCTTGTTGGTTAGAGGATTATTGTTGTTCAGAATTTTTGTTCTAAGGAGTCCATGAAAATTTCGGCTGAAAGTATACTTAAGCTAGAGCCCTTGGCTAATACAGAAGATTGTTCATAAATGATGTTATTGAATTGGAAAAAAATTTTGTTTTAAAGCTGTGATTGTTAAATCAAATAGAAATTAGATCTAAAATTAGTGACATCGAAGGAAGCAAGTGTTGAGCTTTGAGGAAAATTGATAAAATTAGAGATGTACAGATAAGTTATAAGACCATCAATAATCTATGGTAGTGAATCCTGGACAATAAATAAAAAAAATTAAAGCATTAACATCCATATAAATGTGATTTCTTAAGGAAAATTGAAAGAATCATAAGAAGAGAGTGAGAAATGAAGGGAATAAGTGAACGACTGAAAGTAAAAACAAAAAGTTAATGAACAAGAACTAGATTGAATGAGACACTTTTTCGAATGACGGACACGAGAATAGCAGAAAAACATAAGAAAAATAAGTACGTAAAGCAGCAGAAATTAGAAAGGAACAGTAAAAATAGATTAGGAGCCTAGCCATGGCCATGGATAAGAATTATTACTTAACTAAACAACGCCAAAAATAACAATAAAAATAATTAAAAATAATAAAATAAATCTACAACAATTAAGTTAAGGTAATTATTAAGTTATTAATTATAACATGTTTAGCTTAAGTTGATTTTATTGAATTAAAACATTACGCATCCCATTAAATTTTCTAATTGTTTTGCCAACATACATTTTTATTTATATATCGTTGTACATTATTTGTTATTTTTAAATAAATATAAATATAACAAATAAATTCAAACATAGATAACATGCAAATCATAATCAATATCATAATATAAACAAATATATACAATAATTATGGTTTATGCAGAGAAACATTATTAGTCCGATGGAAACACGCCTATATATTTTTCTAAATGTAATTGCAAATTTAATTAGCATATCTAGTTGAAGCATATTGTTTCATGTGGTAATGAATCCCAATATAACAATTACGTTATTATTTAATTTTGTGTAAGTAAATCTAAAGCTAAAATTAAATATTCTTTTTGCAGATACCCGCTCTCAAACGTTTGCAACGTAGGATTTTTATATTTATTTTGTACCTTTTACTCACTGTGGTTAGTTTATCCTACCCTATGCAAATAAGTTATTATACATAAAAAAATTGGCAATGTGTTTGTGATGAATATTTAAACTACGTTGAATTTCATTCACACGGAAAAATTGTTTTTCGTTTGGTATTTTGCGTGATACGTTCAATTTTCTTATACTGAATCGTCGCGTTAGTTTATAGACTGGAAATAGAATAAATTTTTGCTGTTTTATTTTTTCGATTGTAATTTTCTTGATTTAGTTCAAAATTTCTTCAACTAGTAAGTTCTATGAGCGGTACGTGCACAAAGGATGATAAGAATGATCCAATTGTCATTTTTAGTCAGTTCAGTCTTGCACTCCGCAGAGTGAACACCTACCCTAGCCTACTAGCCATCGAAACTGCAATTGTTTTTATAAAAACAACTCGCCACCGGCAATAATGTCCGCTTCGGCGGATTTATTGTTTAACGTTTGCGCGTCTATGACGCCAAGCGAACTTGCCTCTGCAATCTAAGAGTTGCAGAAGTTATTACAGAGTTCTCAATGACGATAAACCCAATAACTCGCCCGCAGGTACTTCCGGAGTAGCCGCTTCTGCCCCAACCGATGACAACAATGTCAACCAACCCAACGAGGAATTCCAACCGGCAAGAAAGAAGAAATGGACCCGGGGAAAGAAGCCGAAGACTGCCACCCGCATGGACGTTGATGCTGCCACCTCTAATGAAGAATCCGATGACCACCACCCCAACCCCCCTTCCCAAGTTTTAAGTAAAGATAACCCTACGGTAAACCCACCACCTCAAGCTTTCCAAGTTTCTAGTAACGATAATCCTACCCTGAACCCACCATCACAAACAACCCAAGTTTCTAGTAACGATGACCCTACCCAAAACCTACCTCAACCTAATACTAAATCTACCGCAAATGAACCAATCCCGGCCATTGTCCTTTGAGACAAATCCAAATGGCCAACTTCCGCTCCCTCTTTGATTCACACAAAATCCGTTTTACTAATGCCGTCACCGTCCCGGAAGGAATTAAAAAAAACATACCACCATTCCCGATTACCGCGCCATGATTTCTCTCATGAACAAATATCAACTACCAAAACATACATATTTCCTACCTAGGGAAACCCTCCTCAAAGTAGTTTTCCGAGGAATTCCTGAAACCACCCCTACCGACCAGATCCAAGCCGAACTAGAATCCCGTAATTACACCCCTTCCAAAGTAATCCAGCTCTTCAAGCGAAACAGATCCCCGATGCCGCTATTCCTGGTTCTCATTCCCAAAGAAAAAAAATCAATCTACAACCTAACCCACTGCTGCAGAGTAGCAATCGGTGTAAAACTCCTACAATCCGAACGTAAATCCCACCAATGTTACAGATGCCAACTTCATGGTCATTCCTAAAGTAAATGCACCGCTCCTTTCTGTTGTGTTAAATGCAGCGAACCCCACCCATCCCACAAATGCACCAAAACCCGTGACCAATCCCAACAGGCCAGGTCCCCTAAAACCCCCGCCTGGTCGGCATCTACGTTAACTTCCGCTACCCTATTCCCCGCTTTACCCACAAAACCATCACCGTCCACCACCAAACCGCAACAACCTTTTGCACCACCAACATCCAAACCCGAAACAACCTACGTCCTACCTCAAAACAAACAAGCTCGTATTGCCTAAATCCTAGGAAACATGCTTTCAACCTTCAGCCAATCAAATCCGACAGAAGAAGCTACCAAATCCTTCCTTGAGAACACCCACTAATTACTTTCCTTAACCTTCTAAAAACCAACATGGCAGTACAACCTACCATCCCTTCCCACCTCACCGTATCCTTCTGGAATTGTAACGGTCTTTGTTACAAAACCACCGAACTTGAAGAATTTCTTAGAGATCATAACGTCGATCTCATTCTCCTCTCTGAAACCCACCTTAACCCATGTCACAAAGTCAAAATTCCAAACTACAACCTTTTCCGCAACGACCGCTACGCAAGAGGCGGTGGCACCTCAATTTACGTGAAACGATCCCTTAAGCATTACCTCGCTCCTAACCCTTCTCTGGACCATATCGAAACCACCCCAATCATCGTAAAGACGACCTCCGGTAAGATCAAGATGATTGCATCCTATAAACTACCCATGTCTCCTTTAACCAACAATGACCTAGACAAAGTTTTTCCTGATCACAATCCCACCATCGCCGCAGGCGATTCCTACTGCAAACACCCGTCCTGGAATAGCCGCATCCACAATCCCAACGGACGAACCCTATCCGCATACCTAGATGCACATCCGCAACTATCCGCACTCGCTCCTAACGAACCAATATTTATCCCAATCAACTTCCGTCCCGACATCCTAGACATCGTAATTACCCAAAACATCTCGTTAATTCCAACAATCTACGCTCTTTCCGAATTTAGTTCCGACCACAATCCAGTTATCCTGCACCTCGGACCTATATCTCACGACCCACCTTTAGAAACACGCTAAATCACCTACTGGACCAAATTTACCCAGCTCCTAACAGACCAAATCGATTCCATTCCTGTCATAAACACCCATCATGACATAGACCTAGCCACGACTTCCCTCCAAAATTGTATCCTAAATTCACACCAACAATCCACCACCACGACCACCACCCCTAGATCCACCACATTACCACCTCCCCTAAAAACCCTTATCCAACTTAAAAATCGCGCCAAACGCACCTACCTACGCACCCTAAGCCCTCACGACAAACAAATCCTTAACCAATTGCAACTCCAAGTCCGCACCGAAATTCAAACTTTCCGTAACGAATCCTGGACCGCCAAACTAGAATCCTTAAACCAAGACAACCACTCCCTATGGCGTATGCAAAAATTCTCCGCAACGCCAACCAATCTCCAGAACACCCGATCCACTCGACCGGCGGCCTCGTCTTCTCTCCCGAAGAAAAGGCCGAATCCCACGCCGACAACCTAGAACTCCAATGCAGCCCAAACTACCAAATCGCCGACCTCGATCACGTTTCCGGTATCGAACACAGAGTATCCCGATTCCTACTAAACAACCTCGACGACAATCCAATCACGCCTACATCTCCCACAGAAATCCGCCAAATCATACGTTCCCTTCGCAAACGTAAATCTCCCGGTTCCGATCAAATCACAAACTTCATGATCCAACATCTCCCACGCAAACCTATAGCATTTCTTACCGCTATCATTAATTCCATACTAAGAGTAGGCTACTGCCCCGCTGACTGGAAGATAGCCGACGTTATAGTAATCCCGAAACCTTTAAAAGACCCTAAATTTCCGCAAAACCACCGCCCGATCAGTTTACTTCCCGCACTTTCAAAAATTGCTGAAAGAATTATCCTACACAGGCTTAACCTGGACATCTCCCGATTAAAAATCCTACCCGACAAACAATTTGGTTTCAGACCGAACCACTCCACAACCCAACAACTCTTACGCGTAACCGAATTCTGCTATCAATCCATGGCCCACAACCAGGCCGCCGGAACAGTATTTCTCGACGTCTCTAAGGCTTTTGACCGAGTCTGGCACGCTGGCCTTGTCTACAAACTTATTCGTTCTAACATCCACTCAAGATTAATCCGCATAATTCACTCATTCCTGTCACACCGCCGTATCCAAATCAAGTTAAACAACGTCAAATTCTCAGTCCGCCACCTCACCGCCGAAGTCCCACAAAGCTCCGTTCTTTCACCTACATTATTTAATATCTACACCCACGACATTCCAAAAACCCCACGTACCGAACTAGCCCTGTACGCCGACAACACCGCCATCCTGGCAATCCAAACACCTAACTCAATACCTACAATTCGCACTCGACGCTCTAGAACCCTGGTTTACTGACTGGCTTATTTCCGTTAACGCGGAAAAGAGTGCTGCAGTCATCTTTTCCCGCAAACTCAAGCACCGACCCGACGGCCAACTAACCATCCTCAATACTCCCATTCCATGGACCAAATCCACTAAATACCTCGGCGTTATCTTAGATAACCGCCTTACCTTTGCATCTCACATTCAATCAGCCTCTAAAAAGGCTATGGCTCCCTAAAATTGCTAGCTCTTCTCTTATGCCGTAAAAGTTCCTTATCACTAAAAAACAAACTTTTCCTCTACAAATCCATTATAAATCCCATCATGTTCTATGCGTCTCCCGTCTGGAGTCACGCCGCTGACACCCACATCCTAAAACTTCAAACAATCCAAAACAAAGCCCTCCGTCTTACCTTTAACGCTCCTTGGTACATCCGAAACGACGACCTACATCACGACGCTAATCTACCCACTATCCTATCACAACTTCTCCATATCACAAAAAATCAAACTCACCCTAATCCGCTCATCCGCAAAACAACCGATTACGACGTATCCTATCCCTTCAAAATCAAACGCCCTAAAACCGCTTTCCCCGACGACCATTAAAATTATCTCGCCCCCTCAAGACTAATACAATTAATATTTAAAATTTCTGTTGCAGATTACATCCCTCAAGACGACGGGGTACAAGGACATTCCTGGCCTATCAACCATGGCAAGACAAGACAAGACAAGTTTTTAGTCAGTCGAAGATCGGCTCTCGCTGATTTTAGTTGCGTGCTTAACGCACTTATGGGTACCGGTGAATAAGTTATAAGTTTGAAGTTAGTTTTCCAGTTTCGTGATGATGCGGTTTTAAAATTCCGTAACACAAACACACATTTCTACTTAGTAAGATCTATTAAAATAACTTTATTGTACCAATTTGCCAGTTTTTGGCGTTTTTAAAAAAATTATTTTGATCCGACTTCTCGTCTTTGTTTCTATCGTCGGCCGTTTAGAACAACCTTTGGTTAATCTCAAGCCTAAGTTTACAATCAGCTGTGACCGTTTCTACTTAAGTAAATGTTTGTTCAATACCAAAATTAAAAAGGGTTTTGAATCTCATGTTGTAAATTATAAAATGTCATTATTTAGTGAGTTTTGAATGATTTGTTAACATTAAAAATAAAAAAAAACTATAATGTATTACATTTTGTAATGGAAATCGGTGTAGAGTTTTACGTGGCCTTACGAAATTTATGAGTTTTCATTCAAAACATTTGCACCTTCAAACAAGAGTCCACTGGGTCTTTAATACGTTTACAAATGGTCGCAAAAATTAGCAAATCTTAATTTCGCCATAAATTTTATGTCACCGCATCAAGGTTGACAGCATGCGTTTTTGGAGACTGCTTATCCACTAACAGAATTCAACAACATTCTTAGCACCACTAATTAAAATAAGACATTTAACTAATGTAGAAGACTAGCTTCATGTTATTAATCTGATAATCCATTACGAAGTGTAGTATGTCTACATTATATGACATTAGATGATGGGAGGGACCAGAATGACTGAAACAAGTTTACGTAGCCAAAAGCAACGGTTACTGAAAATATTGAAGAAGTAAAGTTGATGTAGTTCTAGATGGAAGTGGCATACAAAAACAAATTGAATGCCGATTGGGTTTGATATGGAGGCAATGTCAAAGAGAGATAGTGAGTAAGATAAGAGGAACTTATATTTGCCTTGTTTAGCAGTTGCAATTTGTAATTGATTCATGATAATGTACCGACTATCACTTAGTAAAAATATTACTTAAGCAAAACAACAATTAAATAATATTGTAATCGCTATGTTTGCCAAATCCTTCGTTAACTATCTTAATAGTAGAAATATTATTTGTAAAATCTGAGGTGTACGCTCATTTAGATAATTATTTTTTTTAAATGAAATTTGGTGAGAGAACCCAAATGTTGTAAACAATATCTACAAAATGATCAAAATAATTTAGAATTCGTAAACAAATAATCCAATATTTATTTAAACTATTTATAACGCATTAACTATACTGACTAGTTTCAACCCAAAAAGATATAAAAATTTTCTATTCAAAATTGTGTAAGTACTGGGTATTATAACATGTAAAAAATGATAAAACAACAATTAAGTATTTGATAATTACATTAGCAATATACGTTTTATCGTCAACTCTTTTCTCTTCCACAAAACTGATTTTAAGGTAGTTGCCCCCACTAATCTCTATTCGAACGAACAAATCACAATTAAAAATGTTCCAGTTTAGCAAAATTAGATTGAATGTTACAAACTAGCAAAGAAATAAAACTACCGTCCTGAGTTTCAATTACTTCTGGATTAGAACGAATCTGTAATTGATAAGGTTAAATTTGATTTAGATCGCTCTACTCAAGTTGAGACGACAACATAGTACTCTCTCCTTTTGTTGAATTGGCAAAGTTCTCAATACGATAATCAGTTTAAGACATTTGATATAGGTTGACAACCTTATGTTGTACGAGAATAGTGAAAAATATTTCACAAACTTATCGGTTTCTAATTAGAAGTGATGAAACTATGTGTCCGCGTAAAATGCAAACTTTGCTAGCGATACAATTTTCTTTAATAATAGTATCTGATGTAATGGTTTAATCAGTTGTAGATAATTAATTTTAGATAAACTTCTATTTGTTTAAAATTTTACGTTTGCTACATCTACAAATATTAACGAAGTTGAATGTAACAAAGTAGACATAAATTTAAAAACAGGATCAACAATGTACTTTTATGATTACTTTTGATTAAATAAAAGCAATAAAAGCCAACGAAAAAGGCCATTATTACGTAATGTTTTAGTATTTTTTTTTTATTAGAAATATTATAGTGTAGCCAACCAGTTACTTTATCAATTTCCAGCACAATTTTCGATTAGCTTTTACTTTTTAAAAACAGACTTTATGAAAAAGTTTACTTCATTTTTATTAAAGGTTTTTAAAAGCACAACTATGACCATGTTAGATTACTGAAACTTTATTTTTTTTTTATTAAAAGCACTGCTACATTGCTAAAACTACTGTGAACAGTGTTAACGAGTAAATCGATATTAACTATTTCTACCCTGAATCAAATTTAGTAACTTTTTTTATATAACTCGGTTTGCACAATATTTCATTTATCTTTTGAAAAGCTCAAATCTATTTATTAAACTTATTTGATTAACAATACCGTTAATTTTTCATTCGGCGGTGTTAATTAGTAGCTTTTTATCTCATGATTACAGGTTATACTTCACATATATTTTTGAATCCCTATCATCTCAAAGTTTATTAACTACACATTTTTTTTTATTTATATGTAAAATGTATACAAGCGTGCTTAGAAGGTTTTGCTCGAAAAAGCAGAAAAAAATTGTGTTGGATAAAAAAGTTGTTATTTACAATAACTTTCTGTTAACTTTGTTGTTAACTGTTTTATTTTTCAACATATAGTTAAAACAAAAAATGGCACGTGTAGTACGCCAAGTAAACGTTTAAACTTAAAGTTTAAACTTTGTGAAAAAAGGTGCAGAGTTGTTCCTTAGTTGTTCAAAGAACGATTTCAGGCCTAATGGCAGCCCGTCAGACTCTGCAGGTTCCCGGTTTTGATGCTGCACTCCTAGAAAGGTCAAGAAGTTTGAAACTTTGAACAACACGTTTATGGGATCGGAATCGGTTCGGACGGTTGTACGAGGATGTATTGATATCTAGTTAGCCTAGACCAGTTCCTTGCATAAAGAAAATATTGCGTTACCATAGCAACGAACATTAACTTATTAGAAGTGTCAGTGTAAAGTTTGACGTCAAAAAAGTAAATCAGAGTCACGCAATAAATTAAATGAAAAAAGATGTCCACCAAAATTGTGAAAATCGAAAAATTGGAGTATCGAGCCATCATCAAGTACCTGTATTTAAAAGGGTTAAGAGGTAAGCAGATTTACGAAGATATGCTTAATACCCTTGGTGATCAATGTCCTTCGTATGCGACCGTCAAAAATGGAATGCAAGCTTCAAAAGAGGTAAATTTTCCATTGAAGATGATGACCGATCGGGAAGGCCAGTTTCTGTGTCAGTCCCCGAAAATATCGATGCAGTTCATGACATGATTTTATCAGACCGTCGAATTGGGCTAAAACGGATATCTGAAGCACTGAATATTTCATACGAACGCGTTCATCATATGGTTCACGTCAATTTGGACATGAGAAAATTGCTGCAAAATGGATCCCCAAATGTTTGAATGTTGACCAAAAGCGTGCAAGGGTAGAAGCATCGCGTTCGATCTGTGCTCGATTTGAAAACGATGTAGACTTCTTAAACCGAATTGTTACTATGGATGAGACTTGGGTACATTTCTACGATCCAGAAACAAAGCAACAATCGATGGAATGGCGACACTCTGGTTCTCCAAGACCTAAGAAGTTTTGTGTCCAAAATCTGCTGGAAAAGTTCTTGCTTCAGTTTTTGGGATTGCCATGGAGTAATCATGATTGATTTTTGGATAAGGGTAGAACAATAACTGGAGATTACTATTCGACATTACTGACCACTCTACGGGAAAATATTAAAGAGAAAAGGAAAGCTATCCAAAGGTGTTTTGTTTTTGCAGGACAACGCCCCTGCACACAAATCTCATGTTGCCATGCAAAAATTCGTGATTTAGGGTTTGAATTACGAAAACACCCTCCTTATTCACCCGATTTGGCTCCGTCCGACTATCACCTCTTTCCTCAACTGAAAAAAGTTTAAAGGTCGTACATTTTCTTCCAACAAGGAGGTAATAGAAGCTGTGGAGGTCTGGTTTGCAGAGCAAGAAGAAACATTCTTTTTTGAAAGGTCTAGAGACGTTGCAGGTTCGCTGTAATAAATGTATCCAATTAAGAGGAGAATATGTTGAGTAATAAAATATTTTGACATTGAAATTTTGTTTGGTTCTATAGTAGGCTAAGAATTTTTTAATATATCTTCGTATTAACGGTCATTGTTAGTAACTTAACTTTTTTTAAACAATTTTTTGGATTTTCTGTTGTTTACGGTACTTGTGGCCCCTGACAACATACAACCAAACATATTTTTGCTGATATTTCTACGCGTACGTAACTAGACTCTCCATTTCTGTTGTAAAGGTTGGCGGGTGCAGGCGCGTGTGGGGGGAGCTCCTATGGATATGTCCTTATCAGTGCTTATAACATATTTTATTGTTTAATCCAGCAACATTTGGTAAACGCCAATTTCTCCCTGGAAGATTTGAAATAATTTTCAACTTCAGAATTTCTGCCTAGAAGACTTAAATTATGTACACTCTATGAACGGCAACATGAGCGTTGGTAATTAAATTAAAATTTGATTGGTGTATGCCATATGGACCTTTGACCTGGTGTCTTCTTCGTTACTGATAACTTAGATCACCGGTCAAGGAAGGCTGGCTAATATCATACAGATTACCAGTCCAGTTTTATGTTGTGATGATCTGTAACAATTGGTGTGAAACTGTCACCGATATACGTCAGATAAGTATTTGTCTTTATTAATTGAACGGTAAAATCGCACTGTGGACGGATTACTAGAAAAGTTCACAAAACTTATTTTATAGTCTATTTATGTTAAATGGAATTCAATGAACTCGGTAGTGTGGTTAATATTTATCATTGCCGTCGATGTTTACTGTCAATGCCCACAAAAGTGTGACGTTGGTAGTTCTTGTCACAACAAACACCTGTCTATGAAGAAATGTGATAAAATGTGCAATACATTAAAAATTTTATGGGTAAATCATATTAATACTGATGAAGTACTCCATAGAATGAAAGAAGAGAAAAAATGAAGCATTGTAATTTCGAATACCTTTGCCACATCATGAAATGATATCGCCTTTTAAAGCTTAGACTCTAAGGTAAAATTCAAGGCAAAAGGAATGTAGGAAGACAAACAATCTCATAACTGAGAAACCTCCAAGCGTGTTTTAATATGTAAACAGTGGGCCTATTTCGTGCAACAATTGATATAGTTCGTAAAGCCATTATGCTTGTCAATATCTGTAACTGATAGACATCATCAGAAGAAGAAAATCGGGAAATCGTAGTTCGCATTAAAAAACACCTTCCGTCCGCACGATGAGGGACTTTTCTCAATAAAACGATACCAAAACGAAATACGTACGTTGTCTTAGGTGCAGAACAGATAATGAGGAGAATGCGTAAAAATTTTAGAAAAATGATTGTAAATCAAACACCATAGGGCAAAATTAAGATACTTGTAAAGGAAGTTGGAAAACTTTTTTAAAAATCAGCCCAGTTAATAGACAAATTTGAAAAAGCAACAATAATTTCTGTATACTAATGCATTGTCGCAACCGTTTTGTTTTAAAAATACTCAAGATTTCTATCAAATTAAAATTGTTTTTTTATCAGCAACACTACATGACTGGCTCTTCCACTCAGTCACAGTAAAGATTTCATGGTAATCGAATGTTTGGTTTGTTTTTACGGGTGTTTTTCAATGACACATTATTTAACTCGGTCGCAGAAATGACTGACTCAGTTTTTAATCAACGTACTGTGATCAAATTTTTGGTCATGAATGGTGAAAAATCTCCAGCAATCTTACGATAATTACAGGAAGTGGGTGGAAATGAGTGTTTGTCACCATCAACGTGTATTTAAATGGGCAGAACAAAGGCAAGAATGTCAAAAATACGGTTGAACGTAATCATTTTTTTTTTTCGATATTTATGGCATTACTCATCTTGAATAGGTTTTTGAGGACCAGACAGTAACTGGAAAATTTTATATTAAAGTCTTAGAGCGACTGTGAGTGCGCGTTTTCTGTAAACGGCCCAAAGTCGCCCGCAAACGGCTGGTTCTTGCACCATAAATAGGCGCAGGCTCATTCTTTCTTGGTTGTAAGGGAACATTGGGCAAAAAAAAAGTATCTCAACGTTAATGCATTTACCCTATGGCCTCAACCTTGGCCCCTGTGACTTCTTCTTATTTACTAAAATGAGCAGTCACCTTAAAGAAACCCACATAGAAGTAGTCTAGGAGACTGCGACCGTCGTCGCCTTAAAAGGTTTAACTTTCGAGGACTATTAAGGTTGCTTCTAATTATGAGAAAAACTTTGGAATCTTTTTTCTGAGATAGGAGGGGACTACTGTGAAAGCCGTTAGTAATGTTTGGTCCCTAACTTATTATTATTATTAGCATATGGCTCCGGCAAGCACAAAAAAATAAAAAGAAATAAATAAATAAATAAACACCAATAATATAAACTACAATAAGATTAAACTGTGTATACTAATTAAATTATTTAGTTATAACTAGTTGAAAAATTAGGTTGGTAATAAAAATTTGGTAACTCTTGGTTTCATTGTTTTAATTGACACTTCCTTGGTCACAGCCGCACGCCTAAGTTTTTCATTCATTTGATTGCCTCCTAGCTGGCTATGTGGATTTCCTCAATACCTCCTGGAAAGTTCACTAACGGGCAATCTTTTACTATATGTTTGATGATTTGCTTTTGCCCGCAACTACATAAAGGAGATTCCACCATACCCCACTTGTGTAATAAATAATTGAATTTTCCCTTGTTGGTTCTAATACGATTTAGGGTGGTCCATACTGCACGTGGTAAATTGAAGCCTGGTACTTTTACTATTGGATCTCCGACCAGTGATGAATTTCGTACCTCAGACTCTAGCCATATCCTTTTCCATTGAGACTGTAAATCGTTGTCGTTTGTGTCTACTTTCCAAACAGGGCATCTGGATTTTAGCATTTTATTTGGGTGATGTTCTATGTCATTATAGATAGGCAGGTTAACGTTCCTTTTAATTTTACTAATCATACTTTGTGTAGCTATTTGTTTACGGATTGCCGGAGGGCCAATGTTTGAGAGAACAGGAAACCATTGAGTTGGAGTGCTTCTTACTGTACTCGTGACTATTCTCAATACTGCATTTAGTTGAACGTCAATTTTCTTGCAGTGAGCACTTCTTGTCCATATGGGAGCGCAATATTCAGCTACACTATATACCAAGGATAGTGCTAAGGTTCTCAGAGTGTCTGCGCTGCATCCCCAGCTAGGACCAGCTGGTTTGGATATGATGTTTCGTGATTTTATTTTGTTTTTTGTTGATTTTAAGTGTTGTCTAAAAGTAAGCGTCCTATTGAGTTTGATTCCGAGGTTCCGACATGCCGTTTAAGTTCTCTATTTGCCTCACAATTATTCAGATAGAAGGCCACTGCTGTTATTTTACTAGCATTTAAGTTGAGATGACAGTTTTTCAAATAATTTTTTCTATTTCGCAATTTCTATAGCTTTGTTTCCGTATTGTACACGATACGGAAATAGAAGCTCTTTCCGTACTGTTTTAGGGATTTAATAAATTTTAGTGTATAACCAAATAATTTACAGTTTTAATTTTGACGTAAGAAAATTAAGTGAGGTTTTGTTTGGTTAGTTCTTATTAAGTAGATTTTAATACTCAAAGAAAATTTAATGTTAATTTATGAAACAAAACTTAACTAACAATATTCTTCCATCGACCCGCGCATTTATGACTTACATTAATGTAAACATAATTGATTTTAGTATAGGCAACTATACATACGTATTGCCGTTTTATCTTCAATGAACTACAATATGAAAGTATAAATAAAAAATCTGTCGTATTTGTAGCAAAACAAATTTTAATAATAACAAATCGACATTAATCTACAATTGTAATAAATCTTGAATTTGTTCAGTGATTTTGAAGACATTTTTGTACTGTATGCAACATTCCAATGATAACGTTCAATAATATGTTATGGGTGTTCAGCTCAACTATTTTACAAACTATTCTCTCACGTAGCTCTTCAATATTATGTACTCATTGTTCAAAAGTTAGATTCTTTAAGTAAGGCTGTAAGAAAAAATCAAAACTATAAAAGTAAATATTCCGACTTCTGAAAATATCTTTTGGAGGTGAAACGGAACCACTTTAACAAAATGTTTTTTGTAAACTCTACATGCACGTGTTTGTGAAATTATAGAACGGTAAATGTAAACCAAACTTCATCGATAAGGAGTCTTAAGCAAATATGTCTCTGATAAAAGTGTTGCAAAGCCATTGACAGTATTGAATATGTGCAGGATAATTGTCTCAATAAGTTGGTAAACTGCTTGCACACAGTAAGGATATAAATATCTTTCTTCGGTATGATGCGACAAGCTATTATATAAAGTTCAACTTGTTCGAAATGTGCTAAGTTACATCCATGATATATCAAACATTGTCAAACGCTTTTGGTGTTGTCTTTGTAGGTGGACCGTTATATTGATTAAGCACCAATCCGTTCCCACAAAAAAAATTAGTCTTCTTGTTTTACTGTGATGAAAACTATTTTATTTCGACAAAACAATCGAAATTGAGTAATTTTATTCTCCATCAACTTGGTGAGCTTATATTAAAATACTGTTGGCAATAAAGACGAAGCTTTCACAAAAAAGTAGAAATGATGAAGTTAGGTTATAAATTTGTGGTTGTGGTGCGTTCACAATAACATTTCTTCTCTAGAATTATTAGAGTATATAATTTTATTAAAATTACAAAGTACGGTCGACGGAAAAGTTTTGTAACTAACTCGTGAATTAAACGGCGATTAAAAATCTCAACACATTATTTTGAAGATAGTAAACTTTCAACAGCATTTGTTGCTAACTTTATTAGGATATCAACTACTCTACCAACATAGCTTTAAACAAAAAAATACTAGATCAAATATTAACATTTATTTCTTGAAGTAAATTTTTGCGAAATAGAAAAATAGTATGAAAACACGTGTCACAACTACTTTTTGTTGTGACACTTGTTTCAATATACTATTGTAAAACGTCTAGGTCTTTGTCCAGGGTCTCTTCTAGTTTTTCCTTGGGCTACTAGACCTATGTCATCTGCATAGATGAATTTCCTCGATTTGGTTTCCTCAATATCGGCGTTCTATACATTAAACAAAGTTGGTGAGAGTACTGATCTTTGTGGTAACCCGCTTTTTAAGGTTTGTTCCGGCTTACCTCGCCATTTAGGTTGACTTTGAAACTTCTGTCAGAAAGTATTTGTTTCAATAAACGTACGGTAGTTTTACATTTAAGATTTTTTGCTAATTATAGACCTCTTTTTCAAACTGTGTCGTAAGCCAACAAAAGGTCAAGAAAGACGGTTGCAGACTTTATCTTATTTTGAAATCCATGTTCTATGTAGGTCGTTAAGGCTAACACCTGTTTACAACAGTTTCTCCTAGTTCTAAAACCAGTTTGTTTTATGGGTATTGTACGTTCTAATAGTGAAGACATTCGCCTTCGTAGTCATTTCTCAAAAGCTTGTATACTACTGATAGCAACGAAATTGGCCTATAATTTCTGGGATCATTTTCCGACTTATTTGGTTTCAGGATGGCCACAACGATTGTTTCTTGCCATGCCTTAGGTAGAGTCCCTTTATTGGCCACCGTCGTGAAAAAACGAGGCAAGCCAAAGTCTGCTTCTAGGACCTAGACTTTTTATGAATTCCGCTAGTATTCCGTCGACACCTGCCGCTTTCCCATTTTTGACATTTTTTAAGGCGAAATAAACCTTCTCTTCTATAAAGTCGTTCTCAGCTTAGAATAATTGTGTCTTGTGATAACAGTCATTTTCTCGCCGATTATCAATAATGACATTTTGTTAGTTTTGAATACATACGGATAGTTTTGCATCACAAAAGTTTTTCTTGTATTATAAAGATTTTCTTATAATATATGGTTGTTCGAATTTTATTTGACAATTGGTAGTTTGTTTGATGTCTAGTGGAGATATAGTTCTTGATCTGTAGATTCATAATTTCGCTTTCAGCGTACATTAATTTTGTTGCAGTTATCAAAGTAGCGACCTTACTTTGTGAAACGGGTGTAAAACTCGATTCCAATACACGTTATTTAGATTTTCATTCAATACGGGGCTTGATATAATAAGTTGCACTATCGAATTCATAATTCGTTTTCTGTCTTTAATACTTGATCAGTATTCTTAGTTGATTATCTGCGCTCTCCGCACATTATTTTTTATCTGAGCTGCCGGCAAGAATCCTTCTTTTCTTAACTGTGACAGTTAGGTCACTGAATTGTAAAACCTTAAAAACTGTATCAACTCTAATTCGTTGACAAAAGTTTAAAAAGTCTTAAAATTTTCAGTTTGAAAACCGTCGCATAACTCCTCGTCATATTTATAAGATTAAAAGTAAAGAACCCTTCACTAAAATCTACTGTAAAATACAACAAAATTTATTAGAATAAACATTAATTTCAGAATGTATACAACGTGTCCAAGATAAGGATGCCCACTATGAGGATCTCGGAAACGGTAAGAGATGGAAGGTCGGTTAAATAGAACAAAAGTTGGGCATTTGAGGGGATGTATTTATAGTCTTTGAAGAACGCGGATATCTCTTTTAGTCTTTAAGATATTTGAAAAAAATTAAATTTTTTGATTTTCGTTTTTATTTTTTTCTGACCTTATTTGAAGAGATATCAAAAAAAGAATAACACATTTTCATTGCCACTTTTCTAGCTCTACCTAATGGTTTTATCCAATTTTTGATACAAAGTTTCGTTTGTTAGCAACCATGATCAACTTTATTTTTTTAAATACACGAAAAAATATTTTTTGCCATATTTAATTCTCTCCTTGACACTGAATTCAACGATATGTCACACTTTATATTTTTGAGACGTTTCGGATGAGAAAATTCATATTAACTGTAAAATATCGAAAACGTACAGTACCGAAACATTAGAAAACCGTAAAATTATAATAAAAATATGTTTTGTAATTTTAAATAATAGACAAATGAAACACAAATTTATTTTAAAGGTTAATAAACTCACAAAAGAAGTTCAAAAAGATTCCCGTTATTCTCCAAACATAAATAGCATCTTCTAACTGTAGAATTTAACACATTCCTCAACATTTGAGGAGTAATACTAGCACACGCTTCGAAAACTAATCTCTGTAACATTTCTTCGTTTTCAATATCGTTTCCATAAATGTAATTTTTAATGTATTCCCCAAAGAAAAAAATTCAAAGGTGTTATATCTGGAGAACGGGCTGGCCACAGTACATTTGCATAAGTACCAATACATCTTTCTGGAAATCTAACTGACAAGTATTCTATGACAACTCTAGAATTATGTGCTGGTGCACCGTCCTGCATAAACCAACAACCTTCAACTTCTTGGATAGACAAATCATTCAAAGCTATCTCTAATTCATTTTGGAGTAAAATTTGGTATCGTTCAGAATTTAAGGATTCGTGGTAAATGAAAGGACCTATAATTCGAGTACCAAATATAGCAGCCCACATATTAAATCCGAAACGGTGTTGGTGTTTGGCCGTTTTGTACAACCGTGGATTTTCTCTTGCCCAATAATGAGCATTTCTACGATTAAAAATTCCATTATTATTAACTCTGCTTTCATCGGACCATATTATTTTATTCGGAAAATATTCATTGTCTTGACATTGACGTGTATACCATTCGCAGAATATTCTACGTCTTTGTGGGTCACCTGGTCAAAGTCCTTGGCAGATTCTAAATTTATATGGATGTACTTTCTCCTTCTTTAGAACGTAATGAGCTGTCGAATGGGCTATGCCAGTTGCCTCTTCAATGTTCCTAGTAGAAACCTCTGGATTTTCCGTTACAGCTAATAAAACAGTATTGGCTCTTTCTTCATTGCAAGGTTTTTGCGAGATTTTAAAGGTTTTGGAACGCACCATATTCTTTTAGATTAACTGATAATCTGCGAAAAGTTCTTTTGGTAGGTTGACGCCTTTCTGGATATTTGTTTAAATACATTCTTTCGGTTTCAGAACAATTACGTTGACACAAAATGTAACACGTCAGTATGTCGAATTTTTCATTATTTGAAAAATGTTCTCCTACCATATTGTTTTTAGGTAAACACAAAAGGTAATTCACTCAAAGACCACCAAACAAACGTAATATGTACAACAATCAATTATGACAGTTATGAAAACAAAATGCAAAGCCAACTTATTTTTATCAAATGCAACAGTACGAGGAAAATGTATTTTAACTGTTTAATTAACAGTATTTTCACTAAATACATACTTGTGAGTTATTTTATTTGCAACAGGAATTAGAAAATGAGAAAACATAATTTTATAATAATTTTAAGGTTTTTTAATGTTTCTAGAATTAGTTTTAACTGTACTTTTTGATGTTTTACATTGAATATGAATTTTCTCATCCGAAACGTCTCAAAAATATAAAGTGTGACATATCGTTAAATTCAGTATCAAGGAGAGAATTAAATATTGCACAAAAATATGTTTTCGTGTATTTAAAAAATAAAGTTGATGATGGTTGCTAACAAACGAAACGTTGTATAAAAAATTGAATAAAACCATTAGGAAGAGCCAAAAAGTGGAAATGAAAATGTGCTATTCTTTTCTTGATATCTCTTCAAATAAGGTCGAAAAAATAAAAACGAAAATCAGAAAATTTAATTTTTTCAAATATCTCAAAGACTAAAAGAGATATCCAAGTTCTTCAAAGACTGTAAATACATTCCCTTAAATGCGCAACTTTTGTTCCATTTAACCGACCTTCCATCTCTTACCGTTTCCGAGATCCCCATAGTGGGCATCCTTATCTTGGACACGTTGTATACAATAAAAGCACGACATTGTAATTAAAAAATAGGTTTTCTATTACTGTGGTAATAAATTTGTTTTCGATATACGGAACCAAATACACTCAAAAGAATGAAATAAAAGGACGTAGTTTTATAAAAATAAATAAAATGCTGATGGTTTTCTTTTCTTATTCGAGAAACATAGCTTATGCACAGAAGATTGACATTATACATTAGATTTTCATTCGACTTCCGAATACCAACAAATAAGTTTTATTGTAAAATAGAAAATAAAACTTACTGACGTTCGTATCGATTTATTAAAAAAAATAAATGATTCAAACTAAAGAGAACTTTGTTCACCATTTTGTTAGGTCGGTAAATTAAAACCTAGACGAGTGGTTTTGACACGAGTTTTCTGTACATAATTATTACGTTAATATTAGTTAAACACGAATATTTTTGTTCTTTTAATTAAAATATACAACGCCGTAAAACAAATTGATGTCATTAATCGTCGGGTTCTGTAGAGTTCCTACTATTTATAAATTTGAAAAAGTGGTGCTTTAAAATGTAGTTAATGTTGTATTATTTTTATAACAAGCTTTACAAAGTGCTGAACGAGTGCTTAATGTGGTGTTTATTGCAAAGGAATTTTTAATGGTCTCCAGCTGGTTGTTTGGTATGTTGTGATAAGTACTCGTGCAACGAACCACAAAAACTCATATTACATGTACTTTTTATTATCTGATAGAAAAATAAAATTAAAAAAATATAGTGGGGCTTAGAGATTTTTACTTTGTTTAGTTAAATATTGCATGAAAATCATGGTTTTGCTTGATATTTTCTTCTTTGATGTTCGTAAATGTTTTAATGATGTTCGGGTAAAAACTATTTCCAAAAAGAGGTAAATGTTCTTTTGAAGTGTATAATTGTGTAAATAAAATATGTAAATGTAACATTAAATAAAGTCTACGTGGTAATATTTGAGTGACGTGAAAAATTTGCTAATGTCAAGTCATATCCACATATTATCTAAAAACTTTATAATCGCTTTGTATAAAAAAGTGAAGTACAACTGCAATTCTATGCCAATCTGGAACCACATATGTAATATACTGTTAAATGATAAAAATAGAGGGCGGAGGTTTTGTCATAGTGACTGAAAGATGGATAAGATTTATTTTAATATTGGTAAATAAAAGATTATATTTTATTATAATTTGCGAAATATTGAGATTTGAGCAAACCGGTAGTCAGAGACGCAAGTAAATAGTAAGTCGACAGCGATTGAAGTTGTTTGGTGTATTTGAATATCCTTAACCATTCACCCCCGGTGCGCAGTTGCCTGACACAATATCGTGGTTCCTTCAGGTGGGTTACTCGCAAAAGGGGGTGTGGCGGACTACTTAAATGATATGATGCAGATGGAGATCCGGTCATTAGGATGCCAACTAGGTTGAGCGTCCAAATGATGACAAAGATAGGGGGTGGAGTCCCCCGGTGAGTATAAATTTGTTCTTTGTTAATCAGATGAGTAATTGTGATTTTATTTGGAAACCTCCGCTATCGTGCCTGCTGTCGGAGTAAAACGCTTTGTGAGAACTCACGGGTTTTAGTGGGACAAATAGCCGTCAGTAATTTATATATTTTACAATAGACAACGTGGAGATAATTGGCGAACTAAACGCGAAGGTAGAAAAAGAAACAGCAGTCTTTTCAGTTACTGGCAGAAACAGACTACACAAGTGATAATATGAACAGATTAGTAGATTTAGTCTCAATAATTAGAAAGACTGATAAAATCTACAACGAATGGTTCCAAAAGTTAATGTACAATAAGCAAGAATTTGCAGAGGAGTCTGAACTTAATTTTACGAGCAATTTCACTAAACCCTTAAAGTATTGTAAACAATCGCAAATTTCAAGTACTGCAAAAACCTGAGAAATAATAATCAACTTAACAAGTCTCAACAGCACAAAGGCGCAAATATTAGCAGTAATAGAGCAACTAATGCAATATACACATGTTAACAAAGTTCTAATACACCACATATGAAGCCATGATTTCCAAACTCAATAAACATTGTCATAAAAATTAAAGTTTAGAGACTAAGGTGGCTGAGTCTCGTTTTCATTCATAATCTGTTAAGTAGCGGCGGGTTGTCCACGATTTAATTAGGTTTTTGGGTGGATTAAAAATACAGATTAACGTTATTTTAAATATTTAAAATATATCTAGAGCAAGCTCTCAAAGTCTGGAAACGGAAGTGTTATGCCATAGGAATCCCCCTTAACAATAATAACCTATACACAATGTGCTTCGCAGCTGACCAGATCGTATTAGCACAGGACCATGATGACTTGGCATATATAGCAAGAAAACTTATAGAAGAGTACAAAAATGGGGTCTGCAAGTTAACATCAAGAAGACGGAGTGTATGTGTATTGGTGGAACAGCAGAGCCTATAGTAGTTAGAAAATAACCAAACCATTCAACACTGCACAGAGTATAAATACCTGGGTCTGAAGATAACAGAGGATGGAACTCTAGATAAAGCCATTGAGGAACGCAACATACAAGGAAGAAGGGCTATTGGCATGCTAAATGGGTATTGTGGGACCAAACAATATCCAAGGGTAATAAACATCACATCTACAACACAATTATAAAGAGCATAGTAACGTATGGAAGTGATGTATGGCCTCTAAAAAAAGTGCAAAAAGACACTGCTAGCAACCGAGATGGACTTCTGGCGACGAGCTGCATGTAAATCAAGGCTAGAAAAATTCCGAATACCAGGATTCGGGAAATAATGGGAGCCGGGCATACATTGGTGGACGATGTGAGGACAGAAACAGCTAATATGGTATGGCCATGTACAAAGAATGAACGACGATAGGTTACCTAAGCAAATATTAGGCTAGTCACCTCAAGGAAGAAGAAAGATAGGAAGACCAAGAAAGAGTTGGCGAGAGGTGTTGAAACCGAAATTAGGGAAAGGGATCTAGACGTAGACCTGTGGAGAGACAGGAAGGATGGCGGTTGGGTGTCGGAGGACGTCGTAGAACGTTGTAAACCGATCTATATATATATATGTATATTTACCTTATTTTCGGAAGGTACTTAAGTATCCTGTGGTTTACAGTAACAAATGTAGTTTCAAACTTTTTCTTTCGGCAAGATTTTTGTGGAAACGCGTTTAAATCATATCAGGTGTTTTGCCTTTTGGAGCCTTGTTGTTTCACAATCCAAATAAAATCAAAATCAATTATTTATATTATGAAATTATATGCACTTTGGTGGAGAAGTCAAGTTGTTTTGTTGTTTTCAATTGGGTTGAGGACCTCTTTTGCAATCTACTAGTAATTACTAGTTGTATTATTAGTTTTTGTGTACTTATTTTGTACAGTTTTGACACACTCTTTTTGAGACGGTAGCTGGTCGTCTTTGCTTATTTGATAATATAACTAGACATACGTTTCTCACTGTTTATTTTCCTTGTGTTCTCCTCTTCTAGTGAGTTGGTTTGTTTTTTTGTCAGTGACTTGGGATTTTATTTACCCCAATTTGTCTTACACGGTTGGTAGTGATAATTTATATTAAACAGACGAAGACGTTTAAAGTTTAAGAGCCGTCATCAGGTAGGTGACAATTTTTGTGTATTTCTACTCACCTTCACCTCTACTGAGCTATCGGTCCATTTGTGCGGTGCATTTAACCTAATCACCACTGGTCAAAGATATAATGTAACAAGGTTTACGGAATTTAGGGCTACTCAACCAAACACTAGAGAATTAAAGGTTAAGAAGAATTGTGGTAGTAGAGTCAAAGCGTATGAGTGTACATCTCTAAAGATAAAGTTGAAAAGTTTAGATATTCCTCCTGTTTATTTTGGTGTAAGTAGTATGTACTTAATTCATCTTCCAGTGAGTTGGTTTGTATCTTGATTTTGCCAGTGACGTGGAATTCTACATTTACCCGATTTACCTTGCACGGTTGGTACAAGATAGTGACGCCTTATATTAAACTCACAAAAACGTTTAATTTCAATGTAAGAACCATGATCAGGTAGGTGTCTACTTTTGTGTATTTCTACTCACCTCTTGCTCTACTGAGTTATTGGCCCATTTGTGGAGTGCATTTAACTTAATCACCACTGGTCAAAAGTTGTACCAATTGTTACACAACTTTTTTCTCTACTCTCAAAACGTCAAGAAACCAAAACTGTGACTACCACAGAAACAAACATTATCTAAGCTCTGTATCTTTAATCTCCTATCTTCAAGAAACCAATTACCTTACAGTACTCCATGGACAACAAGAAAAACATGTTGTTCTGAGAATCACCACTTTGGTTTCGAACCTGGTCATCAAGACCCTCCCGGATAATTATGAAAAAATGTACAGCACAATTTCCACCAAAATACAATCACATTACACTTAATTAATATTATTACATGTGAATACTAGGGTGGGTAAGGGGTTGGCATGTTTAGGTTTTGGTGGTTTCCTAAACCTTGAAGTAAATGCTTTGTCAAGGCGAACCAATCCACAATTGCACACGGTTTCGTCACCACACTGTACAGGTTTATACTGATCTTCTGGGGCACCATACATAACACTTACATCACAATACAATATTTAAAATGTACCATACGATTAAATAAATAAGAAACCAAAACCGACAATATGGCTAACAGCCATTGACGGAAAGCCACAAACTAGTTAGTGATCAGTACGTACGCTACTGGCACAAACTACTTCAGAATCACATATTGCCACAAATAATCACAAATACATTTTACGCCATAACTTTCAATGATCAATTCCTCACTTTCCCATATATATCGTTATTACCAGAATTACTAAAATAACACTCATATAGTGCTGTAGTGTCGGTTTACTTCTTGATCATCTTTGGTTTGTGCTGTCATCATTACACTTTGTGGTGGGTACCGCCCCTCTAGATTACAACAACTGTACAATATCTAGAAAATTCAAGCTTTGCGTCCTTAATATTAAACAGTTATCATAGTATGCCAATAGCAAAATAAATTAATTGAAAAATTTTGTTTCAAACATTTTCAAAAGCAATTAACTGGGCATAAGTTTCAAAAATAGTATCTATATTAATATAGGTGGCCGCCCAAACCTGAGCATCTCCCAGGGCTTACATAACCAAAAATTTACAGGGAGTAACATAGGCTTAGTACCATCCCTCCTGACTTCTTTAAGTGGAACTACAAGCAAAGTAGGTCTACATGGGCCTGCGTAACGGACAACACCGAGTATTAAATGCAAGTTTCGAACAATTTGCGATTCAAGAAACATCTTTCAAATAAATGCTTTTTAAACAAAACCCCCGTAAACCTTTTATTCCGAAACAATGTATGCATTGTAATGCAATCTTTGGTTTGGAATATATTATTTTCTAAATCAGTAATAGAAAAAAATCATAGAAAATATTCCAAAATATGTTGAATTAGTTGTGAAACTGAATATTGTATTGAAGAAATATTATAAAGACAAATGTTTTATTTGCAATTTCATTAAAGTTTGCAGTCTTGTGAAGAGCAGGTAATACAGTAACAGTAGTCATTAGATCGAATCATTTAGACAACGATAGTCTTCAGTATTTCTTTTACTTTATACAAGTGTGGTAATTTAAAATAATATTAAAATCAGGGATTTTGACACCTATATAGAGATAGTAGTCTGATTCTTGGCCAAATCAGACGTTATTTTTACTAACAAAACAAACGGTATGTAACTTTGTTTCTTGTTACTGTTACCCCATGATCCCCCTCAAACATGATTTCATTATTAACTTTCCTATACATGGCATAGGCATAATGGAACCTCTTCCAAATCTAATATAACGTTGACGTCAATCATTTGCAAAAGATTATATCGAAGAATATGCATTTTATAAGTTTTCTAGTTAGAAATTTCACAAATTTCAATTCAGTAACTAATTTGGAACGAAGAGATGATTCTCAAAATTTTGTAAACTTTAGTACTTTGATCGCCCGTATAGTTTGAAAAAATGTCTATCTACTAAATTTCCAACTCTAAATGGTTTTTTGGTGGTGATTACCCTCTGTTTCGGATGTTTTTGTAATTGTTTATTATTCAACTTTTATTGGAGAACTGTTAGTTTTCTGATTCCTGGTGGAGAGATTATTCTTACTTATGATGTTTGAATAAACAGTTTTGGAGTTTAGAGAGAAGACCAGGCCCAGATACATTAAATTGTACGTTAATTGGTTAATTAACTTTTTTTAATTATCATTTGCCTATAGATACGACACGAAAATGCCGGTAGTATCGGTTAATTTTAAAATTTTGCATTCAGAGAATGTTCAATTCGCCGCGGTTATCGTAATAGCGACCTAATTTTATTAATCTAGGTTTCTTGAGTGAAATATGTTTTTGCATACTAGATTCCTTGACTTTCTTCTATTTGTTAATTTAGCATTAAATGCTTTTTATGCAAAGTATTTGTTGTTTTGACAAAAGCTAGTATGTAAGTCTAACCACTTTGGAAAGATCGGTACCAAAACTAAAAAATTTTCAATTGTTTAGTACAGCCGGAAAAATTAATATTTACGATTGCACTTCTACATTTTTTGTCATTTACAATTTTTTCTACTTTTTATTTTTTTAAAAGTAAAAGGTCTATTCGTTTGACTTTTCTTAATGACGTCACGTATGCATTAAATCACAAAATGATCGTCGTCTGTAATTTAAAGCATACACATGGACACGGATACCAACCTTTCATTATTTACTTATTTGTTGATTGAGGTTACGTACGTTTCTTTACAGCGTTTTTGACTGGGTGCTTGGGAGAGATCTACAAGCTATCTCCAAACGTAATTTATGTTTGACTGCGTTACCTACTAAATTAACGAGCTCGGAGATTGCTCTCTGTTGATCTGCATTTGAAGGTCAATCAGTAAGATTAATCTCAAATATCACCTTTACATAAACAAAATGTCACTCAATATAGATTTAAAAAGTATCACTTTTGCCAAGAACTTCTCTCATCGTCTGATTCTTTAGATGAGGAGGTTATTTCAGAAATAGTTAATCACATATCATCAAAAAAATTAATTCAAAAACTTCTGGGATTTATAGTTCGTAAACTGAGTGATAACTGTCATAGAGAACAATAACTGTAGCATAACCTTAAAATTCCAAAGTGTATGTTCGGTTGATTGATGCGCTTCGTTCACAGCAGAACAGGGTGACTTTGTAAATGAGCAATAGGATTACGTCAAATTATCAGTTAAAAACGCCATTAGTCTTTTATTTACAAATTATATTGACATGCCGACATTTGACATTTAAGTAAAGTTGTTCATGTAAACATATGTTCAAAAATGCCTCGTTTTGATATTCATAGTGTTGAAGTTAAAAAAAATTTTTAATTTTTTTTATTTTTAAGGGAACGGTTTTTGAAACTTCACAAATTTTGGCAAAATGTTATAATAGATTACGGTTAATAATCTGACATAGAGCATTTCTCCAATCTGTAACAAGAGCGGCGTTAGGGGAGGGGTAGACAAAAAAAATGATGTCCAAAAACTTGTCACTATTTTCAGAAAAACCAATTACCGTACCAAAAAGATCTCTTATTGCATTTCGCTAGAACGAACCGTTTTCGAGAAAACCGAAAAAATGTTCAAAATGTCGATAAAACTGAAAAATTAATTTAAAAAATGCTCTATAGCAGATTATTAGCCGTAATACATTATAACATTTTGCCAAAATTTGTAAAGTTTCAAAAAACCGTTATCAAAAATTAAAAAATATTTTCTGACTTCAACACTATGAATATCAAAAACGAGGCATTTGTGGACGTAGACTTTTGTCACTAATTACATGTCATGACATCAAATTTAGAAACACTCTGTATAACATCTAACTTGTATTTAATCGTGTAACTATATTCTTAAAGGTCGGTAGTTTGACTTTTTGTTTGAAGCAACATAACCGCTAGAGCGGGCTTTGAAACTAGTCAAGATTAGTGTACCGATCTAGGCGATCAAACGTAAAGAATCAAGGAAACCGCTTTCTTTAATCAAGTTAACAAGTAGATTATAAATGTCATCAATTATTGCAAAATTAAAACATTTTAATTTTTTTATTGATAACGTGATATAAACGACAAAATATAGTATAAAATACTCGTTGTAGAAGACTTTCAACCACTCATTTGTTCCTCAACTGTGCCACTTGTAGAATTTTGTATATTGAATATTTCTATAATGTATTTCAAATGTTCTAGAACAATAAGGGCTATTTTGCATGCCCTGAAACTCTATAATACTAAACTTGGTAAAACAGCTTTACCGGCTTTGAAGATATACAGGGTGGCTCATTAGTGCGAGGAAAGTAGATATATCGGAAAATATTAGGGTTAGAAAAACTTTTGCAATAAAAGTTGTGCAAATCAATGAGTTGCACATTTTAAAATTATTTTCGTTTATACAGGGTATTCCATAAATGTGCGACGTTCCAAAATTATGTTTTTAAATAGAACTACCCATTTTTTTATTACAAATTTCGATTGCTTGAAAAAATTCCAATGTGACTTTATGCATTATACATAGTGTTTAAAATAAAGGGTTTTTGCATTATTTTACTTTTTCCAAAAAAGATTGATTTTTTGAGAAAATTAAATAACTCAGTTATCCTGGAATTTATCTAACTGCAATTTTGCAGTTTTAATATGCATTACATGTGCTAACTACAGCTGGTTGTTCACCTTTCCAACCTCGCTTGGTTTGAGTAATCAGTTATTTAAATTAAACTCCCTAAATTCATAGATAACTTGATTTTTAAATAGTACCACCTAATTTTTTATGTGCCATTGAACGTAGAATCTCATAAGCTTTCTATTGATAAGATTGTAGGTATCTAACTCTTACTCAAAATCCGCAAAAAATCCGTAAGAATGATAAGATTGTAGGTATCTAACTCTTACTCAAAAATCCGCAAAAATCCGTAAGAGTTAGATACTTACAACCTTATCATTAGAATGCTTATAAAATTCCACGTTCAACGGCACATAAAAAATTAGGTGGTGCCATTTGAAAAAAAAAATCAAGTTATTGTAATTTAGGGAGTTCAATTTAAATAATTGATTACTCAAAACTTACCAAAGTTAGAAAAGATGAACAACTAGTTTTCAGTTAGCACATGTAATGCCTATTAAAGCTTACGAAAAATGGATGGTTCTATTTAAATAAACATAACTTTAGTATGTCATATTTTTTATGGAACGCCCTGTATAAGCAAAAATAATTTCCAAAATGTGCAGCTCATTGATTTTGCACAACTTTCATTGCAAAAGTTTTTTCTAACCCCCAATATTTTCGGAGGTATCCATCTTTCAGGCACTAATAGACCACCTTGTATTTAAGAGTATCGGTATTTCTTACTGCAAATGCTTGTGTTGTCCATAGTGTTCCAAATATCAGGTATAGTATAACTTAAAAATCCTAGGATCTTATTAAATTTCATACGACAGTCATTGCATCAAAATAAACAAACAATTCCATTTCAGAATACGAACCTAAAAAGTTGTTAACAAGTTTTATTAAACACACCTTTAGATTTTGAAAATATTTTACAACTCAGAAATTTGTTAAATTAACCAATTCGATTTGTTGGCACAATCCAATAACTTACTTATGCTGTTTCTATATAATTTGAATTAAATTACATAAAAAAGTAAAATGACTACAAATTATTGTTCTTTTAGTTTGAATCGATTTATATTAAATATATACCTCTAGGGCACAAAAGAGATTTATAATTAGAAGTTTCATCACAAAACGCAAAAGCGATCATGACTGGAGATTTACTTGAAAGTACACCCACGCAATTGTTTTGTATGAATTTATTTAGTTTAAACTAAACCCTTTGATATGATCACAACGATTACTCTACAAAAACGAAACTCATCTGATAAGTGAAACACCTACATAAAATTAGGTTTTAGAAGTCCTTGCATTGATTACATTAGCACAAGCTTGCATTAACCTAGTTTAAGTATAGGTTTCAATTTGCATACGCTTAGAATAAATACGATTTTGTAATTTAATGGAAATAAGTGCCATTTACGTTAGTTAACAATAATTGTAGTTTCGGTTTTATGGGTTGCTATTGAAGTGGTAATTTCTGTACCACAATATAATTGTTAAAATTTCAAATAGCTTTCTCAACTAGAACGCTTTCATATTTACATAATTTACTTATTATTTACACAATTGTTTATATTTCTGTAGTTCTTTTTATTTTTTGATTGAATAAATAGAAGTTAATATAAACGAAAATAAAACAAATTTAAAAATGAAATCAAAAATGTATATGTTTGGTTAACGCATACGTTTAGTACGTCAACTTAGACATTCTGATCTTGTTTTATTTTGGCACCTTAAACACGCCAAGAAACCAACCCAGGTTAAAATTTTGTGTTAAGAAGTTAACTTGATCATTCAAATTGTATACGTCAGTTCATCACCATTTTGTTGCGGTTTTATTTTATACACAAAAAAAAAAAAAACACACGGAAAATAAATCTAATAAATATCGATTTATACTTTCCGAAACAAAGTTTGAAATTCCGGACATCTTGTAACTATTTCTTTCTTGCTGGAAACGGGTAGAGTTTAGAAGATCGTTAATTAAAAAAAGATTTCCAACTACAGTTGGTTAAAGTTGTTATTTGTCTAAGCCTACCGTAAAGTACTTTTTCTTTTCTTTGTTTACAAATTTTAAATACCATGTGGAATCCTTTTAGAAGTTTACGTTTCCTATTCTCTGCGTCTTTTGTTCCGTCTCTGGATAACTTCTAAGGTTGTTCAGTGGCCGATTGAAATATTTTCTTTTCTACGAAGTACCGCTCCCACCGGTAGCAGCGTCCAGACAACAGGAGGAAATCCATGTGGGTACTTCGTCTACCAATCAAAGGGATTATCTATGCATTGTGGTTGAAATGAAGAAGCCTAATCCTTTCCAGTTCTCTTCAGACACCTTCCCCAAGAAGAAATTCTATAGTACAATTACAGAACCTGTCGATATCGTCGCCAACCAAAAATACTACTTTTGGGACTTCGTTCATATAAAACGCAGCTAAGTTTTGGTAATTAAGTTATCGTATTTATTGCTTGTGAGTGTGAAGCATGTACACTCATGAAATTTAAAACTTGGACACCACAATTTCTGTAAACAAAAGTTTGCACATTGTGAAGCGGGCTTAAGGGTATCATTTACAATTCTAACAGCAGGTAGTCTCAGCAGGGGTTATCTTATAGAAGGACTGTAGAATGAATCATTACACTAAGCACGTTTTAGAAAATAGGTAATTTACGTTGCTTACTTAATTTTTTCTTTAAAGAATATATTTGAAGGTATCGCTAATTAAACACCATAGCTCGATTAATTATCGAATCAAAATTTTGTTTAGGAAATGTTTACAAAATAAAATTAGAAATAATTTTGATTTAAAAACGTCTACAAGCAATAACTTTTAAATTAAATCAAAAACTAAACATGGTTATTTGGGTTGACTGATTATTACTTATTTTAAATAAATCTAACCTACTAATTATTGTAAGTTATTAAAAAAAATCATTAAACTCTCTATTCATAATATTTAGTCCTTACAAAATGTATATTTTATGACGTTTCATTTTTTCTGTAGTTAATATAAAAGTGAAAATAAAAACTAAGGCAATTCTTATTGTCAACGTATATATTTAGTTTTTTGACAAGAATTTATTACATAATTATAATTAAGATACCAAGTTATAGTTTAAAATTAAATGAAAACGTTTTTTTAAATAAAGGTATTACTATATAAATAAATATAAGAAATCAATAATGGGTGTGACCTCCATTATTATTGATACATTCTTGGAGGCGTCTGCTCATTGACGCTATCAAGGTATCAATATAATTAATTTTCGTTTCCCATGCGGTATCAATGGCTGCAATTAGTGCATTACGGTTTACTGGTATAAAATTTGGCCCTTGTTGTCTTCGGATAACAGCAAGTATTCGAGCCCAAACATTTTCGATAATGTTAAAATCTGGGCTTTTTGCTGGCCAGGGTAACAGCTCCAAGTTATTTGCTTGTATCCAGTTGCGCACAACCTGCGAAGTATAGGGTCATCATATCCCGATAGTTAATTATCGAATGTTCCAAGAAAATATGTGTAAATAGTAAATGGAATCTACTAACGTAACGTTAAGTCGTTAATTATAGTTACATAACTCTCCTTTCATAAGATATAGTTCATATTAATATGCTTATTGTAAAGCTTCGTACACACCTGAACAACAAACCGAGGAACAAACAGAACAACGAACCGAACGGCAATCGGAACATTAATTTGGACGGTGCTACGTACGAATTTTAGAACAGATTCGCAAGTCCTGATTGTTCCACGAACGGTTTGCGGCGTTCCCGCAACTTGTCGGTTTTCTCCGACATCAAAGAAAATGCGCGCGAATGCGTTTGCAGGTTTGGACGAATCTAAACAAAACGGCGAACAAACTTATGCGGGAGAATTAAATTATTTATTTTTGTCCTCCCTTTGTGGGTTTGTTGTGTTTTAGGTAATATTATGGAGTTGACAGAAGAAAAATGTTTTAAATTAATCAGTGTTTAAGAATGCAAGAAAAAATGATGTCCCTATTAGCATCATTTGGGCGGGAAATTTCCAAAATAAAAAAAAGCGAAGTAAATTATAATTTTTACTCTTCTTTGTGCGTAAAAATTTGGTTGGCACTATCTTCTTGTTTTCCGCAATTTTCTCTTCTCAATAATAAATATATATGAACTGAAAACTACTGAAAATAATTATGGAACAGCACAAACGTTCCGTTTGTTGTTCGGATTGTGGAAATCATAAAGATCGTTTGTCGTTCTGTTTGACTTTCGGTTCGTTGTTATGTTTGTTGCTCGGTTTGTTGTTCAGGTGTGTACGAAGCTTTACAACTTAAGCAACAATTTTTGGCGAATAAAGATTAGTTTGTGATGTAATATTAGAAACACAAATTTATATCATATCAAATTTATGACAACTTAAAACCAAGAACGATGTATTTATTGCTAAAAAATTAAGAAAAGCGCAATTGCAGTGTAAATATTTATAATTAGATATTTTCAGTTTATAAGTCCTCTATTGTAATTTTAATACTTAAGAAAATCCTGTCCATTAGCATTATAAGGAAATGGCTTTTACTTTATGAATAAGTTTCAATAACAATAGAATATCCCCTTGCTTGTTTAATTTACTTCCTTTGAGTCATATTGAACTCTAAGGGTTGTTGTCAGTTATTTTGTAAACATTTCCTAAACAAAATTTTGATTCGATAATTAATCGAGCTATGGTGTTTAATTAGCGATACCTTCAAATATATTCTTTAAAAAGAAAAATTAAGTAAGCAACGTAATACCTATTTTCTAAAACGTGCTTGTGTAATGATTCATTCTACAGTCTATATAGCCCTTTCTTTGAAGACTACCTGCTGTTAAATTGTAATGATACCCTTAGCCGCTCACAATGTGCAAACTTTTGCATTTACAAAATTTTGGTGTCCAAGTTTAAATTTAATAAGTGTACATAACCTTCACACTCACAAGCAGTAAATACGATAACTTAATTACTTAAAACTTACATACACAATGCTAAAACGGCGTTAACTTTTGGACAGTAAAACCATATTCGGTGGTACGCTAAAGCAACCTAGAGATTTTAATCGGTTCAATACGGGCTTACGCTTCAATTTAAACGGTTGTCGCAAAGTCAAAAAAGGCCTTTTGGGTTTTGCGAGCGATACTTACCTTAGATAAGTTACTTTTAAGCGTCAGTGTCGTGCATGTTCGACCAAATAAGTGGCCGTGTGTAATGGTATATGTATAACAGTGTTCTATCAGTTAGTACCTAATTGAAACGTTAACACTAAATGTGTTCTTTGAAACTTACCTGTATCATCCGATGCGTTATTTGTATAGATCTTTTGTTATTATTAAGGCAGAGACTACTGCTTAAAGATACGTGACAACATCCATTGAGTGTTTCTCCTTTCTCACTCTCATGTTATTATAGAAATTTTAAAATGTCTGTCTTCCTTTATGGTTATTTATTGTTGTCAATTTGTTCCAATCTAGTGTATCTCTGTATTAGAATTAAAGTAAAACCTTTTGATCTCCTGTTGGTTGGTTTTATTTATCTCTCTTACCCAGCAGGTGGCGCCTTGTTAGGGAGCGGTTTCATTTCTTCGACTTTTTAAGAACTCCCCACCCCGCTCACGCTACGATGACGAAGTGGAAGCTGCTGTTCTACCTAAACAACTTATTTCTACCAACCTACTACAATACACCGATCCATTACCTTCTTTTTATTTTTTTTTAGCTATTTCTATTGACTCCGTATATTTGTAAGCCTAAACCGTTACAATTTTGCACCAATTATGGTAGAGATAAATATGCAAATTGTTAAAAAACAT
Source organism: Abscondita cerata (assembly GCA_030710515.1). Taxonomy (NCBI): domain Eukaryota; kingdom Metazoa; phylum Arthropoda; class Insecta; order Coleoptera; family Lampyridae; genus Abscondita; species Abscondita cerata. Next base: position 44,334 of record JALBCR010004832.1, on the reverse strand, counting down.
ACATTAAAACAGTAACAGTACTTGAAATCAGAAGTACGAAATTCTCCGTAACAAATTTAAAACGTTATCGACACTAGCAATTTATTAAGAAATGACACAACATGACATCAAAAGTGATTTACCTAATAAATTTGGGAGACATTTCACAGAAAAATTCTGCATTTCTATACTACACGTCATCAAAAATTAATTACTTCACAAGATATATGTCTACTTCCAAATAAGGAATTGATTGTTTACCTTCGTTTTGAGATAGACGTATTTTATTAGTGTTGTGTATGTTACCTTAGTTTTACAAGGTTTTACTATAGTGAATTTTTTAAGATTTAATAAATGTCGCTTATAATTCAATATAAAGTGTTTTTCATCACGTACATTATTTCTTTTGATTATTAAGAACATCCATTCAAAGTTAAAAATGTTGGTTTTTATTTCAGTCTTTAGTCTTGATAGTTAGTTTTGCTTATTCAATGGACGCCTTTATAAAATGCTTATTTTTTGCTGACTCAGTATGTTACCCACCCACGCAAAGTTTTTCAAGTAAAATCGTTTTTGCGAGCGGATGTGTAGATGTTACAAAAGAGTAGGTTACGTTTTGAGTGATGGATCGGGTTGTCGCTCTTGGAATCGGAAAACCTGTTTAGATTACTGGAAGTAACGTGGTTTACAATCTGGAAGTTTTTGTATAATAGATATCCTAAATTTCGAGAGTTTGAAATCAAACTTCTTTATATTTTGTAAATTTTGTCGAGCATTTTCAGTAATAACCCTTTTTTGCCTAAATTTGGCAGATTATTCTGAAAGTTTCAGTACAGTTTCCTATTGCTTGACTTGTAATTTTAAAAAAACGATTCATTTTGACCACAAGTGTTAAAGATTTTTAAGCATAGATCAGTCCTTCTCAGGGCATTCCTAAAAGTTTTATCATTAATTAATTAAGGATGAAATTTGTGTAACTTAATTACATTTTAATTTCGTACATCAGTATTTGATTATGAAATTAATTTACTGTAGTACACGACACGTGCCCCGTTTATTATAACTTTATTTTTTGAAGAATGTTTATTTGATAAAAATCTTTTTATTAATGTTTGTTCTGTACAAAATTTTGTTTGTTTCAGTGTATAAACTTTCATGAATTTTATATTATGACAAAGCCTTTTGCATTTATTGCTTTTGCGTATTTTGTTCAAATATTTCAGATTAAAGGTATTTTTCCTTTTAAGCTAAATTCTAAAAACAAAGTACTCAACCTCGACTATCTTGGTGTAACCAAGGTTGGAACTGAAAGTGTCGTGAGCTTAGTTGGCACCCTCCCGATTTAGACAAATTGTTATCGATTAATTAGTTAGCATTTCAACCGCGTTTGAGTTTTAATAATTTCATAAGCAACTTTTTCTGCAACCCGCACCCCGAGTTAATTTCTCTATATAGGTTACGTTCTTCGTAAAATTTTTGATAACTTTTTCGACATGTGATAAGATCTTTGAGAGAGATGGCCATATTAGTCTTGTGAATTCCCTAAGTGGTACAGTCAATTAATATTGTATATATAATCTGGTACGGACCCACACCAAAATTACACAAAAATTTAAATTTTTTTTTAAATTAGTATGAAAATTCAGAACATCAGGGATCAGGTTCAATAGAAAATCTAGAAGTTGTTACCTAATGTTCTGATGCTCAATATAGGTTTTACTGAAGCCATCCCCGGGTTTTGAAAATATTCTTTTGGTTATCTCGTTTACAGAATCACTTTTTATTGCAGTTAAGTATGCGATGATGCCTGCGATATTTAGAATCCTGTAAAAATTGCCATAGGCCAACGGGGAGTTCTGTGCAACTGTATGCAATTCTAGTGCATCACACCTCCTTTACGACAATTACAGTCCATGATGATATCAGGTTTATTTGTATCTTTGTCCATTTTGATCATTATGTAATGTGAAACAATATAACAATCCATTTTTTTGGAACATAAGGACCAATTGTTATAATTTCATTGTGTCTAAATAAGGACGATTCTACTGGTCGTTTCTGTTTTTAATTCTGGAGAATTTGGGGTTTATTTTCTTTCAAGTGTTTAAATGCCAAATGGATTAAGATTTTGTGCCCTATTTTTGTGCTAGGTAATTTGATAACGATATTACGTGCACATGTTCGGGTTGCCTTAGACGGTTTGTTTTGACCAGATATTGCACTTTTTCTGAATATCCATTTATCAAGGACCTCACCCAACCAATTAGAGACAATAAATTACAGAAACATAAGTGTATTATTGGAATTTTTTTGATCGTTTAAGCCTTTTGACACAATTGATATCAACTTTACATCTCAAACGTTGTTCAACTTAGGTATAACGTTGAAGTTTATTTTGTCGGATCATTGCTTCAAAGTAAAATTAAATAATTTACGTCAAAGTTTCATTACCATATGGTACACCACAAGGCACTGCATTCGGTCCCATAGTATTTTCCTTGTCAATTTAGATTCTGGATGGCAAAGTTTTGTTTGCTAATGATAGTAGTTACAGGTAAAACAAGAAAAGTTCCAAAGGACTGACGCAGCTGTCAGTGATTCTCGGTGTTTGTTGCAATTGTTCAATCTCTTGCGAAATTACAGCTGCTGATTTGAGATCATTTTTTACTGGGGGACAAATCGACTTTAGTAAAGTGCTTACACATCTCTCAGGAGTTGGACGTACTACGTTAGCGAAGTTTTTTGTGCAAATATTTATTTATTCATTGTTAGTGTAGCAATGGGATCATTTATTTCCTCTTTTGGAAATGCTTTAAGTTAAACTCTGCAGCAACTTTTTGCTGCTAGAATAAATCACCCGCAACAGAATTATTTCAATTTTTCACGTAAAGTTAATGGCATTTTACTTTTGTGGTGCTAACTCTCAACAAGAACTCAAAAAACTTAGAAATTAAGTTTTTAAAAAACGTGATATCACCCTGAATGACTGTGAAAACATTTAAATCTTTAAATTACAAAAATATGAGGCTTTTTTTTCTTAAATGTATTTATACTGTGAATTAGTACAGTGATTGAGCGTTATGGTTGTGATGGCTAAAAAAAATTTAAAGCTCATCCTTGTAATTTAAAGATTTAAATGTTTTCACAGTCATTCAGAGGTGATAGTCACATTTAAGCAATTTCTAAGTTTTGATTCTGAGCGAAAGTTGGTGATGCAAAAGTAAAATGCCGTGCTTTACGTGGCGTGAGAATATTCTGGAGCCCGGTGAGCGATCAGCGCTCTGGCAGCTGCGAGGCTGGCAAAGCATTTCCAGGAGAGAGTAAACGGATCGATACAACACTGGCAATGTCGTAAATATTTGCACAAAACTCGTGCTTAGCAATAACTCACAAAGAATCGATTTGTCCCCCAGTAAAAATGATGTAATCAGCTGCTATAATTCGCAGAGAAGATGTTACAGCGCTACGAAGAATAAAGCTCATTTGGCTGCGTCGTCGCACGAACTTTTTGCGCTAGTTTTACCTCAAACTACTATCATTGGCAAACAGGCACATAGCAGAAGATCTGGGGCGGACAGGGAAATATATGAGACCGAATACGGCATGCTGCCCAGTGATGTACCATATATTAAGTCGCTCTGACATACGCTTTGGTACGATCGGTAAATAAGCTTCAGCGTTAGTGCCTAAGTTGAACGGCGTTTGTGTATCAATGTGTCAAAGACGATCAGGTAATATCCCTTATGTTTCTGTATTTATTGATGGTGGTTGGGTGAGTCTGATTTCTTTGTGAAAGATGCAATATCTGTTAAGTAATCTGCTTGGCTTTGGCTAATAGTTATCAAAGCTCACACAAGCAGGGCACAAATGCATCAGCAGCATTTATACTTAGAAAGAAAAACTTGAGACCTCAGGAGTAAAAACGAAAACATTCAATGAAAATCATCACTTATTTGGAAACACAGTAAAACCATATGTTCCAAAAAAATAGTTGACTGCTCTCCACATTACATAATGATCGAAAATAGTTAAAATCTAAAAGCGAGAAGGTAATGAATACGCAAACAACTACGATTGCAAAAACTTTGACCAACTAGCAACGAAGAGCTACACAGGGCTAAATATCACGAGCATATCACATACTAACTGCAATAAAAAAGTGATTCCTGCAAGCAGACAACCAAGAAGTATTTTAAAAAACAGGGACTTCATCAAAACACTGTGTGGTATCAGGCTGGTATCGGCACTCACATTTTCTATTGAGTGATCCTAATACTAATGGCAAGAATTTTATTGCAGGAATTTTCACAAAGACAATAATCTCTACTCAGGATGGAGAGAGAGAGAGAGAGAGAGAGAGAGAGAGAGAAGAGAGAGAGAGAGAGAGAGAGAGAGAGAGAGAAGAGAGAGGTATCACCCATGGGAGGTGCAGTGGTTACGAAAAGACCTTTTGAGAGGTAACCAAAACTCAGGCACTTGGGGGCTAATGCTAATTAGCCTGTCGATAACAAATCCGGGGAGGTGCCCTTCACATTTCATTCCAATCGCTGATTTTACCAATCTGGTGACTACTTTGTTTTTAGAGGCCCCAGCAAAAGAAAAATACATCTGAAATATTTGAACAAAATACCTGAAAAAAATTTTGTCATAATATAAAATTCATGAAACATTAATAAAGGAATTTTATCAAACATTCTTAAAAAAATAAGAGACCACTGCGTCGTACCTTACAACAAATAAACTACATAATCAAGCTACTGATAATACAAGTAAATATAATTAAAATTACACAAACCTCATCTTTATTAAACAATGATAAACTTTGAAATACCAGAACTGATCTATGCTAAAAAAATGCACAGCCTGTGGTATCAAAAACTCAGTCTTTTAAAATTACAAGTCGAAAACAGCAAGCTTTGTACTGAAAACTTTCAGTAATATCTGTATTACTAAAGTAACTCATTCAATACAAGTAAGGATTTGGTGAAACTACTCGAAGGCTAGGGCTATCTGTATACAAACTTCGGAGTAGCAACTACGTTACTTCAGGAACTAAACAGGTTCTCCAGTCAGAAGCGACAATGACCATCACTCAAAAGCATGACTGCAGCAACATCTACACCTTTTTACACTCGTAAAAGCTGGTACACTGAAAAACTGCGATGAGTAGTAATGGCTTTGGTCGCTTTAAAAAATAAGCATTTTAAAGAAGGCGTCAAATGATAAGCAAAACAACTATCAGACGAACTGAAATAGAAATAACATTAATGAACTCTTAATAATCAAGAAAGAAGTAATATGCGTAGAAACGAGTATAACGACATTTATTAAATCTTAAAAAAATTCACTATAACAAAACATTTGTAAGCTTTAAAGGTAACATACAATACAACACTAATATCTGTAAAACGAAGCCAGCTTTAATCAATTCACTTATTTAAGTGACATACCATCTTGTAGTATTAATTTCACAGACAGTGTATGCTCATGTAAAATTTTCTGTGTCATCTCCCAAGCACTCGGCACGATAATAAATAGGCTCTTAATAAATTGCTAGTGTCGGCAACGTTTTAAACCGGAAATTTCTTCACTGATTTCAAGCTACTGTACTGTTGCAACTTTGAACTGTTTCTTGCATATTTATCTCTACCATAGTAATGCAAGTGTAACGATTCAGAACACAAGCTATACGGAGTGCTAGCTCAACAAAAAATAAAAGAAAGGCACCGAATCATTATAAGTTGTTTGGAAGCAGAACAGCAGCTTCCACTTCAAATCATCGTAAGTGAAGTTCTTAAAGAGTCGAAAGAAAGTAAACCGCTCTCTAACAGGCGCCACCTGCTGAGCCAAGAAGACTGCAACCAACTGGAAGATCAAGGAGTTTTATGACCTGTACGGCACTAGATCGAGGCAATTGACAGCAATAAGTAACCGCAAAGAAGACGAACATTTCAAAGAACTCTGCAACCTTATGAGGAAGTGAAAGAAGAGATGACGTCATGTCTTAAGCGGCCAGTCTCGCAACAACTGGCAAGATCTATACAAGTAACATCAGTCATACAGTGAGTTTCAGAACACGACTGTAACGTTTCAGTAGGCACAGGGGCACACTGTTATACATATACCATTTACCGCTACACGACACCCAAAAGTAATATCTGGCACAGGGTGAGATATCGCTCGCAAACCCAAGGTACTTTGTGCTGCATTCTTCTCGACCCCAAGCGTACAAGCCGCTGTTATTTCGGTCATCTGGAATTGTTGTACCACCAGTATAATTTTATAAAAACTTAAAAGTTAACATGGAACTATATTATGTAAGACACGCTAATTAAGTTTATCGTATTTGTGCTTGTGAGTGTGAAGGTTATGTACGCTATTAAATTTAAAACTGAACATCTAATTTCTGTAAACAAAGTTTGCACGATGTAACGAGGAAAGATATCATTTATTCTAACGGCAGTATATAGAGAAGAGACATAGGAAATAGTACACTAAGCACGTTTTTAGAAAATAGGTAATTTACACCTTTACTTAATTTTTTCTTTAAAGAATATATTTGAAGGCATCAGCTAATTGGCTGCCATAGCTCGTTATCGAATCAAACTTTGTTTGAAAATGTTTACAAAGGAAAGTAAGTAAACAGCAGAGATATTATTGTTATTGAGAGCTTTTATTCATGAGTAAAACCTCGCTATATGGACATGCTTGAGTGTAGGTACGTGAAAGGACTTATAAACTTTCTAAATATCTGGTATGATGTACACTGCAGTACTCACTGTGTGCCACAGCAATAACATATACACGTTAGCTGATTTTAAGTTGTCATCGAGCGATATGACCTCAGAACTGACGTTTCTAATATTACATCTGAAGCAATGCACATTCGCCAGAAAGTAGGCCTTGTTAACGAAAGCACAAATGCACACACAATTGAAACCGACGACTGTTAACGAACCGACAATCGAAACAGAACGAAACAAACGATGCACTGATATTATTTTCGTGATTTTCGGATTCATATATTTATTATTGAAGAAGAAAATTGCGGCGTGGAAGATGAATGCCAACCAAGCACACGCACAAGAGTAAGAGTATAATTTACTCGCATTTTGAAATTTCCGCCCAAACTGTGCTGGCATAAGACATAGCTTTTCTTGCGTGTAACACTGATTGAGCCCCAAAACATTTTCTTCTGTCAACTCCGCTCAGCAACCCGCACAAACAACAGGCCCTGCAAGGAGGACAAGCAAATAATTTAATTCTCCGCATGGTACTTCGTTTTATTTACAGATTCCTCCAGGCCTGTATTTGCAAAACTAGCGCGACCTTCGATGTCGAAGAAAAAACCGACGAAGCCGAATCTGCAAACCGTTCGTGGAACAATCCGGGACTTCCAGGCTATTCTAAGAACTAGGCGCGGCCAACAAATCGTCAGAGTAATGTTCCATTTTGGCTAAATCGTGTTGTTTGTTTTCGTTTAACGACACCGGGCGTATTACAGCTTTTACAACTAACGCTGTGTATGAACATATGCGAAGAGGTATGTGACTTATATTAACGGCAACGTTACGTAGAATCCGTGGCCTCGACGAGTAACTATCGGGTTATGTTATACTCGTATGCACTGGCGATACAAGCAAATAACACGAGTATTACCCCTGACGCAGCGGGTACAACATTATCGAAAATGTTTGAACTCAAGAGCCGCACTGACCCGGCATCGAAGAGCAACAGGAGCCAAGTATACCGGCAAACCGCAATACTAGTACGGCCGTGTCCGCATGAAGCGACAATAACCAGTATATTGACTACGCGATAGCGTCAAGCTGTATCCAACGTATTGTTTTTATATTTATTTTGTATATTAATACCTTTTATTTCAAAAAGGGTTTTCATTAATTTTAAACTACGCTTGGTATGTATGTAATAAATTAACGTCAAAAAAAACTAAACTATCGTTGACAATAAACGCCTTATTTATTTTCACTATATTAACTACGAAAAATGAAAACGTCATAAATGCCATTTTAAGAGACTATAGACAAGTTGTGTTTTTAATAACAATAGTAGTAGGATTAATTTGACTTAAAAATAAGTGATAATCAGTCAGCTTAAACAATATGTTTAATTTTATTTAATTTAAAAGGCTAACTATGAACAGACCTGCATCAAAATTATTTCTAATTTTATTTTAGCAAGCATTTCTAAAACAAAATTTTTGATTCGACAATTATCAGCTTATATTTCAAATACTCAATAACTTTAAAGAAAAAAGGAAAAGCTGCTGACACTAAAACGTGCTTAGTATAATGATTCATTCTGACTCTATGGGCTGCTGTTAGAAGTATGTGTTACCCTTAAGCCCGCTTCCTGTGTGCAAACTTTACATCAGACACAAGTTTATGGTGTATAACTTCACGCTCACAAGCACAATAAATACGACAGTGCAAACTTAACGCGTTTTATACGAAGTCACAAATATTATTTTGATTTGACGTGCCAGCTGGGGCAGGTGTAGAGACTGGCTAACGGGAAGGTGGCTAGAGAAACGGAAAGGGACCAGGCGCTAACCGTGAAACACCACAGTATATCGCTACGATGACGGGCACAATTTCTCACGACCTCGCGCGGCTACCGGTGCGCGGCGCTAAGAAAATATTTCAATCGGCTGGAAGATGTCCGGAGACAGGGCAAAAGACACGGAAAAGCAGAAACGTAAACTTCAAAGGGAGACTTCCACGTGGCATTCATTACAACCTGAAAGCACGGCAGGACACAAACAAGCCTCACTTAACAGAAATGCTACAGTAACGATCTTCTTCTACCCATTCCAACACAAAAAACAGTACAAGATGTCCGGGCCTTTCGGAAATATAAATCATTCAGCAGATTTACTATTGTGTGGCACGTGTTTGTCGCTAATTTGAACGATCAGTGCTTAACACAAAATACAACATTGTGCCAACACAAAACAGATCAGGAATGTCTGAGATTGACAAGCACGTACGTATATACATTTTGATTTCATACAAGCTGTTTTAACTAAGTTTATATTGCTTCTGACTATTCAATCAAAAAATAAAAGCACAAGCTATAAGCAGTCAAATACTAAGTAAATTATGTAAATATACAGGTGAAAGCTGACCTGAGGCACAACAATTATATTGTGTTACAGAAAAATTACCCGCAACCCTAAACGAAACTGTGTGTCAACAGCGTAAGCGTAAGTACAAATCGTATTTAAGCGTATGCAAGTGAACCTATATAAACTTAGGTTATCTAGCTTTAATGTAATAATCAATGCAGAACTCTAAAACTGGTACCTGTGAGTATTTCACTTATCAGGTAATTTCATTTTTGAAGTAATCGTGTGATCATGTCAGAGGTTTTAGTTTAAACTTTGCAAATAAATTCATGCAAAACGAGCAGGTAATTATATTCAAGTAAACTCAGTGCGCATGATAAGCACACATTTTGTGATGAAAACTCTAATGCCTCAAATCTCTTTTGTACCTAAGATATATATTTAATATAAATCGATTCAAACTAAAACAATAGACTGTAGTCATTACTTTTTATGTAATTTAATTCAAATTTATGAAAACAGCATAAAAATGAGTTGTGAATTGACCTTAACCATCGGTGGTAATTAACAAATTTCTGAGGTTGTAAAATATTTTCAAAACTTAAGGGTGTGTTTAAAAACTGTTAACAACTTTTAGGTTCGTATCTGAAAATAAGGTAGACTGTTTATTTTGATGCAATGACTTTAAATCGTATGTTGCAGATCCTAGGTACAGGTTTGGAGCACTATGACAACACGGCATTTGCAGTAGCCGATACTCTTAAATACAGGTGGTCTATTAGTGCCTGAAGATGGACTCCTCCGAAAAATATTGGGGTTAGAGAAAAACTTTCGCAATGAGAGTTGTGCAAATCAATGAGCTGCACATTTTGAAATTATTTGCTTATACACAAGAGGCGTTCCCGCAAAAATATGACATACTAAAGTTATGTTTATTTAAATAGAACCATCCATTTTCGCACTTTGCTCAGGCATTACATGTGCTAACTAAAACTAGTTGTTCATCTTTCTAACTTTTCTGAAACTAGTTTTAGTAATCAATTATTTAAATTGAACTCTAAATTCATGAATAACTTGATTTTTTCAAGTAAGCCACCTAATTTTTATGTGCCGTTGGGCATTGGAGATTTTATAAGCATTCTAATGATAAAAGATTGTGAGAGTATCCCCACTCTTACGGATTTTACGGGCCCCAGTAAGAAGATTAGACTGCCCAATCTTGCTCATTCTTACAGTTTTGCAGATTTAGTAAGTGAACTACCTACAATCTTATCATTAGAAAACTTATGTCTACGTTCAATAACACATAAAATGATACATTTAAAAAAATCAGGGTATGAGTAGGAGTTATTTAAATAACTGAGGTACTTTCAAAACAGCGGTGAAGGTGAACAACAAAGCTGCCAGCCAATGCATGTTAAAACTGCAAGGTACGGTTAGTCAAATTCAGGATAACTGAGGTTGACACTGCTCAGGCTCAGTCTTTTTGAAAGAGCTGAAAATGTGCAAAACCCAATTTAAGCACTTTATGTATGTGCATAAGTCATTGAATTTTCAACAATCGAGGCTACAGTAAATGGTAGTTGTTAAAAACATAATTACGAACGTCACACATTGTAAACACTACCATAAGCTGAAAATAATTACAAATATTACTGGCGTTGCACAACTTTGCTGCAAAAGTTTTTCTATTTCCGATATATCTACTCCACTCGCACTAATGAGCCACCTGTATATCAAAAGCCGTAAAAATGTTTTACCAGAGATTTGTGCATAGAGTTTCAGGGCATGCAAATAACCCTTGTGTTCTAGAACATTGAGAATACGATAGAAATATTCAATATACAAGAATCTACAGAAGTGGCTTTGGTGAGAACAACGAGTGGTTGAAGTGTCGCGAGAAGGTATTTTATACCCATATTTTTGTCGTTTATATCACGTTATCAATATAAAAGGACAAAATGTTTTGAACTGCAATAATTATTGACATTTACAATCTATGGTAACGATTGAAAGCGATTTCTGATTCTTTACGATTTGATCGCAGATCGGTACGCTAATTTTGACTGGTTTCAAAACGCCCGCTGCCGGTGTTGCTTTCGAAACAAAAATCAGCTACCGACGCTGAAATATAGTTACACGGGTAAATACGAGATTGGAAATGATATACAGAAATGTTTTCTAGGAACTGATGATAAATGATGCCAGTATGACAGCCGTCTAGAAATACCTCGTTTGATGTGTTGGTCAAAATATTTTTAATTGATAACGATTTTGAAGGCTGAAATTTGGCAGAGCCATAATAACCAGTACGGCTAATAATGCTGCTGCATTTTTAAATTAATTTTCAATTTTATCGACATTTACAAACCCACCGATTTTCTCGAAAAACGACCGTTAACGAAATGCAATAAAGATGACACGATAGTGGCTTTCTGAATAGTGACAGATTTTGACATCATTTGACTACCTCTAGCGCCACCTCTGTGTTTGGAAGAGAAAATACTTTCTATGTCAGGCCGATAGCGTAATCTATATATTTGCCAGAGCAATGAGTTTTAAGCCATTCTAAAAAAATTAAAAATTTTTAACCAACATATAATATCAGCAGTATATGTTGTAACTGCACTGTAATCAATATAATTTGTAAATAAAAAATATGCGGTTACCTTTGATAATTTGACAATAATCCTATTATCATTGCAAGCACTCACAATTCTGCTGAAACACAGGTGCTCTTCACGATTAGTATTCTCTATGACGAGTTATCCCTTTCAGTTTACAATATAAATCAGAGAGGTCTTTTGATGATATGTGTTAATAACATAACCTCTCATCTGAAATCGAACGTGAAAGACCGCAACAAAAGATGCACGTCTGCCTGAGTGACATTTGTTTATGTAGTGATATTTGAAGTCTTGCGATTGACCTTCAGATCAGCGAAACAATATCTCGGCAGCTAGTAGGTAACACAGTCAGCTTTATAAATTACGTTTGGAAACAACTTTGGCAGATGCTAGCACTGGTAACGCTATAGCATGCATGTAAACAAGCAAATAATGAGGTTGACAATCCGCTGATCATGTGTGCTCCCAAATTTTGAACGACGATCATTGTGGTGTGACGTCGTGAAAAGTCAAACAACGAACTACACTTTAAAAAAAATAACAAAAAAGCAGAAAAAAAATTGTAATGATAAAAAACCAGAAGTAATCGTAAATATTAATTTTCCGGCTGTACTAAACAGTGAAAGAACCCACAGATTTATTTACCGATCTTTCAAGTGATTGGGCACCCATACTAGCTGTCAAACAACAAGCTACTGTTTCATTAATGCTAAATTAGCAAATAGAAGAAAGTCAAAAAAGGGTCTAGCTATGCAAAACATATTCACTCGAAACTAGATTGCTCAAAATTAGTCGCTATTACAACTGCTAACGAGTGAACATTCTCTGAATGCAGAGGCCACAAGATTGGCACCGACTGCACCGGCATTTTCGTGATAAGTATCTGTAGTATATGAGCCCGGCAAGAAAGCATTGCAATTTGTGTATCTGGGCCTGATATTCAAACATCATAGCCAGTAATCTCTCTCCACCGAGAATCGAATAATAAACAGTACAAAAAACATCCCGAAACAGAAGGTGACCCACCAGAAGACAGAGAGGCTAGTAGATAGGCCATTTTTCAAACTACGGCTTGCGATCAAAAGCTGCTAAAAGTTTACAGAAACGAGAATACCTAACTGCATTCCAATCCCACTGTGAAATTAACAGAAAACTTATAAAATACAGCATTCTTCGATATATCTTTAAAAGTGATTGACATCCAACATATATTGGAATTTGAAGAGAAGATTCCGATAGCTACTTATGCCATGTATAGGAAAGTTAATAATAGTCATGTTTGAGGCTTGGCTGGCAACAGAAACAAGAGATTACATACCGTTAAATCTTTGGCAGAATCGAACTTTATAACTACTCTTCATATAGATGTCAAATCTGATTTATATTGTACAAATTACCACACTTGTATAAAGCAAAAGAAATACTGTGTTCGATCTGTTACCTGCTGAACTGCAAACTATGAAGTGCAAATAAAGCACCCATTTGTCTTTTATAATATTTCTTTCAATACAATATTCAGTTTCACAACTAATTCAGCATATTTTAGATGGCCTGCTATGATTACTGATTTAAAAACAACATATTCCAAACCCATGCGTGTTTCGGGCACTTGCAGGGACTGTTTAAAAAGCGTTTGTGTTTCTTAATCTGAGTGACTTCCATTAGCTGCTCGGTGTTGTCCGGAGTTGCAGGCGCTTTGTAGTTCCACTTGGAGAGGATGTGCTAAGCATTTTCCTGTAAAATTTGGTTATCCTGGGAAGGCTGCTCCGTTTGAGCGCCTGCCTGCAGATACTATTACGAACTTATACCCAGACCAATACTTTAATGTTTGAAACGAAAATTTTCAATTATTTGCTGATAACCATGCTATGATAACTGATATGTAGAGACGCAAAAGCGACACTACAGGGCTGTGTACGGTGTTAATCTAGGGGCGTACCCACCACAAGGTGTATGATGGCAGCACAAGCAGAATCAGAAAGTAAACCGACGCCCCAGCACTACTCTTTCAGTATTCGTGAGTATGACGTAAATGCCATTTATTTGCAACGGCGCATATGTGACCTTCTGATAAGATTTGTGTGCCGTAGCATTGATCACTAACGGACTGTGGCTTTCCGTCAATATTATTGTATATTGTCGGTTTTGAGCTGTAACTGACTGTCGTATGGTATTTCATATTGTATTGTGACGAAGGTCTGTATGGTGCTGAAAGATCGAGTAAACACCAGCCTGTGACGACGAACACTGTGCTGTTTTAAGCGTTACTTCAGGTTTGGGGAAAACCGCAAAACACAAACGCCAGCCACCCACTATGTTCACGTCGCAATGTGTGGTGAGGTGTGTGTCTTTGGGCCCGGCGCCATTTTTGTGGTATTGCTGGCCACAGCCACCATGAGGTGTGATGACCGAGAGCAAAGTGTTGTTCTCAGGAACAACATGTTTACTATTGTTGACTCCCATGGTACTGTAGGCGGTGGTTTCTTGAAGATAGATTGAGGCAGATGTGTTTCCTGTGTATCACGGTTTTGAGTAGAAGAAAAAAAGTTGACCAGCAGCTGGTATTTTAACTCAGTGGTGAGTCAAATGCACTTCCACAAATGGCCAGCTAACTCGGCAGAGGCACGTGATAAGCTGCACAAAAGTGAGCACCTACCGCCAGTTTCTTGTGAGGTAAACGTTTTGTCGGTTGCCAGCCGTGGAAATCTGGGCGTCTTCAATTCAACCAAAAATCAGATGGTAGCTTCCACTGAAGAAGATGAGTGAGCACATACTACTTACATGCAGGAGAATATGCAAACTTTTCAGCACATCTTGAGATATACGCTCTACGCTTTGACTCTACTACACAATTCTTCTTAACTGCAATTCTCCCAGTGGAGCTGGTTGGTAACCCTAAATTTCAGCAGACTGCATTATCTTTTGACAGTGATGACGGGACAAGTGCACCGCACCATCGGACCGATAACTCAGTAGAGGCCAGTGGTAAATACACAAAGAGGCTGTCACCTGTGACGACTCTTAAAACGTGTCTTGTCTATTTAATAAGTATCACTTACCAACAAACAAGGCTGAGACAGAAAAATCTAAGTCTGATAAACAACTTCACTGAAAGAAGGAGAGAACACAGAAAAATAAACAGAGAGAAAAAACTATAATCTCTCAAATAACAAAAGACGACTTCATGCAGTCTCAAAAAATGTGAGCTGGCTGCAAAAAAACTTGCAAAACTAATAATACAACTAGTAAGTACTAGTAATTACACAAAGGAGTCACTCATTGGTGAAAAACAACAAGGCTGACGACTTCTCCATTTCATAATATAAATAATTGATGCAGTTTTATTTGGATTGTGGCTGGCAAAGAACCAAAAGAGCAAGGCACCTATTCTCAATTAAAGCATATTCCACAAAAACTATGAAAAAAAGTTTGAAACCATTTATTACTATGAAACCACAGGTGCAAGGTACCTTTCGAAAATATATATGCTATACTGTAGATCGATTTACTTTGATTGACGTCCTCCGACTTGCCAACCATACCTTCTCACGGAGTCCCCTTTCCTATTTCAGAACCAACACTGCAGCTTTATTGATCTTTCTATCTTTCTTCTTCCTTGAAGGTGACAACTATCTTAACTGGTAACCTATCGTCGTTCATTCTGCATGGCACCGCTTACATGTGCTGTTTCGTCATCAAATCACCATGCCCGCTCTGATAACATCTATTCAGAAATTTTGTAACTACATGCAAAGCTCGTCGCCAGAGAATCCATCTCATTGCTAACGTGTCTTTTGCACTTTTTAAGAGGCCATACGTATAACACAGTGTGTTCATGATCATGAGTCTTTATTACCCTTGGATATTGTTTGGTCTACAATCTCATGCTTGCCTCTTATCCTTTTGCTACAACTCACGTTCTATCAACTCTGCACATCTGAGATTCACTCTCTATCTTCAGGCAGTATTATACTCTGTGCAGTAATGAACTGGTGCCACTACAGCACTATAGGCTCTGCTTTGTTCCACTAATACATACACTCCGTCTTCCAGCGAACCCCATTTTAACCTTCTATAAGACACCTAACGCTTATATGCTGTCATCATGATCTAACTTGGTAGCTAACGTAGGTGTGTGTTAAGGAGATTCCCCAGCAACCAGCACTCAAACTCTGGAATATATTTTAAATATTTAAAACAGCAATCTGGTACTTATTTGCCAAAAAACTGGTAAATAGGACGGCTGCAACAGACAACGGAGGCTCGGCCGCATGTCTCCTGGCAGGCACATAGGCAATGTTTATTGAGGTTTGAAAATCATGGCTAACTGTGGTGTATTAGAACTTTGGGTAGCATCCACTGGTGCTCTATTACTGCTAATATTTACGCCTTTGCTGTTGGCGACTGTTAAGTTGTGTGTCTGGAGTTTACGACCAGCTGCAGTGAGTTTAGTGGTATAAGCAAAATTCTGCTGCCATACATTAACTTTGGAACCATTCGTTGGAGCTTTATCGTGCTCTTCTAGTGAACTTAAATCTACAATCTGTTCATATTATCATGTGTGATCTGTTTCTGCCGGTAACTGAAAGAACTGCTGTTTCACTACTGCAACACGCGTTTAGTCAGCAATCTCTCCACACGTTATCTATTGTAAAATATATAAATTACTGACATTACTGTCCCACCAAGCAAATGAGTTCCTCACAAAGCGTTTACCTCGACGCAATGCTGAAGGTATTTCAAACAAGGCTCACAGTATAAGCTCTGACAACAAAAGAACAAATTACTCTCCGGGGAGACTCCACCCCTATCTTCAGTCATCATTCGCTCAGCAGACAACATCTATGACCGGATCTCCATCATCATATCATTTAAGTGATCCGCCACACCACGCGGTAACCAGTGTCAAGTACACCGCAAAGCAGTATTCAAGCTGCATAACAACTTTCAATCGCTGTCAGAGAGCACTGCGTCTCCACTTTACCGACTTTGTAAATCTCAATATTCGCAAAAGTCCTGTAAAATATGTCTTTATTACCAATATTAAAAACAAATGCCTATCTTTCAGTCATATATTTCTATCATTTAACACTGTTATATTACATGGCAGGCTGGCATAGGAAGCTACAGTTGTCTTTTCGCACATACAAGCGTTATAAAGTTTTGACAATAATGTGGATATGACTTGCTGACGATAACAGAAACCATAAGCTCCTGCGTAGACTTTTTATTTAATCCCGCATTTACATGACTGTTTACTGTTATACACTTCAAAGAACATTTACCTCTTTTGAAATAGTTGAGCATCGTCACGAACATCAAGAAAATATCAAAACAAAACCATGATTTTCATGCAATGGCTGGCAAACAGAAAGTAAAATGCAGAAAGCACTATATTTTAATTTTATTGGTACATGTATCTATGATTTTTGTGATTTCGTTACGAAACACTTATGCAACATATAAACAAGCTGAAGAACCATTAAAATTCGCTTTGCAATAAACACCACATTAAGCATCGTTCAGCACTTTAATAAACTTCATTAAAAATAATACGGCATTAACTACATTTTAAAGAAAGCACCACTTTCAGGGCCTTAAATAGTGAGCTCTAGAGCAACGATGTGACATCAGTTGTTTTTACACGGCGTTATGGCTTACAGTAAAGGAAACTGCAAAAATATTAAATGAACTAACAATATTAACAGCCAGCCAATTATGTACGAAAACTTCGTCAACTTGCTCGTCTAGATTTCAACCTTTGAAAAATATTGAACAAGGGATACTATTAATTTGAATCGACACAGTAAATATCGACTACAGCTGTCGAAAACAAGACTTATTTTCTGACCCACACAACAAAACTTTAACAGTGACATTCGGCGTCGAAATAATCCCAATAACTATGTCAATCTTCTGACAAGCGCTGTTTCTCGGCAGAAAAGAAAACCATCAGCATTTTATTTATTTTATAAAACTACGTCCCTTTGTCATTCTTTGGTGGCTGTTGGTCCCCGGCTATATCGAAAACAAGTATTACCACGGTAATAGAAAACCTGATGACCCAATGTCGTAACGTTAACGTGTCCAAAGGTGGAATGCCCCGCAAAAGTCTCGAAAACTTTGTGAGGTCGTAAATGTAAAGTGCACCACAAGGAATGTATTTGTCTTTGAAGACGGATATCTTTGAAGATGGCGAAAGGTAGAACACTACGATTTTCATTACTATTTTTTCGACTTTATTTGAAGAGACATCAGAAAGAATAACACATTTTTTCGACTTCACTTTTAACAATATCTGTTGTAACCATCATCAGCTTTATTTTTAAATACCTGGCTGCTTTGTGCAATACTCTGATACTGAGCTAACGATATACACCTATTTTGAGACATTCGAACTCGAAAGAACCATATTCAATAGCAGAAACATCAAAAGAGTATTCTAGAATCGATAAAAAACAAAGTAAACAAGAATTATGTTTTCTATTTTCTAATTCCTGTTGCAAATAAGCAACTTTCACAGAGAATTTACAGTGAATACAATGGCTGATTAAACTACATTTCCCTCGTACTATTGCATTTGACAAAAATAAGTTGACTTTTACATTTGTTTTCATAACTGTCGCCAACCACGATTTGTTTGGCTTGATGCTGAGAATGAGTACTGCTGTGTTTAAAAACTGTATGAAGTGAGGGCGCATTTTCAAGCCAATGAAAATTCGACATACTGGCGTGTTACATTTTATTGTCCAGCTACGAAGGCACCGAAAATGTATTTAAACAAATATCAGAAAGAGAACGACAACCTACAAAAACTTTCGCAGGTAATCTAAAATATGGTGCGTTCAAACACATCCGCAAACTGCTGCAATGAAGAGCCAATACTGTTTTATTAGGAAAATCCCGGGGATCTACTAGCAACATTGAAGGGCGGCTGGCATAACCCATTGTTTAGCTCGTACAAGAAGGAGAAGAGAATGCGTCACTGGGCAGAATCACCAGGTGACCGCAAAGGCGTGATCTTCACGCGAATGTACGTCGGTGTCTGAACGTAGTGTTGCCGGTATAAGCAGTATGGTCCGATAGCTGGAAATTATATGTGGAATTTGCCGATAATCACTTTCGATGATGAGCGAGAGAAAATCGCGATTTAACACAAAACGGCGAAACGCAATAATGAAGACTAACATATTTGACCGCTCGATCTTTCATTACCACGAATCACTAGAATTCTGAACGATATGCAAAAGTAAAGTGCGAATAATCAGAAGGGCTGTTTGTTCTATGCAGAACATTTTCAGCACTATTCTGGGGTTGTCATACCCTTTCCCAGAAAAGATGTATTGTACTTTTTATACTGAAATGTACACAATGGCTGCTCACATTCTCCAGATATAGCACACCTTTATTTTTTCTTTGAGAGCTACATAAAACACATTTATGAAACGACTATTGAAAACAATGTTACGAATTAGTTTTCGAAAAGCGTGGCTGTATTACTCTCAAATGTTGAGAATATTCTACAGTTAGAAGAATGCTATTTATGTTTGAAAATAACAGGAATCTTTGAGCTTTTCTTTGTGTGGCATAACTCTTTAAAACTAATTTGTGTTTTCATTGTCCTATTATTTAAAATTACAAAGCTTGTATTTTTTAATCTCAAACCACACAGTTTCTTTCGGTACTATACGTTTTCGATATTTTGCAGTTATCATGAGCCACTGCCATCAAGCTGACCTCTCAGAAAACTATAAAGTGTGACATATCGTTGAGCTAATGTCGAAGAAGAGTATATGGCAAACATCTTTCGATGTATTTAAAAATCAAGGATGTAAACGAGCTTTGTATCAAGAATTGGATACAGGCTGAAACACAGAAAAGTGACGTAAGCTGTGTTATTCTTTTGATAATACTCTTCAAGCAGGTCAAAGAAAAAAACGAAAATCAAAATTTAATTTTTCAAATATCTTAAAAAGAACTAAAGACATCACGATAACTAAAAGACTATAAATACATCCTCAAATACCCAACTTTGTTCTGACTACCAGCAGCTTCCACCGTTTCCTCGTGAAGCATCATAACTGAACTTACGTGCCATTCTGAGAATTATGTTTATTCTAATAAATTTTTGTTGTATTTTACAGTAGATTTTTAGTGAAAGGGGACCTTTACTTAATCTTATAAACATGACGAGAGGAATATCACGACTTCCGAGTTTCAAGCAAAGAACTACAAGACTTTTTAAACTTTTGTCAGCTTTGAGCCAGGATGATACGGTCTTAGGTTTAGAAAGAAGAGGGTGCTGCCGGCTCTTTGCAGCATAATGTGCGAGGCGCGCAGAATGTCAACTAAGTACTGATCCAGTATTAAAGAAAACGAGTATGATTCGATAGTGCAACTTTTAATGCTATCAGCCGCTGATAGTGAAAATCTAAGCGTGTATTGGAATCGAGTTTACCAAGTTTAGAAACGGAATCGCTGCTGACTAACTGCAACAAAATTAATGTACGCTGAAAGCGAGTAGTCTACAGATCAGAACACTATCTCCACTAGATCAAACAAAACTACCAGTGTCAAAAATAAGAAATTCGAACAACAACCATCAGAAAATGTTTATAATACAGAAAACTTTGTGCATATCGTATGTATTCAAGGCAACAAAATCATTATTGAAACAATCGGCCGAGAAAATGACTGTGATCCTGAACACCAGTATTCTAAGCTGAAGGCGGCACTTATAGAAGAGAAGAACATTTCGCGAATGTCAGAAAACAGGAGAGAGCGAATGACCGACCACTGGCGGAATTCATAAAAGTCTGGGTCTGAAACTTGGAACTTTGGCTACTCGGCACGATGACCTGGGGACTCTGGCATGGCAGAGCGGTGACCATCCTGAAGGCAAATAGTGAAAATGATCCCAGAAAGTGCAGGCCAGACCTGGAGCCTTTATCGGCCACAAGCTTTTGAAATGACTACGAGAAACGTGTGTCACTATTAAGGCTGTGCAATACACATAAAACAAACTGGTTTTAAAACTTAGGAAGCTGTTGTAAGCTTAGTGTTAACACTGGCACATTTACATAGAACATGGATTTCAAAGTCTTTCACAACCAGTATTCTTTATTGACTTACGACTCGAAAAGAAGATACCTGTTAGCAAAATCTTGAAATGCAAACTTTACTGTAAGAAACAAATGCTTTCTGCGACAGAGACTCAAAGTCAGCTTCACAAATGAAGATAACGAAACAAACATAAAAGCAGGTTACGAACTCTCACCAGTAATTGACAAATCGAGAAATTCATCTGTGCAGGCTGTTATAGATCTGTGAGAAAAGCTTAGAAGAAAACGGATTAATTTAGACATTTATAGTATATTGAAAAACAAGTGTCTGGCAAAAGTAATTGTGACACATTATTTCATACTATTTTCTGGCTAAAAATTTACTTCAGAAAATAAGACCAATATTTGATGGTATTTTTTGTTTAAAGCTGGCAAATGATTGATATCTATGAGACCAGCAGCAGCCTGCTGTTGAACTACTTATGCAAAATATGTGTTAATTTTAATCGCCGTTTAATTCACGAGATTGAGCAAGCGCACCGTCGTTACTTCACTACTGAGTACAATAAGAATTATATGCTCTAACTCTATTCTGAGAAAGAAAATGTTGAACACACCCTACAACACAAACTATAAACTTCAACTAAATCATTTCTACACTTTTTGTGAACTGTCTTTGGCGCCAACGATATGTTGCTCGCAGTTGACGGAGCAAGGCGCCAATTTCATTGTTTTAATCGAAAGTAAAACTCAGTTTCATCGCAATAAACAGAAGACTAATTTTGTGAGGCTACAGACAGTGCTTAATCAATATGACGTCACCTAGGCTGCACCAAAAAAGCGTTTGACAATAGTCATGGATATGGCTGCGCATTTTAAGTTGAGCTTTTACTGTATCCTTACCGAGAAAGAAGATATTTATATCGCACTGTGTGCAACATTACCAACATTGCACATATTCAACTACTGTCAATAACTGCAGCTACTTCTATCGAAGATTTGGAGTAAGATCCTTATCGATAGTTTGTTCACATGAGCTTTCGCAAACACACGTACAAAAAACATTTGTTAAAAAGTATTTCCCTTTCACCTCAGGTATTTTCAGGAATCGAGATATTGCACACTGGATGCGATTTTCTTACGGCTTCACCGCAAGAATCTGGCACGGGCTGTGATGTGATGAAGGCTTTACGTGAAACTCAGTTTGTAAATGAATTGAGCTATTTACCATAACATAATGTCGAACGTTAGACGATATTCCGCCCCAGCCTATGTCTTCAAAGCCACTGAACTCAAATTCAAAGACTATTACAGTGTGGTGTATGTCGATTTGTTGTGTAAAATTTGTTTTGCTACAATACGGCTTTGAACACATTTATACTTTCATATTGTAATTCGTGAAGGCTCAAACAATATGGTTGCCACTATACTAAAATCAAGTATGTTTACATTAATGTAAGGGTGCTCAAATGCGCGAGACTCATGGGTGTTAGTTAAGTTTTGTTTCATGGAAATTAACATTAGAACCTTTCTTTGAGTATTAAAATCTGCAATAAGCAACAAAGCCTCACTTAGTTTTCACGTCAGAATAAAACTGTAGATGGTTATACACTAAGATTTATTAAGTCTAAAGCATTACGGAAAACTTCTATTTCCGTATCATTGTAAATACGAAACAAGCTTAGAAGTACGAAATAAGAAAAAATTATTTGAAAATAATAAATACTCAACTTAAAATCTTTAGAAATAAAATAACAGCAGTGGCGCTGTCTGAATAATTTGTGAGAGGCAAATAAGAACAGACGGCGCAACATCAGGCACCTCCTATACGCTTACTTCAACAACGCAAAATCAGCAAAAAACAAGAATAAATGCATGCTAACTCAGCTGAGTGCTGAGAATACGCCTATCACGCTTTGCTCCTTAGTATATAGTCTGCTACGAATATTGCGCTCCCATGTAAGTTGAAATTGCTCACTACATGAAAAATGACGTTCAACAAATGCAGTATTAATATTGTAAGCACTCAACAATACCAATTCTCTCAAACATTGACTCCATAATCCATAAGCAAATAACAAGTATGACCGAAGCAGCAAAGGAACGTTAACACTAGCTCCGATATCATGCCTTGGAATCTGAGTACAAACGACAACATTTTGTCTCAGAATATGGCGGAGTACGAGTTCATCACTGGTCGAGGAGATCAACGCGAAGCAAGTAACCCGCAGGCTCAATTTTGACGTCAGGAACACCTAAATCGTATTAGAAGAGCAACAAAGGAAAATTTTGAATCTGCAAGTGGGTATTATTGGGAATGCGAACTTTGCAAATCATCAAACATACAAAACCATATTTCAGGAAGTGAGAAGGTAGCTTCAGGTGTCAAATAGTGAGAAAAAACTTGGAAGAAAGGTGTGATAAGTAAGGATACAGAGCCTGTGCAACCTGAACATTCAACTGAGTTAACTAACTAAATAATTCAGTGAGCATACACAGTAATGCTGATGTAGTTTATATTACATTGGTGTTTATTTATTTATTTATTTCTTTTATTTTTTGTGCTGCCAGGCATATATGTAATTGAAGTTAGGGACAAACATGCAACGGCTTTCTGGCCTCCTATCTCAGAAAAGATTCCAAAGTTTTCTGGTAGAAACACTTAGTCCTCCGAAGACCAAACCTTTACAGGCCGACGACTTGATCTGTCTCTAGACTACTTCTGTGAGTTTCTTAAGGTGACTGCTCATTTTAGTAAGAAAGAAGTAGAACCCATAGGTAAATGCCGATAACGACGAATACTTTTTTGCCCAATGTTCCCTTACAACCAGAAGAATGAGCCTGCGCTGACTATGTGCAAGGCATGGCACCGTTTGTGAACGACTTTGAACGGTTGAAAACGCGCTCTGATCGCTCTACGCTTTAATATCAAAATTTTCGGTTGTGCCGGTCCTCGAAACTATTCAAATGAGTAATATACATAAGCTATCGAAAAAAAACTCAGCTCAAGTATTACTACCCATTTAAATTACACGCCCGATGTGACAACGGCTGCTCTCACCCGCTGAAATTATCGTAAGGTACTGGAGAATTTTCACCATTCATGACCCAGCGATCTCAATACGTTGATTAAAAACTGAATCAGTCATTTCTGCGACAGTTAAATAATATAATCGTGAAAAACACCCGTAAGCTAAACCAAACGAATCATTACCACACTGTATTTAGGAGATAAAGAAGAGCTTCAGTCGTATGATGCGATACTTTGGTACAACGATAGAAATGCGAGTATATTTAAAACAAAACATTGCGCTGTCAATAATATACGAAGGGAAATTATTGATTTTAGAGTTGTCTGTTCAGGCTGTTTTAAAAAGTTTTCAGCTTCACTTTACAAGCTAATCTTAACGCTATGTGTTTGATTACAATCATTTTCTAAAATTTACGCATTCTTCACCATGCTGATTACGCACTAGGCAACGACCGCGCTGTTCGTTTTAAATATCTTTGAGAAAAGTCCTCATCATGCGGACAGAAAAAGTGTTGTGCAGCTTCTGACTTCCCGGTGAATTCTTCTGATGATGTCTATCGGTTACAGAAAAAAAAATGTAACTTTACGAACTATCAATGTTGCACGATTTTTAGAGCACATGTTAAACTGCATTGGAGAATTTCTGTCTTCAATCATTTTGCCTTAATTTACAACAGAGTCTAAGCTTAGAAAACGATATCATTTCTGATGTGGCGAAAGGTATTCGAAGTTACTGGCTAATTGTTTCTCTTCTTTCATTCTATGGAAACACTTTCATCAGCTGTTAATATGTTACCATAAGAGCTATGTATTGCACATTTTTATCACATTTCTTCATAGACAGGTGTTTGTTGTGACAAGAACTACCAACGTCACACTGTGGGCGTGGCTAATAACATCGACGGCAATGATAAATATTAACCACACTACCGGTTCATTGAATTTCCATTTTAACGCCAAATGGGCTATAAAAGTAAGTTTTGTGAACTTTTCTGGTAATCCCGTCCACAGTGCGACCTACCGTTCAATGTAAAGACAAATACTTATCGACGTTTATATCGAAAGTTCCACAAATTAATACAACCATCACAACATAAAACTGGACTGTGTCTGCATGATATTAGCCGCCTTCCTGACCGACGATGTTCAAGATTATCGTTTGAAAGAAGACACCAGGTGATTATATAACTCACCTGTCAAATTTAATTTAATTACCAACGCTCATGTTGCCGTTCATAAGGCCCAAGTCTTCTAGGCAATTTCTGAAGTTGATATTTCAAATCTTCCAGGAGAATTGGCGTTTACCAAATGTTGCTGGATTAAACAATAAATATGTTATAAGCACTGATAAGGACATATCCATAGAGTTCCCCGCGCGCCTGCAATTCCAGCTGCATAGCAGAAATGGAGAGTCTAGTTACGTACGCGTAGAAATATCCAGCAAAAAATATGTTTGGTTGTATGTTGTCCAGGGGCCACAAATAGCGTAAACAACAGAAAATCAAATTGTTAAAAAAGTTAAGTTACTAACAATGACCGTTAATACGAGGATATATTGAAAAATTCTTAGCCTACTATAGAACCAAACAAAATTTCAATGTCAAAATATTTTATTACTCAACATATTCTCCTCTTAATTGGATACATTTATTACAGCGAACCTGCAACGTCTCTAGACCTTTCAAAAATGTTTCTTCTTGCTCTGCAAACCAGACCTCCACAGCTTCTATTACCTCCTTGTTGGAAGAAAATGTACGACCTTTTAAACTTTTTTTTCAGTTGAGGAAAGAGGTGATAGTCGGACGGAGCCAAATCGGGTGAATAAGGGGGTGTTTTAATTCAAACCCTAAATCACGAATTTTTGCATGGCAACATGATTTGTTGGGGGCGTTGTGCAAAAACAAACACTTTGGATAGCTTTCCTTTTCTCTTTAATATTTTCCCGTAGAGTGGTCAGTAATGTCGAATAGTAATCTCCAGTTATTGTTCTACCCTTATCCAAAAAATCAATCATGATTACTCCATGGCAATCCCAAAAACTGAAGCAAGAACTTTTCCAGCAGATTTTTGGACACGAAACTTCTTAGGTCTTGGAGAACCAGAGTGTCGCCATTCCATCGATTGTTGCTTTGTTTCTGGATCGTAGAAATGTACCCAAGTCTCATCCATAGTAACAATTCGGTTTAAAAGTCTACATCGTTTTCAAATCAAGCACAGATCGAACGCGATGCTTCTACCCTTGCACGCTTTTGTTCAACATTCAAACATTTGGGGATCCATTTTGCAGCAATTTTTCTCATGTCCAAATTGACGTGAACCATATGATGAACGCGTTCGTATGAAATATTCAGTGCTTCAGATATCCGTTTTAGCCCAATTCGACGGTCTGATAAAATCATGTCATGAACTGCATCGATATTTTCGGGGACTGACACAGAAACTGGCCTTCCCGATCGGTCATCATCTTCAATGGAAAATTTACCTCTTTTGAAGCTTGCATTCCAATTTTTGACGGTCGCATACGAAGGACATTGATCACCAAGGGTATTAAGCATATCTTCGTAAATCTGCTTACCTCTTAACCCTTTTAAATACAGGTACTTGATGATGGCTCGATACTCCAATTTTTCGATTTTCACAATTTCGGTGGACATCTTTTTCATTTAATTTATTGCGTGACTCTGGTTTACTTTTTGACGTCAAACTTTACACTGACACTTCTAATAAGTTATTGTTCGTTGCTATGGTAACGCAATATTTTGTTTATGCAAGGAACTGGTCTAGGCTAACTAGATATCAATACATCCTCGTACAACCGTATATACCGGTACCGATCCCATAAACGTTTTGTTAAAAGTTTCAAACTTCTTGACCTTTCTGGGAGTGCAGCATCAAAACCGGGAACCTGCAGAGTTTGACGGGCTGTTATTAGGCCTGAAATCGTTCTTTGAACCTTTAAGGAACAACTCTGCACCTTTTTTCACAAAAAGTTTAAACTTTTAAGTTTAAACGTTTACTTGGCGTAATACACGTGCCATTTTTGTTTTTTTAACTTATATGTTGAAAAATAAAACATTTAACAACAAAGTTAACAGAAATTTATTGTAAATAACAACTTTTTATCCAACACAATTTTTTACTGCTTTTTCGAGCAAAACTACCAAGCACGGCAGTACCATTTTACATATAAATAAAAAAAATGTGTAGTTAATAAACTTTTAGATGATAGGGATTCAAAAATTTATGTACAGTATAACCTGTAATCATGAGATAAAGCTGCTAATTAACACCATGAATGAAAAATTAACGGTATTGTTAATCCAAATAAGTTTAATAAATAGATTTGAGCTTTTCAAAAGATAAGTAAATAGTGTGCAAACCGAGTTATATAAAGAGTTACTAAATTTGATTCAGGGTAGAAATGAGATTAATATCGATTTACTCGTTAACACTGTTCACAGTAGTTTTAGCAATGTAGCAGTGCTTTTAATAAAAAAAAATAAAGTTTCAGTAATCTAACATGGTCATAGTTGTGCTTTAAAAACCTTTAATAAAAATGAAATTAATGGCATAAGTTTGTTTTTAAAAGTAAAAGCTAATCAAAAGAAAATTGTGCTGGGATTATAAAGTAGCTGGTTGGCTACATATAATATTTCTAATAAAAAAATACTAAAACATTACGTAATAATGGCCTTTTGTTGGCTTTATTGCTTTTATTTAATCAAAAGTAATCATAAAGTACATTGGGTATCCTGTTTTCAAATTTATATCTACTTTGTTACATTCAACTTCGTTAATATTTGTAGATGTAGCAAACGTAAAATTTTAAACAAATAGAAGTTTATCTAAAATTAATTATCTACAACTGATTAAACCATTACATCAGACTATTATTAAAGAAAACTTGTATCGCTAGCAAAGTTTTCCATTTTACGCGGTACATAGTTTCATCACTTCTAATTAGAAACCGATAAGTTTGTGAAATATTTTTCACTATTCTCGTACAACATAAGGTTGTCAACCTATATCAAATGTCTTAAACTGATTATCGAGAACTTTGCCAATTCAACAAAAGGAGAGAGTACTATGTTGTCAATCTCAACTTGGTAGAGCGATCTAATTCAAATTTAACCTTATCAATTACAGATTCGTTCTAATCCAGAAGTAATTGAAACTCAGGACAGTAGTTTTATTTCTTTGCTAGTTTGTAACATTCAATCTAATTTTGCTAAACTGGAACATTTTTAATTGTGATTTGTTCGTTCGAATAGAGATTAGTGGGGCAACTACCTTAAAATCCAGTTTGTGGAAGAAAAGAGTTGACGATAAAACGTATATTGCTAATGTAATTATCAAATACTTAATTGTTGTTTATCATTTTTTACATGTTATAATACCCAGTACACACACAATTTTGAATAGAATTTTTTTATATCTTTTGGGTTGAAACTAGTCAGTATAGTTAATGCGTTATAAATAGTTTAAATAAATATTGGATTATTTGTTTACGAATTCTAAATTATTTTGATCATTTTGTAGATATTGTTTACAACATTTGGGTTCTCTCACCAAATTTCATTTTAAAAAAGTAATTATCTAAATGAGCGTACACCTCAGAATTTTACAAATAATATTTCTACTATTAAGATAGTTAACGAAACTTTGGCAAACATAGCGATTACAATATTATTTAATTGTTGTTTTGTAAGTAATATTTTTACTAAGTGATAGTCGGTACATTATCATGAATCAATTACAAATTGCAACTGCTAAAACAAGGCAAATATAAGTTCCTCTTATCTTACTCACTATCTGTCTTGTCTTGTCTTGCCATGATTGATGGGCCAGGAATGTCCTTGTACCCCGTCGTCTTGAGGGATGTAATCTGCAACAGAAATTTTAAATATTATTTGTGTTAGTCTTGAGGGGGCGAGAAAATTTTAAAGGTCGTCGGGGAAAGCGGTTTTAGGGCGTTTGATTTTGAAGGGATAGGATACGTCGTAATCGGTGGTTTTGCGGATGAGCGGATTGGGGTGGGTTTGGTTTTTCGTGATATGGAGGACGGTGCGGTGGCGGAGTTGTGCTAGGATAGTAGGTAGATTGGCGTCGTGATGTAGGTCGTCGTTTCGGATGTACCAAGGAGCGTTAAAGGTAAGACGGAGGGCTTTGTTTTGGATTGTTTGAAGTTTTCGGATGTGGGTGTCGGCGGCGTGACTCCAGACGGGAGACGCATAGAGCATGATGGGATTTATGATGGATTTGTAGAGGAGAAGTTTGTTTTTCGGTGATAGGGAACTTTTACGGCATAAGAGAGGAGCTAGCGACTTTAGGGAGCCACGGCCTTTGTTAGAGGCCGATTGGATGTGAGATGCAAAGGTGAGGCGGTTATCTAGGATAACGCCAAGGTATTTAGTGGATTTGGTCCATGGAATGGGAGTATCGAGGATGGTTAGTTGGCCATCGGGTCGGTGCTTGAGTTTGCGGGAAAAGATTACTGCAGCACTCTTTTCCGCGTTAACGGAAATAAGCCAGTCAGTAAACCAGGGTTCTAGGGCGTCGAGTGCGGATTGTAGGTATTGAGTTAGGTGTTTGGATTGCCAGGATCGTGTTAGGATGGCGGTGTCATCGGCGTACAGGGCTAGTTCGGTACGTGGGGTTTTTGGAATGTCGTGGGTGTAGATATTAAATAATGTAGGTGAAAGGACGGAGCCTTGCGGGACTCCGGCGGTGAGGTAGCGGACTGAGGATTTGACGTTGTTTAACTTGATTTGGATACGGCGGTGTGACAGGAATGAGTGGATTATGCGGATTAATCTTGAGTGGATGTTGGAACGGATAAGTTTGTAGACAAGGCCAGCGTGCCAGACACGGTCAAAAGCCTTAGAGACGTCGAGAAATACTGCTCCGGCGGCCTGGTTGTTGGCCATGGATTGGTAGCAGTATTCGGTTACGCGTAAGAGTTGTTGGGTTGTGGAGTGGTTCGGTCTGAAACCAAATTGTTCGTCGGGTAGGATTTTTAATCGGGAGATGTCCAGGTTAAGCCTGTGTAGGATAATTCTTTCAGCGATTTTTGAAAGTGCGGGAAGTAAACTGATCGGGCGGTGGTTTTGCGGAAATTTAGGGTCTTTTAAAGGTTTTGGGATTACTATGACGTCGGCTATCTTCCAGTCAGCGGGGAAGTAGCCTACTCTTAGTATGGAATTGATGATAGCGGTAAGGAATGCTATAGGTTTGCGTGGGAGGTGTTGGATCATAAAGTTTGTGATTTGATCGGGACCGGGAGCTTTACGTTTGCGAAGGGAACGTATGATTTGGCGGATTTCGGTGGGAGATGTAGGCGTGATTGGATCGTCGTCGCGGTTGTTTAGTAGGAATCGGGATACTCTGGATTCGATACGGAAAACGTGATCGAGGTCGGCGATTTGGTAGTTTGGGCTGCATTGGAGTTCTAGGTTGTCGGCGTGGGATTCGGCCTTTTCTTCGGGAGAGAAGACGAGGCCGCCGGTCGAGTGGATCGGGTGTTCTGGAGATTGGTTGGCGTTGCGGAGGATTTTTTGCATACGCCATAGGGAGTGGTTGTCTTGGTTTAAGGATTCTAGTTTGGCGGTCCAGGATTCGTTGCGGAAAGTTTGAATTTCGGTGCGGACTTGGAGTTGTAATCGGTTAAGGATTTGTTTGTCGTGAGGGCTTAGGGTGCGTAGGTAGGTGCGTTTGGCGCGGTTCTTAAGTCGGATAAGGGTTTTTAGGGGAGGCGGTAAGGTGGTGGGTCTAGGGGTGGTGGTCGTGGTGGTGGATTGTTGGTGTGAATTTAGGATACAATTTTGGAGGGAGGTGGTGGCTAGGTCTATGTCATGATGGGTGTTTATAACAGGAATGGGATCGATTTGGTCTGTTAGGAGCTGGGTAAATTTGGTCCAGTCGGTGATTTGGCGGGTTTCTAAAGGTGGGTCGTGAGATATAGGTCCGAGGTGCAGGATAACTGGATTATGGTCGGAACTAAGTTCGGAAAGAGCGTAAATTGTTGGAATTAAAGGGATGTTTTGGGTAATTGCGATGTCTAGGATGTCGGGACGGAAGTTGATTGGGATAAATGTTGGTTCGTTAGGGGCGAGTGCGGATAGTTGCGGATGTGCATCTAGGTAAGCGGATAGGATTCGTCCGTTGGGATTGTGGATGCGGCTATTCCAGGACGGGTGTTTGCAGTTGAAATCGCCTGCGGCGATGGTGGGATTCTGATCAGGAAAGAGTTTGTCTAGGTCATTGTTGGTTAAAGGAGAGTTGGGTGGTTTATAGGATGCAATCATCTTGATCTTACCGGAGGTCGTCTCTACGATGATTGAGGTGGTTTCGATATGGTCCAGGGAAGGATTGGGAGCGAGGTAATGCTTGAGGGATCGTTTGACGTAGATTGCGGTGCCACCGCCTCTTGCGTCGCGGTCGTTGCGGAAAAGGTTGTAGTTCGGAATTTTGACTTTGTGACATGGGTTAAGGTGGGTTTCAGAGAGAAGGATGAGATCGACGTTGTGATCTCTAAGAAATTCTTCAAGTTCAGTGGTTTTGTAACGAAGACCGTTACAATTCCAGAAGGATACGGTGAGGTGGGAAGGGATGGTAGGTTGTACTGCCATGTTGGTTTTTAGAAGGTTAAGGAAAGTAATTGGTGGGTGTTTTCAAGGAAGGATTTGGTGGCTTCTTCTGTCGGATTTGATTGGCTGAAGGATGAAAGCATGTTTCCAGGATTTCAGCAATACGGGCTTGTTTGTTTGAGGTGGGACGTGTTGTTTGGTTGATTGTTGGTGTGAAAGGTTTTGCGGTTTGGTGGTGGAGTGCGGGTTTTGTGGGTAAGGCGGGAATAGGGTAGCGGAAGTTAACGTTGGTGCGGACCAGGCGGGGGTTTTAGGGGACCTGGTCTGTTGGGATTTAACGGAAGCTGGGCATCCGCTGTAATTTGCCGTATGTGGTCCTCCACAGTTGGCGCATTTAGCGGGTTGGTCACGGGTTTTGGTGCATTCGTGGATGGGTGGGGTTCGCTGCATTTAACACAGCGGAAAGGAGTGGTGCATTTACTTTGGGAATGTCCATGGAGTTGGCATCTATAACATTGGTGGGATTTACGTTCGGATTGTAGGGGTTCGACACGGATTGCTACTCTGCAGCAGTGGGTAAGGTTGTAAATTGATTTTTGTTCTCTTGGAATGAGAACCAGGAATAGCGGCATCGGGGATCTGTTTTGCTTGAAGAGCTGGATAACTTTGGATGGGGTGTAATTTCGGGATTCTAGTTCGGCTTTAATCTGGTCGGTAGGGGTGGTTTCGGGAATTCCCCGAAAAACTACTTTAAGGAGGGTTTCGCTAGGTAAGGAATAGGTGTGTTTAGGTAATTGATATTTGTCCATGAGGGAAATCATGGCGCGGTAATCGGGAATGGTGGTGGGTGTTATTTTAATGCCTTCCGGGACGGTGACGGCATTAGTGAAACGGATTTTATTGGAATCAAAGAGGAAGCGGTGGTTGGCCATTTGGATTTGTCACGAAGGACAATGGCCGGGATGCGTTCATTGGTGGGGGCTTTAGAATCAGGTTGAGGTAGGTTTTGGGTAGGGTTGTCGTTACTAGAACTTGGGAAGTTTGTGGTGGTGGGTTTTGGGTAAGGTTATCGTTACTAGAAACTTGGGGGTTTGGGGAAAGTGGGTTTTGGGTAGGGTTATCGTTACTAAACTTGAGGGGGGAGGAGGGTGTGGATTTGGGAAGGGGGGTTGGAGGTGGTCGTCTTCGGATTCTTCGTTGTTGAGGTGGCAGAATCGACGTCCATGCGGGTGGCAGCATCGAGTCTTTTCCTCGGCTTCTTTCCCCGGGTCTTATTCTTCTTTCTCGTCGGTTGGAATTTGTCGTTGGTCGTTGGTGTTGTCGTCATCGGTTGGGGCAAGGGCGGCTACTCCGGAAGTACCTGCGGGCAGATTATTAGGTTTATCGTCATTGAGAATTCTTTGTAATAACTTCTGCAACCCTTCGATTGCAGAGGCGAGTTCGCTTGGCGTCATAGACGCGCAAACGTTAAACAATAAATCCGCCGAAGCGGACATTATTGCCGGTGGCAAAGTTGTTTTAATAAAAACAATTCAAGTTTGATTACGGTTCTAGATTAGGCTAGGGTAGGTGTTCACTCTGCGGAGTGCAAGACTGAACTGTCTTTCAATTTTCCTTAAGAAATCACATTTATATGGATGTTAATGCTTTTAATTTTTTTTTTATTTATTAACCAGATTCATCATAGATTATTGATGGTCTTATAACTTATCTGTACATCTCTAATTTTATCAATTTTCCTCAAAGCTCAACACTGCTTCCTTCGATGTCACTAATTTTAGATCTAATTTTCTATTTGATTTAACAATCACAGCTTTAAAAGCAAAATTTTTTTTCCAATTCAATAACATCATTTATGAACAATCTTCTGTATTAGCCAAGGGCTCTAACCAAGTATACTTTCAGCCGAAATTTTCATGGACTCCTTAGAACAAAAATTTCGAACAACAATAATCCTTTAACCAACAAGATATTATTTTATAGACGTTATGTTTACGACATTTTATTAGTTTTGATGGTAGTTTAGATGATATTCACTTCTTAATATTTATATCAACTCTATAAACAAGGACATTCAATTTACCTTTGAACTTGCTAATAACAATAAACTTCCTTTTCTAGACCTTAAAAGCTCACATTACATAACGGAATTATTTCTCTTTCCAAGTCTATCGAAAAACCCCATCGTAGACACCTTTAACTCATTCAAACTTGAATCATCCTTGGTTTCATAAAATAGCTGCCTTACATAGGTAAATTAACACTCCTCTCTCACAAAATGATTTTTAATTGAACTAAACAATACCAGATTTATTGCTGTCCAAAATGGTTATAACGATCACACGGTTTATAAAT
Organism: Abscondita cerata; assembly: GCA_030710515.1. NCBI lineage: Eukaryota > Metazoa > Arthropoda > Insecta > Coleoptera > Lampyridae > Abscondita > Abscondita cerata. Next base: position 10,606 of record JALBCR010004832.1, on the reverse strand, counting down.
TACTTAAAAAGAAACTTAGAAAAAGCGCAACAAACTTACTCAACATCATTTCCAATGACTTAATTGTTAATACCAAGTTTACTTTCTTAACTTTCGTCAATATTTTTGTAATAATGTCTCACACCTATATAATAAATTCAACATAAAATTATCCTTCCACACTTTTAATCCCTTAAATACTATAAAGGATAACATCGATAAACTTGTTCAACGCAACAATAAAGGTGCTTACCAGTTACTTTGTTCATCATGTCCAAAATTTTACATTGGCTTACCAAATTCAAAGAACACGATCGGCGCATCAAGCTATTTAAATCAAATAACCTCAAGTTTCGCAAAACATATATTAGACTCAATCGCAATTTCAATTTTAAGATAAACCACAAATATTTACAAAATACAATAATAATCAAATTATCTTAAATCTAGAAAAAGTTTACATAATAAAAAACATAACCTACAATAATCTATTAAACATCCAATTGAATTCCTCTAACAGATTATATTACAAAAATTTTAAACCATTAATTCTATTTCAAACTGGTTTAGACTACGTGCACCTTTCCATCAGGACACGGATGGAGCTCGATAATTCGTCCCAAGGTCCATTTTAACGGTGGAATTGTCGGATCTTTTATTAGAACCATAGCACCAATTTGTATTGGACTAATATTCTGGGCTCGTTGCCATTTTACTCGACGCTGTAATTCGCTCACATACTCTTGCGACCAGCGCTTCCAAAAATGTTGAGCTAGTTGCTGCGCCCTTTGAAAGCGCGACAATCTCGACTGGGAAACATCTAATAAATTGTGTTCTGGCACAGCGGTTAAGCTTCTTCCGATCAAGAAATGGGCAGGAGTTAGAGGGTTTAGGTCACTAGGATCAGAGGATAAAGGGAATAAGGACGGGAATTTAGTACAGCCTCTATCTGAATCACTGTGGTGTTTAGTTCCTCAAATGTTAAATTTGCGTGACCAACAATTCTTTTAAGATGGAATTTGACACTTTTGACGCCAGCTTCGTGGAGTCCACCAAAATGCGGTGTTCTAGGTGGAATGAATTTCCACGAGATTCCATCTTTAGATAGGAAATCCTCTAACGTACCCTTATTTGGGTTAGCCTTAAGACTATGCAGAAATCTTCTGCGTCTGCTCCCACAAAATTTGTAGCATTATCAGACAAAATCCTTGTAGGTTTGCCACGCCTCGATACAAATCTTTTTATAGCGGCCAAGAAGGCTTCCGTGGTTAGGTCGCCTACTACTTCTATGTGTATAGCTTTAGTGGTGGCGCAAACAAATAAACAAATATATGCTTTAATTAAATTACTCCCCCGACCTTTTTTGTTTTTATAGCAATGGGACCACAATAATCAACGTTAGTAACGTAAAGGAGGTGACAATTGTACGCGTTCGATCGGAAGCGCGCCCATTAATTGCTCATAAGTTTTGGGTTTAATTCGAAAACATGTTACACATTTATGCACCGTATTTCTGCAAATATATCTGCCTGATATTGGCCAAAATCTCTCTCTGAGAGATGCTAACAACGCTTGAGGTCCTGCATGCAGCATTCTTAGATGCTCGTACCTAACGATTAAAGTTGTTAATGGATGTTTTGGAGGTAATATCAAAGAAATTTTTTATCATGATGAAAGTTGGAATTACACAGCCTGCCTCCCGCCCTAACAAGACCTAATGGGTCAATAAACGGATTTAATGAAAGCAGCTTGCTTTTAGAAGAAATTACTCTATCATTTTTAAATCTCTTAATTCTGCTTTAAAGGTTTCTTTTGTGCAATTCGTATTAAAATAAGTAATGCATCATTTAATTCATTTAATTCTAAATGACCTAAAGTTCGTTGGATACAAGGTTTTCGAAGATTACGTATAAATCTTAAGCAATAAGCCACTGTTCTTTGCAACTTGGTTAGAGAGGAAAAACGCTCAAACAAATAAAATGGTTTTGTATTGCTACAACACACGTAACTTCGCGTGCGCGAAGCTCACTTTCGAACAAGGTATCATTTAGAATATTTGAAGAAGCTTTTGGCCAGTTTTCGTTCTTTTCAGATAGCCATGATGGTCCGTGCCACCATAAAGGACTGTTGATTAATTGCTTGGGCATGACACCCCGTGATATTAGATCTGCCGGGTTGTCTGCTGAACTGACATGTCGCCAGTTAAAACCAAAAGTTAAGTCCTGTATTTCGCTGATCCGATTAGATACAAAAGGTTTCAAAGAGCTTGGGAAAGCTTTGATCCACGCAAGGACTACTGTAGAGTCGGACCAACAAAAATGTTATTAAAATCTAGCTTTATTGACCTTATGACCTTGGACATAAGTCTACTAAGTAATAGTGCAGCACAAAGCTCTAGCCTTAGAATTGATATGGTTTTAATGGAGCCACCTTAGACTTTGAGCACATTAAATTTACTCCAACATCACCCTGAGTTTTCGCTCCTGACAAAACACACGCCCATAAGCCATGTTAGAGCTATCCGAAAATCCATGAAGTTCAATATTTTGAAAATTTTAATTAATGCGTGTTTTGGAATTTGTAATTGCTTTAAAGCGGCTATTTGATTTTGAAATTTCAACCACTTGGTGTGTAAATCCATTGGTATTGACGCGTCCCAAGAAAGTTTCAAAGAACATAAAGTTTGCAACATGGTTTTAGGAATTATAATAGCAGGGGACAGAATTCCAAGAGGGTCAAAAATTTTTGCAATGGCGGAGATAATCGTTCGCTTAGTTATAGAGGTGTTTGTGCAGTTCACATTTATGCTACAGCTTAATTTATCTGAACACGGCAACCACACTAATCCCAAAGTCCTTTTGTTTTCTTGAGGCCCTAAATGAATAACTTTAAATTCTGTTTGATTGTTTATGTTCTTTAAGATCTCCGAAGAATTGGATGCCCATTTTCTTAGTTCAAAACAGCATAAGTTTAGTACATACGCGATTTCTCTTTGTAAAAAGATTGCTTCCTGGATCGTATTTGCTCCGGACAGCAAGTCGTCAACGTAAAAATCATTTAGTATTATTTTCGAAGCTTGTGGATGGTCTTTTTTATTTTCGTGGCCTAGCTAACCAACAGAAAACCACCAAAAACTGCACCAAAAACTTAACTCGGACACGTGTTTCAACAGCTAAGCTGTTATCATCAGCGATACCGATAAAAATTCAGTGAAAGTCGAAACCTTTCCATTGGCTTTATGCGACTCCCATTTCCGTTTGCTAACGGGATCTAATTTATTTGAGAAAATATATATCAACAGCGTATCCCAGTGTTCCACCGGTTGATTTAACGCTTTTAATGATTTTAAATGTTTATACAAACCATTCAGTAATTGTCTCATTTATCATTACACTCTTTGGTTAAAGCGGGTAATTCAAAAATTGCCTTAACGTGATTGTGAATTATCAATCGCTCGTTACTGTACCTTTCCAATAAAGAATTAAAAGCAACTAAATAGTTATCATTAGATAATTTAAGGGATTGAACCACTTACCTAGCAGGAAATTTCAATGATGCCTTTAAATAGTGAAATTTCATTATGTTTGATAGAGAATGATTATTGTGAATTAGTGAGATAAAAGTATCTTTGTACTCCAAAAAATTGCTATAATTACATAAAAATGTTTCCATCAAATTTGAATTTGTTGTACATTAACGTCATTAGCATCTGAAATATCTTTAATCCCCGAGATTTAAATTTTGAAAACGCGTTACATTACCTTTAAGCGTACCGCGCTTTATGGTTAATGATTTTATATCAGTCATTGTTAACAAAATAGCACCACAAAGATTCAAGTGAACGGTACCAAATAAGCAGGTACAGGAAATGTAGATACAGAAGGATAAACGAATGGAAACTTACTTGACCGTTGAAGTCGCAGGACCCAGGTATAGAGGGTATCGTAAACCGGCCAAAGTACAAGGATGTATTGATATCTAGTTAGCCTAGACCAGTTTCTTGCATAAACAAAATATTGCGTTACCATAGCAACGAACAATAACTTATTAGAAGTGTCAGTGTAAAGTTTGACGTCAAAAAGTAAACCAGAGTCACGCAATAAATTAAATGAAAAAGATGTCCACCGAAATTGTAAAATCGAAAAATTGGAGTATCGAGCCATCATCAAGTACCTGTATTTAAAAGGGTTAAGAGGTAAGCAGATTTACGAAGATATGCTTAATACCCTTGGTGATCAATGTCCTTCGTATGCGACCGTCAAAATTGGAATGCAAGCTTCAAAAGAGGTAAATTTTCCATTGAAGATGATGACCGATCGGGAAGGCCAGTTTCTGTGTCAGTCCCCGAAAATATCGATGCAGTTCATGACATGATTTTATCAGACCGTCGAATTGGGCTAAAACGGATATCTGAAGCACTGAATATTTCATACGAACGCGTTCATCATATGGTTCACGTCAATTTGGACATGAGAAAAATTGCTGCAAAATGGATCCCCAAATGTTTGAATGTTGACCAAAAGCGTGCAAGGGTAGAAGCATCGCGTTCGATCTGTGCTCGATTTGAAAACGATGTAGACTTCTTAAACCGAATTGTTACTATGGATGAGACTTGTGTACATTTCTACGATCCAGAAACAAAGCAACAATCGATGGAATGGCGACACTCTGGTTCTCCAAGACCTAAGAAGTTTCGTGTCCAAAATCTGCTGGAAAAGTTCTTGCTTCAGTTTTTGGGATTGCCATGGAGTAATCATGATTGATTTTTTGGATAAGGGTAGAACAATAACTGGAGATTACTATTCGACATTACTGACCACTCTACGGGAAAATATTAAAGAGAAAAGACGCGGAAAGCTATCCAAAGGTGTTTTGTTTTTGCAGGACAACGCCCTGCACACAAATCTCATGTTGCCATGCAAAAATTTGTGATTTAGGGTTTGAATTACTAGAACACCCCCTTTATTCACCCGAAAAACTTCTTCTTTTTAAAGGTCTAGATACGTAGCACGTTCGCTGTAATAAATGTATCCAATTAAGAAGGAGAATATGTCAGTATTCCCTCCTGCAGAGGTTCGAAACTTGCACAAAAAATGTTTAAGTATTTAACAGATATCAAACACAGCTATATCGGGTATGTTGCTCGTATCTTCACAGACGGGTAGTTGTTGGCATACCCTAATGTAGGAGAGTACACCATTTGTAATACGGTTTTATTCCTAAAGAGCCCTTAACTTCTTATACTTGTATCTTTTAATTGTTTCAGGTCACAATAATTGATTATTTTAGGTTAAAATTTATAACGAGAATGATGGCATTTGCCATCAGAAACCTGTCGTTTTACAATTAAACAATAATTTTAAAAAGATTTGGTTGTACTAGTTATTTCAACAATCCAAATATATCAATTCGAAATTGATTAGAAAGCTAGAAAAAAGTTAAAGAGAGTACCTACAAAACACTAGAAAGGTCTTGTTTTTATGGTCTTAATTAGGTGAAAACCTTTGGGTGATGTTGGATTATCCTTAAAGAGCCCTTAACTTTGTTTTAGACAGCCGATTGATACATTGAGCTGAGCTGATTATCCAAAATTATATCGTAGAAAGTAGATGAAAATGAACCAAACCTAAACGTAACGTAATTATGAGACACAAAAATTTATATAATAGTTACCACGACGTAATAGATAACAATCTTTACTGCGTTAACTTTACACTTTATGCAAACTTAATAATCATTTTTTCCATTCACACATGTATACGCGCTGAAATTTTGTCTTATGATGACTTTAAAATAAATAGGATTCAATCATTTTAATTAATCGCTATTAGCTAACACAGTTACAGCAAAGTGTGCATGTTTGCGGTTCAGGCACAAAGGAAGAACGATTTTATGAGTTCTACGTTTTAATGGGTATCGCTTTAATAGTATCTCGAGATCCTAACTTCCAGTGCCTGCTTTGGGAAAACAGTGTTTGCACAATAATATAAATTCACAAAAGGTGAAAATTGTGGTTAGGGGGGGCGCATTTATTGTAACAACTGTCTTCTCGAGGGATTTATTCTTTGCTGTCCTTTTTTGTAAGTTGGTTCAGTTCTACTATCCCTTTTTCATTTTCATCCCTAGTTTTTGTTGATATCTTCTGCTCTGGTATATTCTACATTATCAATGTGTTGTATTTTACTTGTGTTCCTTTTAGTGTTTTTTTTAGATTGGTTATTAGCACTTTTTCTTTCTTCTTGGATCTCCTTTTGTGTAGTATTTACCTATCCATATGTCTGATCTCTTAAGTTCTTTAGCATTTTGTAAGATTGATATTTTTGTACTATGTTTAGTTAATTTAATAGATTCTTTTAGTTTGGTCTATGTTCCCTTTTGTATCTACTTCAACACCTATATTTTTCTAATCAGTGAAGTCATAGCCAACTATGGTTTCTATTAAAAAAAAACGCATTTTGGTCTGTAACTCAAAACAAATTAAGCTAAAATAAATTTAAGCACACCATTGAATTGCATATAAAAAATGTTTTTGTTGAAATAAAACAAACAAAAGTTATGAAGCTTTAACGAAAACGGCATAAAACGCAAAACACTGTATCTCACAAACGAGTCAAGATATTGAAGTGTTGTTTAAACCATTCAATTCATTTCAAAAATCGGGCCAAGTGTCCCGACTACGTTTTTTCCTTATCAATTCGCGAAATACCTGAAACCCCCCAGTTACATCGAAAATAGGACACCTGGAACTGTGAATTTCTGATTTCCATAGCATAAAAACAGTCTTTTTGTAATAAATATTCTTGGAGATAGTATGGTATAGATACAAACATATATAATCGTTTATCTTCTATGTTTTTCTATTGTATTGTTCAATATTTCACAACATCGACACTCACATTACACACCCAAAATTAGCGCGACCTGTAATGTAAAAAATTAAATTTTCTTCTCAAATAACAAATTCGATCTACCTTCATCATCAAACATCTTTTATTAGGTGCTTCTACTAGAATCTGTTGAATATGCTCTCTTTTGAGAAGCTTTAATTTCTTGGACTTGTACAAACTTGTACAAAAGCACGTTCTTTGCTTACCCCACAAACTTCGTTTTCCTGTTTCCAGTTATTGAGTAATAAGCATCTCTGGATTCAATCTCGATGTGGTTTCTTCAAAATCTCTCACAAATTTTTCATTTCCATCAATATTACAAGTGCCGGAGCAATTTTTTTGTAAAATTTTCCCCAAATGATATAAACGAACAAAGTAAAACACAACAACATGGCAACAAAACTGAAAATTTGGTGACGGATTTTTTTGGAGGGGAAATATTTTAGGGGTAAAACTTTGTAGGGCGAAAATTTAAATGAAAGATGGTAATGGAAAGATGTGAAACGTTTGTGAGCGATTGAAAAGATGGTACAAAGATTGGGGGATGGGGATGGTCGTAGATAAAGTATAGTACAAAATTCGAGTTGTAAAGTCGCCTGGATAAATTTGAGAAAAACTGGCAATATTGTTAAATGGATTTCAAATGCACTTAACATTTTAATCCCAAATATCCGGAAAATGGCTAAATTTACAGTCTTCAAACAAGTATGACTTTTTTCATGTACAGATAATTGTAAAATTATAATTTTAAGAAAAAGTAGCCTAAAATTAAACACAAAAACAATATGTGTGTTTAAATTAAATTTTGGACGCATTTGTGGCGCCATCTTACGAGTACAGTAAAATTATGGTCAAATTTCAATTTGCAACACCAAAAACCCGTTATGCAAAATTTTCAAATTATCTCAAGTACTTTTCAATTAAATAAGAAAAATAAAATTAATTTTTCACTTTGACACCCTGTATCTTAGTAAATCATCTAGTTTTTGAGTATGGTTAATATAAAAAAAATATTATTGTTTTCGTCTAAGGAATCTTATATTAAAATATGTCCCATTAGTTCTGGGACATCCTGTATATTAGACGTAGATAAAATTACTTATTTGCCTATTTAAAGTTTAATATTTACAAATTACTAGTTAATTTCTCTCTTACTATCTAATTATTTTTCTTCTTAAACTCTTCAAATACGTTTATTTATTACCCTCTTTTGTAAAAGAGCCGAGTATAACTACAAATTGCATCAGCATTTAATTTTCCCGGACATTTAAACCATGGAACTTCAACATTTAGATAATTATAATTTGAAACAGAAACTAAACAACCAATGTATAAAGTAATTAAAGAAAACATGATACAAGTAAAATATCAACTTTTTTTTTAATTTCTTTGTGGTAATAAAAATTCTCTATTACTATAAAAATTTAAATTACAATATTTTGAAGTTAAATGTGAACCCTTTTATACCATCAGATTTTGTTGTTTACAGTTTATATTGTATATAACTACTAATAACGCTGCTTAACGTAGCGCTCTTACATTCTTCAGTAAATAAGAGGTAGTAAATTTAATATCCGTAATAACAATTTTAAGAACCGTTAAACGTAAAAATTGATATTGACACGGTTTCCTCTTAAGCGCTTTCATTATTTCTACTTCAGTAGTCTCTTTACGTAAGAGTTTTAACATTTATTTCTACATATAAGGGTGGTTTTATTTATTTTCCACTTTTATCACTTGCTTTTAATTAATTTTAAAGTTTATGTAATAGTCACATAACAAACGGCAAAATTTCTTGAATTTATGTGTCGTTCGCTCTATATTTTTCAAATCCGAACGATGACAGTAGCTATTATTTATTACAAACTCTCGATATAAGAACATTATTCATTCCGTTTTGCCACCGCCGCCTCCGTTACCAACGCTGTGCGTTCTGATAAAAACGTGTAAATTTGTAATGTATTTACAGAAAAGTGTATTGCTATATTTTTTCAAATACAAACGAATGTATGTAACGGAGTTTCATTTTTCTTTTGAAGTTTTTTAAGATAAAAATCTTTATAAAAATGGTTAAATAAGCTTTAAAAGATTATTAAAATACACTTTAAAATAAACAAATTAAATTAAAATAATAAAAAAAAATTAACAAAGAAAACTTAACATTCTATTAAGATATACTTAAGACATAAGTTGGAGTTTTATAAACATTAAGTGCAAATGAGAGTTTCTACAAGTCATATTTATTACTTATTTGTTATTTATTGCTGGATATTATTTTTGTTTAAAAAAAGTTTTTACTTATTTTTACTATGACACATTGCAACACTTACATTTGCTTGGGATAAGTTGTACCTTTGAATTTGTCTTTATTAATTAAACAAATTTAAGGTAAGTATTTTGTGGTTGTAACTAAATATCTAATTTTGATTCACCTGGTACATGTTTCTACAGTTTTTATGTCTGTGGATTGTAAAGGTATACAATTTTTCCTAGTGCGCAACGCGCAAAAAGCCCGTGAATGTAATTCCCGAAAGAATTGCATGATTAAATTTTTACGGTGAAAGAAATGCAAATAACTATGTACCGTTTGTGTCTTAACTATCTTTATTGAAAGGCCCAAAGATAATTTTGGTGAAAATATTTTAGTTTGTGTTTCTTTAAGTAATATTGTTTATTTTCATTTAGAGTCTTTTCCCGTATTCTCTCTTAACTGCATTTGTAACATGATTTTGGTATATAAACCTATATGAGGTGTACATTCATGCGCATAGGTGGCGTGACGATAAATTTTCTCAAAATTCGACGATGTGTTAGCCTTGGAAAATAGAGGTCGCCGTTGGTAGTGCCATTTGTCGATGTGATAATGGTCTAGTACATTGTTATTGTGTTCTCGGATGCTTGGAATGTCATTAGATAAAAAGAGGGGCCCTACCTTTAATTATTAGAAGCCATACTAGACCATTTTTTTGGGTCATACCCCGAAATAGAAACGTAGTAGAAGCCTTTATAAGGATTTTTTCCCAGCTTCAGGAACGGCGGGCTCAACAGACGACAAGAGATAAGTTTTATGTGTATATGTTCTCAAGTTAGCTTGCGAATTTGTAGTTAATATGGACTATAACTTAAATCGACAGTTTAAATTAAATCAAATCATCCACTACTCTAAATACACAGAAACGCTTTGATAATTACCTGTTCATACTTGCGTAATGTTGTGAACATTTGTTTCTGTCCGTTAGAGTTAAGATAACGAAATCATTTTGTATTTGTATTTTGGTACGTGTTAAATTAAAATAACCTCGTGATCGACCGATTTACTAACAATTTTTTATTAATTTTTGGGTTACTGTTAAACTACTTCGGTTTTGTCTCCGTAAATAAAGTTTATAACTAAAAAAAGGTCGTGGCCCTAAATAGATACAAACGATCACTTTCGCGATAACAAATGATGTTTTATAAAACTGTTTAACTAATCTTACCACTACAAATTGTGTTTGGTTTTTTAAAATATTTCGCTCGAACCACGACGTTACCGTTTAAGAATGTTTGAGCTAATGGGCATAATTGAAAATTTGATTAAGCATAGAAAGAAACCAAAAATATGTTACTAACATTATCGTACTGCCTTTCTTTGTTTGCCGATGTGCATTGTATTATGTGTGCTCTCTTTCTCTGCCGTTTGACACACTAAACCACGTATCTCTCATGCAAGTTTTGGAGGATACAAAATGGATAAATAA
>JALBCR010004831.1:0-219844 GCA_030710515.1 Abscondita cerata | reverse complement strand
TATAAAAAGCTTCAGAGTCAATCATAAACTAAGGATCTGTCAAGAGTGTAGATTAAATTAAAATGTGTTCTAAGAGTCATCACCAGTCATGTTTACTGGATTTGGGAAAGCTCAAACAGCAACCAAGAGAAGAATCTGGACACTTATAAAGGGTGAAAGTGAACAGGGACTTGAACACAGGTCAACCAGTACTAACTTATGGAGCTTAGGTTGCAATCCTCACGAACCTTAACGGTCACTACTGGGTGGGCCAACGCCGACGAAATAGAGCCAATTGTAGCCACATCAATAAACAACAAAAACTCAGACCTTCGTCAATTTTATTTTTGAGGGTGACATCTTTCTACTGTGATCGGCATTTTTAGTATTTCTTTGGTTTTAACGGAAATTATGTCACATCAAACTTTTTAAATGGCAACTCACAGTTGTGTTTTTTTCTACAATCGGATAATAGACGACAAAAAAATGCTCACATGTTCCTAGTTTCGGCCGTTCGGCTATGAACAACTGTACAAAAACCCTTACAGAGCCCACGATTTCAAGTGGATATTGTCATTAAAACAAAAACAAAAATATTGTAGTAACAAATTAATAATGCAATTGAAAAGATGTCCCCCTCAGAAAATAAACTGACTGGTCTGGAGTTTTTTTTAAATTATCGATGTGATTGCAATTGGCCTCTTGTTTTGTCAACGTTGATCTACCTTGTATAAAAAAAAGAAGGACATAATTCGTGTTTTTCTGGGATTCTAAATTACAACAATTCTACTATCAAAATTGACCGCGCTAGAAATGGGATATAAGATAGTCTAAAGAGAGCGGTCATCTACACTTCTTTGGTTCGGCGGGCATCAGATTTCTACCGGGACGTACTGGAAAGTACAAAGTGGAGATTTAGTGCAGAGTATCAAACATTACAATTAAAGTACAATATCAGTTTAAAACAAGCAATAACCTGTTATGTTGAAGAAGCTTGGCCGCCTATAAAAGTGGAAACATAATTTTCGTTAGTCCCTGGTAAGGGGGTTACTGAAAGCTAATACGTTGTGTTAAAAACATGCTGAAAAGGATGTTAGCAAAAAGCGTCATGTAACACATAAGTAGTAGAGGCAGCGTTGGTAACAATCGAAAATGTCAATGAATCTTAACTATGCTTTGGATAACTAAGGGATTTGCAACCACTTAACCCCAAATGTTTGAGACTTGTTACAACTCATTTTAAAATCGATGCGTAAGATAACTAGACCTCTAATGGTTGGAGGAGTTGTTGCAGTAGGATGTGATTTAAAGATGAGACTAGATGGGTCGTTGGAACATGTATTAAAGTACTTCCTGGAAATGATGGAGTCTGCAGAGCGTTGAAGGTGAAAACCCAAGATAAGGTACCAATGCGTCCGGTTCAACGACTGTACTCTCTTGAGATGGACAATATCTAGCAAAACGAGAAGAAAATGGTAGAGCCATTAGAAAACCAGTAAAACTAGGAGTCTAGATAGATTTGATAGTGTTTGAATTTTTTTATTAGTGTTGATGTTTCTCTTTAGGGCTTATTGGTTTACTTCCATTTTTTTTGCCATTTTTTTTGGCTTTGGCTTTTTCTTGCTCTTATCGAATTTTACCTCTTCATTTATGTTGCTTTGACTTCAAATGTCAATTGAGTCAATTATTTTGTTATTATTTCCATTTCATATTTAAATTGCTTACTCCTGTTCGTTTCATGTTGCGTTTTTGGTATCTCACTTATGTATTCGTAGTCCGTTTTTGTTTCAACTTCTGCTGCTGGTATTCTATTGCTTGGTTCGACGTCCCCTTTCATTTCTTTATAATTTTCTACCATTATTTCTTGTATACTTCAGTTTTTCTTCCTTTAACTTCATTTTCTACTTTATTCTTTATTTGATAGAACCTATGTTCTGTGTTAATTTTAAATTCGCTCGTACCTTTATTTAATTTACTTGTTCTTAATTCTTCCAGTGGGTAATCAAAGATCATTGTGCAGTGGAAGCGCCCCCTTACCTTTACAGTCGCTTCATGTTCTCTTAATGTTCTTAGAACAAACAGTCCCTTCATTGTCTTTATCTTCTCTTTTTTTTTCTTTTCCTCTAACAGTTTTGGAAATAATTTGTTCCTTAATTTCCACTGTATCTCCCATTTAACTTTGAACGTAACTCCTCCTTCGATGCTATTTTATACGTCATTTGCCTCATTAGAAGTTTCTCTATTTCAGACTGTACTTTTTAAACCTGTCCTACAATCAAAATTTTCTTCATAACACACTTCTAATTCTTTATCATATTCCTTGTCGTTGTTTTCCATAATTAAATCAAATAATTTCTGCCTATGTTCTTTAAAATTTCTTTCCATTTTTTGAATGTCTTCTTTCCATGTTTTCAATTTTTTCAAATTATCGTTAAAATAATTCTTCTTGTGAACTTGGTCCACCAATGGCCTGATCTTATCTTCCTGCCTCCTATTATTCAACTTCGGATAAACCTGAGAACTTCCTATCCTCTTCTCCTAACTCTGAGTCTACATTAATGTCTTCATTTTTTAGCCATTCTTCTTGTAAACATTTGGGGTCGGTAATTTATATATATCTATATACAATTCTGCCCGACGTTGCTAACGTCAAATTTTATGTAATGTATAAATTGCTCTACGTAAATATATACATTACATCACATTAATCCTGACATTTTTATTTATTAATTAATTCACAATCTGACAATTCTCTTTATCGACATATTTTAAATTTAGATTATGACAATATTTATTTACATGATTTCAAATGAAGAAATGTGTTCAACATTTTTTGTATTTATCGACAACTGCAATGATGCAAAATTATTGCGTAATTCTATTCGATAAAAAATTGTTAAATGGCAAATATACATAGTAAAACAATGACAATATTTTATAAATCATTACTACGTCGTACTAATTTCACATGTATTGATAATTATTATTAGTGCAAAGTGTTAAGATTTATTTATAAAAAAAAGTATAAAATTTAGTCAGTGTTGAAAACCTGGCCCGCAGCTCTGCTATTCGGAGAGGGATCGTGGTGTACTTACAAGCAATTAAACCAAAGGTTTATACACTGAAGAGATAAATAATGGAGCACCACTTAGTAGAACGTGCAATGAATCTTCCAGAGCAACTAGAACCTCCAAAACACAAAAACAAACCGTAAGATGGTCTCAAAAACAACAACATATATAAAATAGACAATAATATAGTGTAGGTAAGAACACAATACAAATTATTAAGATAATAGTCAAATAGAAAGATTTTTCTCCTAAAAATACAGACAAACTCCCCCGAATTTTATTAGCCGCACTGATACGAATATGAAGAAAAATGTCGCGTACTTATCCCTCAGTTTAGTGAAAACTTTTCATTGAGTTTATATACAATAATAGGATACCACTTTGAATTAATCAACAGATATCTTAAACTATCAGTAATAATATTAAAATTACTTTGAAAACTATCGATAATTTTTACAAAACTCAAACGAATAAACATTGTGTCAAAATTTATTCTGAATTTCGCAATCTGTATTAGGGAATTGTTACAGAACCGGGGTAATTATTTCAAGTTGTAAACGCACGAGTGTTTTTATCTTAAATTCAAGTTTGTTAAAATTTATTCATAATTGTGTAAACTCGAATTAAAATTTTGTTAAAATGTGTATATACAATAACTAGGTACGCTATGTTGATTTCCTTTTAAAGGCATAATTACACTAAGTTAAAGTTCATCGATAATTGTGTTAAGGCAAAGTCACAGATTAATTTAAAAACAACAATGTATTGTATCGAAATTCTTAACAGTATTTTTAAATTTACAGATGACTAAAAATTTCAGTAGGAATATGAACAAATCCCTAAATTATACATGTATGAGTGCAATTATCGTAAATATTGATTCTTTGAAATATTCGAAATTTTCTAGGCGTAAATGTTGTTGTACACACATGAAGTAATTGTGTGTATTTCATATTTAATAAATAACACAAATTTTTCGTAACGTCATATTTTTGACAATTTTCTTTTGTTCATATTAAGCGTAATTCTCTATGTATGTACTTACTGTACACTATGTGCAACAACTGTTTTTCTATTTTGTTTTATAATTTAGTTTGACACTCAATTCTATTTTTATACAACGATTATATCAGATTGAAATGGTGTGGTTCGGAATTAATTAATATTGGTTTAAGTCAAAGTGGAACTTAATAGTTCCTTAATCGTTTGGGCTTTCCGGTTAAACAGCTTGACAAGTATAAATCACCTAATAAATTTGAAGGGACGTAAACAAATATGAACAAAGGAATAAAAAAGTGTGCTGTTAAATATTTAAATACTTAATAGAATGTTTTTTTTTCTTGAGCAATATTTAATGAAACATTATTTGTTAATCAAAATGCTATAAAGGGTGTCATATCAACTTTAAGAAAGCATCATAAGGTAACTAAATCACATTTCTAAATTAATTCAGTGAATGGATCTTTAATATACCGTTTCATATTTAAATAAACTATATTATAACAATTACAACAATACCTACTATTCAGTAAATGAAATCTCCTGTCTTAATTGATTACAGATTGTTCCACCAAATGATGCCTTTTTTGCCTTGATAAAGGTCAGACGTTTTTTGACCGAAACGTTGGCACGTAATTAGTACATGGAGTTTTAATAGTCCACTCCAAAAAATACTCCTATAAGAAGGCCCATCATTTGGTGGAACAAACTGTAATACCTACTATATTTTATATTGCTGAACTATGGTAGAATTATTTTAAGTATAAAATTACGTCATCATATACGTCACGTACATTGTTGTCAAATGTTTTATAACCACATTTGCTTAAAATCTGTCGGTTTAAATTTGACTAATGTATGCGTTATTTCAGTTATTAGAAAAAATCTATTAATTCAAGCCAGTGCCCGTTTAAAATACTTGAATCTTACTGAAGCCATTACATTCAATAACTTTATTTAAATTTATTAATGATGGAACCTGTTTTTATTTAAAACTTATTTTTAAAATAACATAGTTAACATTTACATTTTATCTGTTGTTGCATTAATTGAGGTTCCATTAAATCTTAATCATAATTAATCTTATCATTTGTATACTTTTGTTTTTACACTCTTTTCCATGTTATGTAGTAATCATTTTTCTACTAAACTGTGGTAACGTTGCATCAACAATCAGAGAAAGAGCAATTTCCCACCAGTACTTGATTTCATTTTCTTCATTTGAAGTTTTAAACCTTGCTATTATTCTTTCATTCTTTAAACTTTTTCGATCCATCAAATATTTTGCTACCGTAGAATGGAGCCAAATAGATCTTGTGGAGCAAAATTGATAACTAAATTACATTCTGACGCATTTGAATTTGGCGCCCGGCTGATTGTAAATTACTAAGTTAACAATAGTTCAGTCAGTCCTATGTCTAGTGAAGTAGGTGGTATACTTCAAGTGAGAAAATATTTACTTTTTGGTGAAAAAGTAGTTAAGATTCTTTCATGACCATGAAGCATATGTTTTCGAAAAAATAGTCGACATTCATGAAATGTAATCACTTCAGTATCTCAGTAATTTGTTTTGTTTCAATAAAACAATTGAAATCCTATCGTTTCAGTTTATTTTAATCAATAAATCAATTATAGTATTTCACTGAATCGAAAGTTTATACGGATCAATTTGACCCCCACCATGAAATTAATTGATAACTCAATTTGATCGTATTCCTTAGGCTTGTATGTTATTATGTCAAGTATGTAAAATGATCAGCTAATATTTTTTGTTTATACGCACAAATGCTTTTCGTTGGTCTGTTATAACTACACCTTCTTTAGTAAAGACCACTCTCTATATTACACTCAAAATAGTTCAAAACAAGAAAGAATTAATCAATTTCTCCCCTTTTTACAGTTTTTCTTGAGTTATTAATTTCTTACATAATTCATTATATTTGCCTTTTGTTATCTATCATCTTTTCTCTTGTATATGTTTTTTACGTTAATTTGTTTTTAATATTCCTTCTATCCTTTTTTAACTTGTCTTCCATACTCTCCTCTTTCATAAAAATAACTTATTGTCTTCTTGTCCCAGTTTTATTCTTTTTATTCGTTACTTTTTTTAGCATTTACATAAAATTGCATTTTCTTTTCCTTTTTTACATTCCTTCTACATACCTCGTTACCCTCTTTCCATGTAGCTTGGCGTTTCTGCTCCTGGTCTTAGCGTTCATTTCCAATTCCTCACCTGAACCTTCTCAATCCATCCCATTCCTTTTATCCCTAACACTTAGCTTCGTCCATCGTGACACTTATCAACAGCTTTTCAAAAATCTACCTCCTCTTTTCCATATCATTTCTAAACATTCTTTCTCCTAACCCCATACTTCCCTTATTCTATTTTCTATTTGTATTCTATCCTAATTCCTTTGTATGCTTTTCTTGTTTATTGTCATACTTTATTTTGTGTTCCAAATATCTACACCCATTTACTCTTTCAATCACCTCTTCTCTCAACCACCAACTTTTTTCTTTTCCTTCTTCTTTTTTAGAAGACCATTATTTTTGTTTTATTATATTTGTCATAAGTTCCTTTTTACGTAAATATTCCTTCATCACTTTAATTAAACCTCTCACTTCATTTTCATTTTTAGCTAAGACCACAATATCATCTGTATACGCTAATAGTCAAAATATTATATTACCAATCACAACTCCTCTTCTTTGATATTTCTCCAGGCTTGGGCTTAACAGACATCTTTCCCTTTGAACATGGCTTTATTTACAATTGCACAGATCAGTAGATTTTGGGCATAATCTAGGTAGCCTAAAATGCCGGTAACCTACACAGATTTTAAAATTTTTTAAATATTTATAAAATGTAGAATAAAAAAGTAAGAAAAATTGTAAGAAAAATTGTCTTAAAGGCCAATACGATAATTTTAATTTTTAATTTTTATGACTAATCAAGTGTTACTATAGTTTCGACGACATAATTTTAACAATCGTCATCTTCAGACAAAACTTAATATAAAATGTAATTTGTTAAAACTTAAAAAATATTTAAATATCTTCTCATTCCTATTTATATATTACCCCATAATACAGGGATTTTCAAAAAGAAACCGATAAAGGGGAGAACCATTCTCAACCCTTAGAATCAGTTAAAATTAATTTTTTAAAAAATTAACACGACGTGTGAGTAGCGAAATGCAAGTCAGACATCCCACCTATCAACATTATAAAATTAAATTTAATAAGAATTTTATGGATGCCTCCAATATAAATTTTAAATTTCACGAAAATGTACTTAATACTACGAATGTTAATTTTGATTCTAATGAAACTAAACTTCTAGAAAAGGTTTGAAATTCTCCCCAGTATAAAACCGAATTTTTCTACCATAAATGTTTTAAGGCTACTCTCGAGAACTTGTTTCATTTATACCCTAATTTACATACCCAATTTAATAATATTCTTTTCCAGTCACCCATTAATTCTCTTCCCATTAATTTACCTTCAAATCATATTAATCGTGCACATAACAATATAATTAAATCTATTAAACAAAAACTAATTTCTAATAATCTTATGGTCTGCAAAGCGGACAAAGGAAATTGCCTAGTCATCCTAGACCAAGATATTTACACCGATAAAACCATGACATTTTTTAGATAGCAGTGATTTTACAAAACTTAGTCACAACCCTTTAAATAAATTTTGGTCCTCAACAATAAAAATTTTATCCTCTTCTTTAGACACGTTTGAGTATTTCGAAACCCCAATTTATAATTTAAGACCCACTAATCCCAGATTACCTTTACTTTACTCCCTGCCCAAAATACATAAACCTAATAGACCTATTAGACCTATTGTTAGTTATTGTAATTCACCTACTCATTTATTATCCAAATTTATTTCTAAAATCATCAACAAGCATTTAAATTTTACCCCACTTATTCCATTAAAAACACAAAACAACTAGTTGACATTTTATCCAAGTTAAAATTTACCTCTTCAAAAGATATCCAAGTTGTTTCCTTTGACATTGTTAATTTATTCCCTTCAATTCCACCTTCAGAAACTACCACATTAGTTTCAAATTTTTTATTTTCTAGTAATTTACCTGATTATACTACCCAAGACATTGATTCTCTTCTTAAATTTTGTTTAAACAATCAATTTTTCACTTTTCAAGACAATTTTTATAAACAAACACAAGGCTTACCCATAGGTTCTCCACTCTCACCTGTTTTAGCCGAAATTTTTTAAACCATTTAGAATTAAATTTTATCACTAATAGCGACTTATACGATAAACACATCTTACTTTGGAAGAGATATGTTGATGATATTTTTGTATTTTCAAAGGCTCATCTCTAGATGTCCACAATTTTCTTAATTTTTTGAATCAGATTCATGAACGTATAAAATTTACTGTAGAATTTTCCAGTAACCATAAAATTCCTTTCCTTGATATTTCCATCACTCTTCACAATTACTCGTATTTTTCTTTCGAAATTTTTAGAAAACCTACAACCACAACCCATGTTATCCCTTTTGATTCACAACATCACATATCTCATAAGTTAGCGTCTTTCCATTACTTTTTAATCGTTTATTCAACATCCCTATGTCACAAGACAGTTTTAATAACGAACTCAACATCATTTTTTATTTAGGCTTCAAAATGGTTTCCTTTTAAAGTAATTTTTGACTTATTCAATAAAATCAAATTTAAATATTATTTACCCTCTTACACTACTCTCTCCCCAAAATTTGAATTCCACCACAACGAGTACTCCTTACATCTCTTTCCCTTATATAAAACCTTTTATGAAATACATCAACAAACTTCAACCCCTTATTGAACATAAAATTAGTTTTCATCTTTCTCCAACTTAAATAAAAAATTTTCTAGCATTAATAAATTTTCAAATCCTAATTCTAGAAGTGGTATTTATAAACTTGTTTGCTCATGCAATAAATTTTATATTGGAAAAACTTCACGTAGTTTTCAAACTAGATTAAAAGAACATTTAAAATACTTAAAGAAACCTGAGAATTATTCACACAACCCCTCGTCTATTAAGTCCACCTTCGCTGAACACATTATTTTAAGTGGACATTCACCCTCTGATTGTTCTATTTTACATCCTTTCTCCAATAATCAAAAAAACTTTTTATCCTAGATATCTTAGAAAATATTTATATCCAATCTGCAGACAATAATCTGCTTCTCAACAATCATGTTAATTTAAGTCAATTATTTCTTAACTATTAATTGTTGCCCATTTCAGATACTTTACCTCTGGCGCCATCTTTTAGTATTAGTTATTGAAAATTTCAAAATATCTTTTATTCTTTTTACAGTTTTCGGTTTTATCGGGTTACTCAACTTTTGCGCATGTACGCGTTTTAGATTATAAGATGTCTGACTTGCATTTCGCTACTCACACGTCGTGTTAATTTTTAAAAAAATTAATTTTAACTGATTCTAAGGGTTGAAAAAAAAAAAAAAAAAAAAAGGTCTCGACTTTTTCGACAAATCCCTGTGTTAATTTTTAAAAAATAATATTAATGATAAGGAATTGAGAAGGATTCTAAATTTATTTTAATTTTTAAAAATTACATTTTATGTAAGTATTTTTAATAGGAATACCAGATATTTAAATGATTTTTTAAGTTTTACAAATTTTTTTAGATTAAGTTTTGTCTGAAGATGACGATTGTTAAAATTATGTCGTCGAAACTATAGTAACACTTGATTAGTCATAAAAATTAAAAATTAAAATTATCGTATTGGCCTTTAAGACAATTTTTCTTACAATTTTTCTTACTTTTTTATTCTACTTTAACTATAGCCAATACTTCAAGATGGATCCTGAATTCGTTCATTTATAAAATGTATTCATTTGACACATTTTTGTTCCAAATAAAAGTTGTTTGTAATTTAATTATACACAATTTTTGTTTAAACTATTTTTTTGATCAGATAAGTAATTATTGAGATGTAACAATCACATGACACTAATTGTTGTAACAATATCTTCACCAATATCAATTATATATTAATAAATGTGATTTTTTTTCCTACAACGTATTTGATTTTGACTACACATCTTGTAAATTAAATATATCAGGAAAACCGTCGTACACATTTTTATAACACTGACTTTTATACACGGTGTTTCATTGGAAAACGGGCATACGTTAACTGTAGGTAGAGAACATCTAGGTGATTTTAAAATACCCTCATATGATTAATCTAGCGCTCTTCATAACCGAAATTCAGTGTGTTGTATTGTATTTGGTTCATTTCTTTAATGGCTTATAACTTATGATCCGCCCTTATATTTATTTTAACATTTGGGATGCACATTTTTCATAATATGATCAATCCATTAAGATAATTATAAAAAAGAAAATCCAGGCTTGTCTTTACAAAATATTTACAAATTTGGTCACCTCCAAAACAACACCCTGTATTATCAAATTTAAAATGTTTGCTTCTATATTCAAAAAAAGCGCAAAACACTGAATCTAAGGATGTGCCTTCGTACTCAGAAAACGTGAAACACCCTGTATAAAAAATGCCGTAACTTGTTAACATAACGATAAAATTAAATTTAACAATTAACCAATGAAACACCCAATATAATAGTGTAGATATGATTAAATTTTGGGCATAATCTATCAAACCGAAAGATATATAGATCTTCAAAATCTTAGAATATTTACAAAATTATCTATTTTACACATTTTTTTAATGTTTTTTTACAACATATCCATACTTTCCATTCATTCTTTGATTAGTATCGGGGTGATATGGATTCTGCGGTAAACGCTTGTTTCTATTTCTTTGTTGATTATTTGTTTAAGTATATAAATATTATCAACTGCTCTCTTCCACTTTTTAAACCCAGCATGCCAATCAGATAGTATATTGTTCTCCTTTTCCTTCATAAAATTTATGCATATTTTATATCCGCATTTGTTATGCTTATACCTTTTATAGTATATATAGTATGAAGTTACTTATCTAAACCATATCATAAATATAAAATGTAATATATCATTGAATTGAGAATCAAGGAGAGAATTTAAATACGGCAAAATAATTTTTTTCCACAATCGTTACCAAATTTGATTAAAATTCAACTCAAAACAGTGAGCAAAATGGCATTTTAAATTACAAGTGACCAAAGTAAATTGATTTCTTTACAAATCTGCAAAATTGAAAAGCGTTCAATTGGTTGCATAATCCAAGTACAATATTTTCAACAATTATTCTATTACAATAAGATGTTACTAATTATTCAATAAATAACTACCATTCTACATGAAGTAACAAAAAAATTTTGTAATTATCTTTATGTTGATTTTAGTTGAACAGTAGAAGTCCATTAGTCCGGCATCCAACAGTCCGGAATGCCCGATAGTCCGGCATCGCTCCGGAAAATTGTAAAAATTTTGGTTTTCTCCAAAGTGTGTCTTTAAAAAATAAACGCTCGAGAGCTATTCGGAAGTTTTCGGGGTGTTCGGGATCATCTGAAAGCGCTCGGCATTGTTTGGAAACAATTAGCGGCCGGCTAGTCTTAGCTGCCACAACAAATTCAGATGCAGTGTAGCTCCGCTAATCAATCATTTTTTGTGCGTTGTTGTTTTGTGTCCTTTCACATCGCAGTAAACGTAACTTTTGAAACTGTTTATAAAAAAAGTGATTTTCGTTCTAACTGTACAGTGACCATGTTTTCAAAACCTAAGCCTTCGAGTTCAAAAGGAGAGAAACGAAAACACGTAACACTGACTCTCAATCAGAAACTAGAAATCATCAAACGGCTAGAAAAAGGTGAGAATAGAAATGAGATTAATATTGGTTCATCAACTATTTATGACATTAAAAAACAAAAGATGAACTAATGAAGTTTGCTTCTCAATCGGTAACAACTGAAAAATTGGCTTCTAGACAAACATTAAAAAAACCAAAACTGGAACAGCTAGATAGTGTATTGTTTAAATGGTTTAGTGCAGTACGTTCTGAAGGAAAGCCGGTAACAGGGCTAATGATTGTTGAAAAAGCAAATAAATTCGGCCAAGACTTAGGAGTTGGTGAAAGTGAATGTAATTATTCTGATGGTTGGCTCAGAAACTTTAAGTTTTGGCATGGAATTCGAAGACTTGATGTAACTGGAGAAACAGCAAACCAAAACTCTGCAGAAAAATACAAAGACGAGTTTGAGAAAATCGTGGCTGATAATGATTTAACACCTGAACAGATTTACAATGCTGATGAAACAGGGCTATTGTGGCGATGTTACCAACATCTACACTAGCTGGGGGAGGAGAAAAAGCAGCCAAGGGTTTAAAAAAAAACAAAGACAGATTAACCGTTTTGCTATGTGCTAATACGTTTGGGAACTATCGAGTGACCTCTTTTGTGATAAAAAATCTGCAAAACCCAGAGCTTTTAAGAATGTTACACACTTGCCTGTCCAATACAATGCTCAATCAAATGCGTGGATGACTGCCGCCCTCTTTAAAGACTGTTTTTTCACCACTTTGTGCCTGAGGTCAAGGAATCCTTCAAAAGCCTTGGTCTACCAGAAGATACTAAAGCCATCCTTCTTTTGGACAATTTCAAAGCCTACCCGTCAGTAAATGAGTTAGTTTCTGGTAATATTGTTGCTACTCTGCTCCCACCTAACGTAACATCTTTGATTCAAAATTTTAATTGCTTTTATAGAAGGTCTTTTATTCAAGGCTTGTTAAATGCCGACTGTGACGTGACTGATTTTCAAAAACAGTTTACAGTAAAAGATGCCGTCTATGCTATTGCACTGTCTTGGAACCAGGTAAAAATACAACACTCAAAAATGCTGGAGAAAACTTTGGCCAGCTGCAAACCCTGCATCTGACCTAACTCTACAGACTGATGAGGAAGAAAACCATCAAGACGCTCTGACCAAAGTTTTGGATGTCGTTAGAAGTGCTGACAATCCCTTGAAAACCTGCCTGAAGATGAGGTAGAGGAGTGGCTTCTAATCGACGAGAATGAGCCTGTTGAACAAGAACTAACCGATGAGGACATTATCAACATTGTAGTAAACCCTCAGCCTACTCAAAATCTTGAAGAAAGTGACTCAGATGCCGAAACGGAAGAAAAGGAAAAAATCAGCTGGGCAGAAGCTGCAGAATCACTAAATAAGTTTATCTCTTTTGCTGAGGCTAGTACTAGCTACAGTGCTTCAGAAATTATTGATTTTCATATCATTAGAAATAAATTTCATACTAAACGCCAAAAGTCAAGAAAACAAAGAGACATTCGTGACTTTTTTAAATCTAAGTGAAATATGTTTTACAGTACGTGTACATACATTATATGAAATGTAAAATAAACTTTGTTGTATGTATTTGCATACTGAGTTTGTAGTTTAAATATTTTAATTATTATTGTTCTTATATTTACCGCCCAATAGACCGGAATTTTCAGTAGTCCGGCACCGAGCCGGTCCCGAACGTGCCGGATTATCGGACTTTTACTGTATGTATTATTAAATTTATGATTAATAAAAAAACAATGTTTTCTAGAATAATTATGTTGGACGGAACGAATGAGCATCCGAGTGCGTCAAAAAAAGACATATTTTGTTCACTTATATTAAACATAGCTATTGTCAATTTAAAAAAGAAAGATGTTGATGGTTGCTAAAAACAAAAGTAGAGCTTAAAAATTGGCAATAACAATGTGTTGTTCTTTTTTTGATGTTTTTTCAAGTACAGCAAAAAAAAAAAGAAAATCAGAAATTTCAATTTTTTTCAATTATTTCAAAAACTAAAAGAGATAATCGATTCAAAAATCATAAATACATTCCCATAAATGGGCAACTTTTGTTCCCTTTAATCGTACTTCAATCTCTTACCGTTTCCAAGTTCTTCATATTAGAAATTTATATCTTTGACATGTTTTATAATAATATACAGGGTGGCCCATTTATTCAACAAAGTCCAATAACTTCTTTAATAAAAAAGATACGAGAATAATATTTGACAGAGTTATAGACAGTTATGAAATGCACATTTTAAAATTATTTACGATTACACAGGGCGCTCCAAAAATTCAGGACAATCCAAAAATTTTGTTTCAAATTTGTATTTGGCATCTTTTTCTAATCTTTCGATATAAGGTATTGTATATCTATACCGCCTGTTTCAAAAGTTATGATTTGTTTTATGCTAAAATCGTGTTCAATCAAACGCCCTGTATCTTTTTTGGCAGCAAACATTTGATGTGTTCTTTATCGTTATAAAATGCTACTTATAGTTTAATTTTATTTTTTAAAGGGATTTTTTGAAATTGCACTTACTTTACACAAAAATTCTATAAGGTAAATCAAATTTTTTTTCAATTTTTGAATGGAATGCCCTATATTTTATCAAATTTTTAAAAATATTTCATTACTTTATCAATTTTATATAGTATTCCTTATACCCAAATTTGCTATTTTAAGAGATATTTCAAGTTTAGGTACAAAACTCGACATCCTTTTAGGGTTTTGTAATACTTTTCTTAGTTAATTCTTTATTTTTTAATTTTGTGAAGCTTTTAGAAATGAATTTTAGTAATAAAGGAATGATTGACAAGATTTACACACTTGGTGCTAGTGCGTTATTAGCTCAGAGACTTTATAAACAACGTTATCCAGAAAGAAGACAACCAAGTCGAAGAGCTTTTAAAAAAGTGATAGATAGGTTGGATAAAATATTTAGTGTTAAACCCAAAAAAAGAAATGGAGAGAAAAATGTCCGAACGGAAGAAAATGAATTTCAGGTACTTCTTGCCTTAACACAATATCCGCATATCAGCCACCGCCAAATCGTTAGAGAAATGCCTAAAGTAAGTCGGACCTCTATTCAGAGAATTTTAAAAAGTAACGATCTGCATCCTTATCATATGCAATTGATGCAAGAACTTAATGACCAAGACTATGAACGAATATTAGTTTTCTGTCAATGGGCTCATCAAAAAATTATTGAGGATCCAAGTTTTTCGAATCTAATTTTTTTCTGTGATTCCATAAAAACGGTAATGTCAATAGACATAACTTTCACTATTATGTTGATAGTAATCTGCATTTTCTAAGAATGCGTTCTCAAAGCACATGGTCGCTGAATGTTTGGGGGAAATAGTAGGGAAATATGTCGTTGGTCCTTATTTTTTTGAGAAAAAAGTAACTGGCAATGTTTATTTAAATTGTTTACGAAATCACTTGCTTCATTTATTAACTGTTGTGCCAGAAGAATATCAAGAGCAAATGTGGTTTCTCCACGATGGTGCCCCTGTCCATTCTACAAGGCCTATTATTGAGTTTTTAAATCAAAAGATAAGTGGATTGGAAAGGGGGTCCAATTCCGTGGCCACCTAGATCTCCTGACTATACAAAAATGGATTTTGGGGATATGTGAAGTCCGAAGTTTACAAGACCGCTCCTACCACAAAAAAATAAGAATCACGAGGTGTTTCCGAGGCGTAACAGTTCAAATGTGCCGAAACTTTTCTCGATTTACATCTTTAATTAATTGAATAAATTGCTTATTTATTTTATTTATTTAATTAATCTTTATTTGTTGTTGTATGTTTATTGTTTGTTGTTAGTTATTGTTAGGTCGTTTTCATCTTTTATTATCAATTATAAATATTTGAATAACATACTCATTGTTTCCTAAATTAAGCAAAACATTTCTAATTTTTTTGGTTAAATTTTTAAATTAAAAATTAGTAACATTGTATGGTGGCTGTTGAAACATGCCACCAATTTTTAAATAACGCTTGAAAATTATAAGTATAATTGCAAAATTATAGGGTAACCTCAATTAACTGTAACTGAAAATAACAATTGGATCAAGTTTTTCATGGCTATATTGATTATTATTAGAAATCTAAAGAGATGTTTAGTTTCGTAACTGAAGTTGAAATATCTCTTAAAATAGCAATGAAATATCTTTTAAAAATTTGATATAAAATATAGCGCATTCCATTAAAAAAAAAATGGAAAAACATTTTGATTTACCTTTTGTCTCGCCTTGTATAAAGTGAGTAGAATTTCAAAAAATCCCTTTACAAAATAAAATTAAACTATAAATACCATTTCGTAACAATAAAGAACACATCAAATGTTTGCTGCCAAAAAAGCTACAGGGCTTTCGATTGAACACGATTTTAGCATAAATCAAATTATAACGTTTGAAACATACGGTATAGATATACAAAATTCTATATTGGAAAATCGGAAAAAACAAGCCGGATCCAAATTTGAAATTAAATATGGGGTATTCCATTAAAAAAAAAACATAAGTTTGGTTTGTCCTGAATCTTTGGAGCGCCCTGTGTACTCGTAAATAATTTTAAAAAGTGCATTCTAAATTGCCTATAACTCTGCCAAATATTATTCTCGTATTTTTTGTATTACAGAAGTTATTGGACTTTGTTGATTAAATGGCCCACCTTATATATGCGGCCCTTCATGCACGCGTAGCAGGTTTAACAGCATGAACCGCAGGCGAGTAGCTACATTGGTGTAGGTTGTCGTATATAAGTGTATTATACAAACTAACTATATTATACTAATTATACAAATACATTTATTTTTTCAATAATATGATTTGAAAACTTTCTTTTTCGTGAACTGTATAACGTCAAACTAATCTTAAAAGCTTTTTTTTTTAATTTGTTGTCACCACGGTAATTTAAAAACAAAACGTGTTTGGAAGGCCTTTGTGTACGCGCTTTAGTTTGCGATATAATTAATTATTACGCTAGTGGTATTATAAAAAAAATCATTAGATAAGGTGACGGTTATATTCTTAAAATGAATGCCCTTCTGAAATGCTACATTATGTAACGCCTTATACAGATTTCATAGAACTAAATTATATGATTGCTTTATTTCATAAACACCCAATTTTGAATAAAATTTTAGTGGTAATTTGCGCATATTAGTGTAAGTAAAAATATTAAAATTATCAGAATTTTCATTTTGTAAAAGAAAATCAAGTTGAAGAAAATTCCTTTTCACTAATCTTAAAAAACAAGCATTTTCATACATGGTAACTTTTATTTAACAATATCTTCGACTACAATAATTATTTATTTATTTATTTTATTTTTCTAAAACTAAATATAGTGTCTCTTTTAATATTGTAAAATTTCTTATTCAATGTGTTTAAATTGATTACAATAAGCATAATTCATATTTGAAAGAAGTAATTTTTGAAATACACAAAGCGTTAAGCGGATGCCGGTGTTTTATGGCGACTCAGTTACTGAACCCAAGAGAATTGTAAACAATTAGTATTATACTCTCTTGTCATTATTAAAATTACCTAATTAGGCTTATTTTTAATTTTATAATGGATTTGCACACAGCTAAAAATACAATGTAATTATGTTAAAACACGGAAACACAGTTATGGTTACTGAATATTTTACTCAAAATATTTTCTAAAATTATTACAAAATATCATTAGTTTATTAAACCAAGTTAAATTATGTGAATTCAAAACAAATTGCTAATTTGATTAAATATTACTTTAATTCTCAATTTATTTTAGATTCGTAACTAGTTAGGAAAAGTAGAAAATCATTTGGTATTTCTCAAACCATGTTTACTGTTTGAGGTTATATGGAAAAGCTTTTTTAAATTTATATGTACAATATATACAATGGAGATATGTTAATATGATATTGAATTAAGCACGTTTACTCTGTTTTTGTCAAAATTAGAAAAAAATCTTGTATGTAACACGTAACAAAACATGATTTTTTTAACTCATGTGATATTGCGGGTCCCCGCTTCGCTCGTCCTGCAATTACCACATTCGTTACAAAAAATCATGCGTTTCGTCACTGATTACATAAATAGCTATTTTATAAAGAAGCATGTATTTAAATCAATATTCTTGTAAAACTTTTTGTGTTGTGATACAACTTTAGGTGACACGGAAGAATTAGTTGATTATAGTCACAATATACATAATGTCACTTAATTTGCAACGGTCACTTAGAAACCTACTTTGACATATTTGGAGCATAATGATTCCCGAATAATTAAAAGAACCATTAGATTTTGAGGACTAAGTATCGAAAATGCATCGACACCGTCGGAAGGACACGTTACAGTTTTATAAAAATTAAATATGAGGATTTTTATCTCAAAATTGTTATAACAATTATCTCAAATCAAAAACATTAGTATCGTTTAGGTATGTTGATGTATACATTGTATGGCCGCTTGGTCGGCGGTTTTTAGCGACTTTTTTTTACCATCTCAATAAACAATATGCTGATATCAAGTTTACGATGGAAATTGAAGGAAATCATTGTCTTCCATTCCTTGAAGCACTCAACGGTGAATTACGCCATTCGGTGTATCGCAAACGATTGTAGCAAACAAGTTATCCAAAAACTCAATTAACGTCACTCCCATCCTTGACCTCAAGGTTTAAAAGAGATTTCATCTGCCACTATAGAATCAATTCCAGCTTTACATTCACAAGGTTACTTATCGAAGTTTTTCAAACCTATTTAATATCTTCTAACAAAATCTCACAATTTTTACCTTTTCGTAAGGATAACTTTCCCATTTGTTTTCCCAGATTGTATATTATATTCCTTGTTCATGTAGTTTAGTGTACGTAGAGGAAACTGGGCGCTTTATTAGTACACGGACGTTTTAGGTTAAAGCACGGTTTCAAGTCTGCCGTGACTGAGTATCATGTCGATACTGGTCACAAGATTTTGATAATTTCGGATGATTGCCAAATCTTCTTTCTTTTTCAATAGAAAAATCATTCAATAGAAACTACTCAGATTTCTTCCACTCTAGAATCTGACTCGGTTGACAAGTTGATTACCTGACTTTTAACAGTCTATCTTGAACTCTCGTTTATTTGTTTCAAATTTCTCACCCTAATGAAACCATTTACAATACTTGGCGACAAGTGCGGGTATGTTTTTGTTTTAACAATCACTTCAATCGTGGAAGCCTTAATTCTTACATAAAAATTTGTTTTGTTTATTTTTTCAATTCAGGTAATTGCGTGCAGATAGTGTATTCTATACCTAATTTTAGAAGACGGATTGACTAAGTTTTAGTTTGAAACGGGCAATGTCAATTTGGGCCCTTGTTTAGACAGCGCAAAATGATACACTACAAACACGACGCACATGTATTGGTTGCTTTATTCAACCAATTAACGGTTTTGTTGTAAATAACGATTAAATTTTATCTAGCGAAAAAGTCTAATTTAAAAAAGGTAATAAATTATGGGTGAAGTTTTCTCAAGTGGGCCATCTAAAATCGCCTTTTGGAGTTTTTCCGTTACTCGTTACGTATTTTTATAGTTGATAAGGTACACTCATTAAATTTAAAACTTGGACACCATAATTTCTGTAAACAAAAGTTTGCACATTGTGAAGCGGGCTTAAGGGTATCATTTACAATTCTAACAGCAGGTAGTCTCAGCAGGGGTTATCTTATAGAAGGACCGTAGAATGAATCATTACACTAAGCACGTTTTAGAAAATAGGTAATTTACGTTGCTTACTTAATTTTTTCTTTAAAGAATATATTTGAAGGTATCGCTAATTAAACACCATAGCTCGATTAATTATCGAATCAAAATTTTGTTTAGGAAATGTTTACAAAATAAAATTAGAAATAATTTTGATTTAAAAAACGTCTACAAGCAATAACTTTTAAATTAAATCAAAAACTAAACATGGTTATTTGGGTTGACTGATTATTACTTATTTTTAAATAAATCTAACCTACTAATTATTGTTATTAAAAAAAATCATTAAACTCTATTCATAATATTTAGTCCTTACAAAATGTATATTTTATGACGTTTCATTTTTTTCTGTAGTTAATATAAAAGTGAAAATAAAAACTAAGGCAATTCTTATTGTCAACGTATATATTTAGTTTTTTGACAAGAATTTATTACATAATTATAATTAAGATACCAAGTTATAGTTTAAAATTAAATGAAAACTTTTTTTTAAATAAAGGTATTACTATATAAATAAATATAAGAAATCAATAATGGGTGTAACCTCCATTATTATTGATACATTCTTGGATAACAGCAAGTGCTATTCGAGCCCAAACATTTTCGATAATGTTAAAATCTGGGCTTTTGCTGGCCAGGGTAACAGCACCAAGTTATTTTCTCGTAGCCATTGATACCGCATGGGAAACGATTAATATTAATTATATTGATACCTTGATAGCGTCAATGAGCAGACGCCTCCAAGAATGTATCAATAATAATGGAGGTCACACCCATTATTGATTTCTTATATTTATTTATATAGTAATACCTTTATTTAAAAAAAAGTTTTCATTTAATTTTAAACTATAACTTGGTATCTTAATTATAATTATGTAATAAATTCTTGTCAAAAAAACTAAATATATACGTTGACAATAAGAATTGCCTTAGTTTTATTTAACTACAGAAAAATGAAACGTCATAAAATATACATTTTGTAAGGACTAAATATTATGAATAGAGAGTTTAATGATTTTTTTAATAACTTACAATAATTAGTAGGTTAGATTTATTTAAAAATAAGTAATAATCAGTCAACCCAAATAACCATGTTTAGTTTTTGATTTAATTTAAAAGTTATTGCTTGTAGACGTTTTTAAATCAAAATTATTTCTAATTTTATTTTGTAAACATTTCCTAAACAAAATTTTGATTCGATAATTAATCGAGCTATGGTGTTTAATTAGCGATACCTTCAAATATATTCTTTAAAGAAAAAATTAAGTAAGCAACGTAAATTACCTATTTTCTAAAACGTGCTTAGTGTAATGATTCATTCTACAGTCCTTCTATAAGATAACCCCTGCTGAGACTACCTGCTGTTAGAATTGTAAATGATACCCTTAAGCCCGATTCACAATGTGCAAACTTTTGTTTATAGAAATTGTGGTGTCCAAGTTTTAAATTTCATGAGTGTACTTACAGTACCAAACGTTTTTCGAAACAACAATTTTTTTAAAAGTTATGCAATAACAAATATTTTTACTTATTCTTCCTCAAGTTTCAATATTTTGGCAACCGTTCTATGTAATTGAACATGTTACCAAAATTTTTTTTGTTTGTAAAAAAAGCTATTTGTTTTAAACAATTAAGATTTTTTTCACTTTCTCTAGCAAATTAATCAAAATTTTTTATTGCAATCGTCGCAGAAAAGATTCCTCTATTCGAATAAAAAAAAAATTTTAGTACAATTCATAAATGAAAAAATTATGACCGTTTTAGTCCGAGCGCGCACGGGCGCAGACATGCTTGATGCCGTTTTCGCGGAGCGTTTATAACTTTAACATGATAGGTATGAAATGATATAAAAAATCTGGATATCGCTTTTGCTTTATTTATGTTTGATGAATTGTTGTTCAACGTCATTCACATCATCAGAAAAATCTTTACATTGGATTGTTTGGTCGTCTACATATTTGAAACAGTGATATTACCGAGTATGTTGAATTGATTTCGTTATTTCGAATCGTAATTCTACATTTTTTTGTGTTTTTCATATTCCGCAATTGTACTGTACGCAAAATGGATTTTACTAAAATACTTCGATGCCCATTGGTACAATGATATTTGACAATTGCTGTCTTTTTGCAAATTAGCACGGTACGCATTTCTTTTTATACAACCCCCAAAGCCATCGCAGGCCCTTTTTCCATGAGAGGTCGCAAAGAAATGCCATTCAGCCTCTATTCCAAAATCTTTTTTGTGAAACAGCACATTTGAAAAATTGAAACGATTTTTATATTGAGATGCCGCTCCATCGAAAAAGTAAATAAATTTTCGAACATTATTAGAGCCATTTTTTTTCAAAAAAGAAATCAGTTTTCCGTTGTATAAATGAACTGCAGCTGAATCGTGAAGAACATTGTCGGATAAAACAACAAAATTTAAATGTTGCTTCACATTGATTTTTTTGAAGTATACTACGTAAACGTGCAAAGTTGCTTGGTCTTTTGAAAAATGTTGCAATTTTACAGCATTTTGAATGTCAAAAGAATAATTTTCCGAGAAATCCACCGTCACAATAAATTCACCATCTTCGATGTTGTCCTTCATCTTCTCCAGGTATGATGCTTGCGATTTAGCAATGAAATCGTGTTTTAATACCATGGGTAGTTCATCCCCCAAAATTTTGATGAAATCGTGACTTGTCTTGTTCTGCGTTTGTAGCTGGCACTTTACCTGTCAGTTGTTAGCTGTTGACCTATACGTGATTTTACGTGTGATTTTACTGATGTTGAAATTCTTGAGATCATTTCTCGGAAGACCTCGCGGTAGTTTGATGGAAAATTGAACTTTTTTTTGGCAAACTTGTTTTTCAAAGCGATAAACATCATCTTCAAATTTTCGTGAATTCCTTTGGGGCCAGCGTATATACATTTCAAAGGCCGCAAATTTTTAAATGACGTCAATGAAATACTGCAATCTTTGTTTTTGGCCAAGAAATTTGTATGTAAATCATCTAGATTTCCCAAAAGCAAACGTTTCTGAAAAAATTCATGTTACATCAAATTCCGAAAATGTCTTTTTTGTAAGAAATATGTTATTACACTTTCAAAATATTTACCGTCTTGTGTACGCGTTTGCCGTCTAGAATAACAGATTTGTAGTCTTTTCCTCCCGGCATCACTCTACTGACTTCGTCTGATAAGTAAAATTGCTTCACTTTATTGATGACCACTGGATTCAAAGGATGTCCTTTTTTCTGCTCAGGTCGAGCCCCGTACCCCTCGATAATGTGGAAGTGTTTAGCGCGACCCGCTGTGCGTCGTGAAACACCGAAGGTTTTGGCTATTTTCCTGATACTCCAGAGAGCCGGACAAGTTGTCAAGAGACAAATCTTCTCTCCTCCAGTTGACGCATGCGAAAGTGCGACTCGAAGATCCTCGATCCACGTTTTTAGTTCCTCGCTGTTGGACAGGCTTGTGTTTAATGATTTCTGAATAGATTGGATGATATCTTTGTCCTCCATTGTTAAATCTAGCGACGCTGTAAATAAATCAAGTACGATTTCTTTCAAAGGTTCGAGAAGTTTTTGCTTTTTGCACTCATTGTCGATGTTCCTGCACACGTAATCAGGATCTTCTGCTATGGAATCAGTTGCATCTTCTTGATCTTCCACCTGCACAACGTCGTTGCATACATTTGATGGTCGCTTATCATTCACTGTGTTGTCTGGATCAGTTGAAATATTCTTGTCTTTTTGTCTGTACAGCTGAGTTTTGCTCTTGGAACAAACGTGTAAATCCAAAAAAGCACACAATCGCGATTTTCGCAATTTTCAGAAATCACTGTCAATTTTTCACGGAAGTTATTATGGCGATTTTTTTTAAAAGGATTGAAACTTTTAGGAGCTGCCGGCATTTTCACGTGTAACAATTTACTCATATGAAATGACTGAATTTCACGACGAGAGAAGCACAACGTAAAAATCGGACAAAAAACTGACGGAAAATTCTTATCACTTATCACTAAAAGTCTAAAATTCAGACGTATTCCTTCAAAAACTTGTATAATGTGAAAAAGCGTAAAATAAGAGCGACTCAATGGTCTGCGGTGATTAAATCGAACGTGTCTGCGCCCGTGCGCGCTCGGACTAAAACGGTCATAATTTTGTCATTTATGAATTGTACTGAAATTTTTGTTTAATTTGATAGAGAAAGTGGAAAATATCTTAATTGTTTAAAACAAATAGCTTTTTTTATAAACAAAAACAAAATTTTAGTAACATAGTTGGTCTCACTTTGTTCATTAGTCATTTTCTTACTTATAGAAAAAAAAATTGTTCAATTTCATGAAACGGTTGCCAAAATATTGAAACTTGAAGAGAAATAAGTAAAATATATTTGTTATTGCATAACTTTTTAAAAAATCGTTATTTCGAAAAACCTTTTGGTGTCTACTGTAAGTACCTTATCAACTATAAAAATACGTAACGAGTAACGAAAAAACTGAAAAGTCGATTTTAGGTGGCCCACTTGAGAAAACTTTACCCTATAAGAGATAACTATTTTTAAAGGTAAACTTGTGAAAACTTATGAACATATATTTTAACTTAAGATGAACGATAAACAACCCTTGCATTAAAAATAAGAAATAAAATTCAAAAACTTCAGAAAAACTATTGTTTTTTAAAACGATGCTGAAAATGTTTAAAATACTTTACAGGGTTTCCAAAAAATGCGGAGAAATAAAGCTACTACATAGTGTATAGGTCAAAATAAGTCGATTGAATCTAATTTATCTATATACCAAAATGAACCGTTTATCGGTGAGAAGAGTTCTAAGTTTACTTAAAAAATTACATTTTTCTACGCTGTTTAGAAATGCGTGAAATAAATTCGGTGAAAGTGCATTTTAGAAATTTACACTACTTTCAGTAATCAAAGAACCCCAAAGTAATTTTATTAGTGGTGGTATTATCGTTCTAAGACTTTTGATGGGAAGGCTTGTTTATCATCTTCATTTTTGGAGTCTGGTAAAAACTGTTAAAATTTCTTACCCAAATATTGACAACTAAAGCGGACTAAGTGACAAAAGAAAAAGCCATGAAAGGGAAATCGAAAGAAATACTTAAACGAGTCTTACCAATACTAATCGATAAATTTAAAAGAACACGGAATACATTCTTAAAATCATATGAACTGACACAAAATATTCGGGAACAATAGAATACATGAAGGTTGAAGTGGTGTTACAATAAAAGTTGTTTGCAAAAACTAGCATTAAAAACTACTAATAAAATACCTATAACAAAAGATGAGGTTTTTTGTTGAAATCTTTCTTTGAGTCGTTTTCTTTAAAATTAAAATTTAGGGGGTTTAAAAGTTCCCCAAATTTTTTTTTTTTTATTTATTTATTTATTTTGCTTACACGGGCAAAAACTACCCTTTACATGCAGTTTAATTTACATAGTATAAGTGATTATCATTATGTATTACACAACTAAAAGGAAATTAAATAACAATACTATCAGAGATAAACTAACTTAAACAATTCTTAAGGTAATAAGATTAACATAACAATTTCCGATTATTCTAAATATTTCTGTATATAAGATTAAAATTTGGACTGGAAGATAAGAAGAAGTCTACGTCTAGTTTATAAGTATTTGCAAGACGCATTGCATTATACAAAGGACTATAATACATATAATTTGTACGGGCATAAGGTACCTTAAAAAGCTTATAGGTTTTCTGGTTAATGCGAGGAATGTTGAAACAAATTCTGGACAGTAAGTACGGCGAGTCTATATGGTTATTAATGAGGCGATGGAGAAATTTAAGACTGAATATATTTCTTCTATGTAATAAAGGTGCAATATTTAAAACTTCACATATGTTCGCGTAAGGGATATTATCATAATCATAACCAAGTTTTAATCCAATGATTCTTATAATTCTTTTTGAAGATTCTCTAACCTTTCACTATGAACGACACAATGTGGTGACCAGACAATTGCACAATAATCGAGCTGAGAACGAATTAATTGATTGTATAGAACACGGATTGATGTAATATCTCTAAATTCTTTGGTCATTCTGTAGACAAATCCAATTAGTTGGGAAGTTTTTTTACAAACTGCGTCTATGTGGTAATTAAAAGTTAAATCTGAGGACAGCATAACACCAAGATCTTTTATTGTATTTTTTCTTGTTAAAACCTGATTTGATATAGTATAATTATGTAGATGGGGATTTTGTGATTTATGAAATGAGATTGTCACACATTTATTAATATTTAATGACATACAATTTAGGTTGCACCAATTTTCCAAAAAGTTGATACCTTTTTGTATAAGGTCACAGTCACTGGGTGTTTTTATTACGGTAAAAAATTTAAGGTCATCAGCAAATAGTAATTTTTGAATGGGACTCGGTAAATCCAGATCATTAATGTATATTAAGAATAAGTAAGGACCCAAGAGGGATCCTTGAGGAACACCTGAATTTACTTGAATGTATTTAGAGACTGCAGATTTAATTTTTACGCTCTGTTTTCTATTCGTGAGGTAACTATGAAACCAATTTAGAAGTGATCCATTTAATCCATAAGCTCTCAATTTAGCAATAAGATGATGGTGACTGACTTTATCAAAAGCTTTACTGAAATCGGTAAATATTGCATCTACTTGATAACCTGCGTGAACGGAATCAAGCAGAGAAGCTTGAAAAGATAGTAAGTTTGTGACCGTTGATCTACATTTCATAAAGCCATGTTGATCATTACTGATTATGTTTTTCAAACAAGGTGTTAATACATCACGAACACAACTTTCAAAGAGTTTAGCAATGCAAGATTGAATTGCAATTGGTCTATAGTTTGAGATAAGTGACTTATCTCCACTTTTATGTATTGGTGTAATGAGACTAAATTTTAAATCATCGGGAAAAATACCAGAAGAAAGGGACCAATTAAAGAGATTAGTTAAATGTGGTGTTAATATGGAAGCACAATGTTTCAATATAATTGGAGATATTTGGTCAGATCCCGGCCCTTTCCTTTGATCAAGAGACAGGAGTTTCTGCAGTACAACATCTTGGCTAACTTGAAATGAATTGATATTCAGAGAAGAATCAAAATCGTAATTTGGGACATTATTAGCAGGGGAGTCAAAAACACTTGAGAAATGGTCAGCAAAAAGATCAGCTATACCCTTAGCATCATAGGCTGTTTTTAAATTGTATGACATTTCAGATGGGTAATCTTTATGTTTTTGTATTGTATTCACATAGTTCCAGAAACTTTTAATATTATGGTGAATAGAATTTTCAATGGATTTTAAATAGTTATTGTAATCAAATCGATATAACCTATTGCATTGACTACGGATATTGGAGAACTCAATGTAATCATTTTGATTTTTGGATTGTTTGTATAGAATATGGTAATACTTTTTCATATTGATAGCTTGTCGTAATCGAGAAGATACCCATCTTGGAAAATTCGATTCTCTAATAAGTCTTATTGGTGTAAACATCTTATTTCCGTTGTCTAAAATATTTACAAACTTTGTATACGCTTCGTTTACCGTAGTAGATCTAGAGATACTTGACCAATCACTTTGAGCAAGATAACTTTTAAAGTTTATGACATCACATCTCTTGAAATCATAAAATGAATAGTAATTCTTTAACATGTTCACTTTACTGGTTTGGCCAATTGAAAATGATAGAGCTGGGTGATAACCATTTGATTCCTCAGGCAGTAAAGGATCTATGGATCGGGCTAAATATAGTAAATCAAATGATGAGAAGATAAGATCCAGTAATTTACCGTCACCATTAGAGATATAGTTTTTTGCAGAAGATTTAGTGATAAAAAAGAATCCTGTATGATACGTGCATTGGGAAAGTTTGATAGAACGCAATGCTCTTGAGAGTCTAACCAGGAAGTATCTGGAAGGTTGTAATCACCGGCAATAATTACATCAGTAAAATGTTGATTTGACGTTAATATTTGTTCAACCGTTGAACAGTGATTTTGATATTTATCATTAGTACTCATTGGTGGAATATACACACCTCCGACAAGAAGACGCGTTTGATTGTTTTGAATTGTAATGAATACTTGCTCAACCGAATTAGATTGAGAAATTACAAGACGTGACGACAAGCGCTTAGTGACAGCAATTAAAACACCCCCACCACTCAATTTGTGACTAGTAGCCGAATCTCTATCTTTCCTATATACATTATGATTGAAAAGACCGAGTTCGTTATTAGATATAGATGATGTTAAATTGGTTTCAGTGAGAATAACAAAATCAAAATCCTGCATTAATAATGATGATGATAAGTTTTTTATTTTACTTCGACAACCATTTACATTTTGATAGTAACACAAAAGAGTAGTTTGCCCGTTGATTAGTTTTTTTTGATCAACAATTTTGGAATACCCCCAACATACCTTATTGTAATATTTTTTTCACCTTCTTCACTTCTTTCCTTTAACTGGTGGCGAAGCTTTTGTAGATAATTTCTTTCGATTGTGGTCTTATCTCTAGTGGCAGATATAGTAAAGTTTGAATTGAGTCTTCTGAATCCAGTCACAGAACGCAGTAATGAGATAGCAGTAGTTTCATTTGGTAGAATTATCTTAAGAGGTCGACATTTTCCATTAGTAGGCGATTTACCCAAACGGAAGAACTTGCAGTCTTCAATCTTCGTGTCAAAGGATATATTAGAGAATACTTTCTTCAGCAATTTATTATCATGTTCCATCATTTCTTGTGTATTAGAAGATGCACTTTCATCTAGGTTAAAAGTAGGATATTTTTGATCTCAGAGTTCTTTCTTTTACTTCAGGTACAGCAGTTTCGATTATTTCATCACGGTCTACAATTTGAGAGTTAGTATGTCGCAAGGTCTCGATGTCTTTCTTGAGTGCACCAATAACTTCTAGAAGTGTGTCAATCTTACTCTTAGTAGAATCAACACAATTTGTACAATAGAAAATCAAGTGTTTGTTTGGTGATTTAATTATGGATATAGTTCCTTGTAATATTGCGTGGAAGATTAAAGCAGTTATAACAGTAACTTTTATCAGACTATTTGCATATGGTTGGTGAACTTGTACAAATCTGGAAAAAAATTCCATTTCAGGGCGGACAAGTAGGTAGACACTAAAACTCCCAATTTA
Source organism: Abscondita cerata (assembly GCA_030710515.1). NCBI lineage: Eukaryota > Metazoa > Arthropoda > Insecta > Coleoptera > Lampyridae > Abscondita > Abscondita cerata. The sequence continues at coordinate 191,058 of JALBCR010004831.1, read as the reverse complement.
AACAAGATCACAATTTCTTCAAAAAAGTAGAGCAGGGAATGGAAGAAGGGTTCAACAAAATTTAATCCAATTTAAGGAGCCACCTAAATCTAACGTAAAACAAAAAGAAACTGAGCGAGCTCAATGCTTAGTGATGATGATGATGATTTAGTCAATCAAAATTTAAAATTTAATAAATTATATGAAGCACGGAAGTAGTTTATGACAAACAAACGACTAAACAAAAATGAGATGGCTATAAAATAATCAACTCCCAAACAACAAAATGCATCCTGCCACGATGACATAAATAACTCAAAGTCAACCTAAAGAATAGGTGATAATGTCATTAAAAACTTAAGAATGTTTTAGGTAAAATTATTTTTCTTTAGTTGAATTCAATACTTCGGGTGTGAAAAGGATGGGAGACAAATAGTCCTAGTGACGGAATGAAAGTTCCTCAGTACCAAAGTACTAAGAGACAAAAAATCTCGGAACAAAACCATAATAAACAAAACTTTATAGCAGTCATTTCTAAATTTGGAAAGGATAAATTCTCAAAGGATTTCCACAAACAATCTCACCAGATCTCTTCTGAAGGAACATTAAAATAGAACACTTTCTGACAAATAAAACATTGTTGGCATCAATAAATTTCTAAAAATGTATGTGAAATGCCGAAGTTTAGCATACCAAAATGCTACTGTTTTATCATTATATATTTTATACTCCATAGTATTAAGTGGCCGAATGATAAATAAAATTATCTTGATTGTGTGGACTCAAAGTTGGATACCTTAAATAAAGTTATCTTAGCGTTTTTGACATACATGCACCTTTAAAAACTTATGAATTTAGAAAACCCAAAACTCCATCGATAACTGGAACTTTAAAAATTATGATGAGGATTCGTGATAGATCATTGAATCGCTACAAACGCACAAAAAATATTGAACATGGCAATTTCTATAAAACTATGAGCAACCTTACAAATAGAGCAATTACGACAGAAAAGAGAGTTTTCCAGTTTTCCACTCATATTACCTGTGATTACACAAATCATAAATTATTGCCTTACCTCTTCTAAATATCCTTCTGTTTGGAAAAAGGCATTAATTGTTCCGTTACCCAAGTGTAAAAATCCTATTGAGTTTGATGATTATTGCCCTGTAAGTATCCTTTCTCTTCTGTTCAAAGTCATGGAAAAGTTAATGTAGCTTGACGACTTTGTTGAACAAAATAATATCTTGCCAAAATTATAGTCCGGGTTTAGAAAGCGTTTTAGCTGCAGCACATTACCGCTTCACATTATTGATGATGTTATTTCTGCGAGTGACGTAGGTAGAGTAACTGTGCTGGTACTGCTTGACTTCTCCAAGGCCATCAATACTTTGCGTTACTGTGGCCTTAAGTAGTGTGCTTTTGAGCTTATTGCCAATTTTCTATGCAACAGGTTTCAGTGTGTGTCCTACAATGGAAACACTTTGAAATCGTTGCCTACAAAGTCTGGAGTTCCCCAGATGTCGATATTAAGACCTCTATTATTTTCCATATATACTTGAAGAATTACCATGTGTTTTTGCAGTTGAAAATATTATTTATACGCAGATGATATCTAACTTTACTATTTCTTTCACACCAAACAGTTGGAGAGGCAAAACAGGTTAAAAATGATAAGTTGGTCCGTGTTTCTGTATTCTCTGAGTCCCACAGTTTAACATTAAATCCAAACAAAACGTCACTCATTGTTTTCGGAGGTAAACATCAGCAAGCTTATTAATTAAACTGAACAATGTCTCATTGAAATTTAATTCTGCAGTTCAAAATCTGGGAGTTATTATTGATAATGAATTAAGATTTAAGAAAACAAACATGTTAGTAACAAAGACTTATATATCACTTAAATATTTATATTTTTGTCGTCGTTTTCTTAATGTTAAGAAGAAAAAGAAGCTGTGTGAGACTTTGGTACTCTTACACTTCAACTATACTGATATTGTTTATTCGCCATGTTTACTGCACGCAGATGTTTTATGTATTCAGAGGGTGCGAAATGCTTGCTTGATATTAGTTGGCTAAACATTACAACAGAAGACAGTTACATACCATGAAAGTTTTTTATAAGATTATAAAATCCAGCAAGCAACCATACTTGATAAACAAAGTAAGGTATCGCATGGACATACATAATTTAAATACCCGTTTTAGAGGTCGCTTATTACCTCTTACATTTAGACGTGAGATGTTTAAACGGTTCTTTTTCGTATCAGATAGTGAGCCTACTAAACGGGTTGTCATTTCAGTGGGGTTAGTCATAGCTTTGGGTTCCGAGCCAGGCAGTTCTTATTAAATATGCAAAATAATTTGACTTGATACATGTATAATTTTGTTTAGTTCTTTATAAGTAACTACACTATATGTTTTTTCATTTTTTGACTTAATTGTTACAGGTACAGGTGTGGCTTGGTAACTGTACTAATAGTTTTTCTAAGAGAGGTTTAAGAGGAAGTTCTGAAAAGAGTGATCTTAAACTATTTACTGTACTACTTGTGACTGAAACCAATAAACGATTTATTATTATTATTAAATTACTAGTACAAATTAGGTATATTTATGAATTTTTTTTTATTAACAGTTTTAACAGTTCTCAAAATGCATTTATTAATTAACACAACTTTCACATTATTTCCTTTTATAACTCTTCTTGTTAAATATGGTTAAACTATTCTTATTTGTCTTTCAGGTTTTTCATCGAATCACTTTCGTCGCCATCAATGTTTCCTTCAATTAAATCATCAAATTTCATCTCTTCTTTTACTTTTATTTTACTGATCTTTTTTATCAGTGCATCCTGTTTGGGTAATTTTTAAATCACTTTTAATTTTCTTGTTAATACTTAATACTTCCCAACCTGTTCTTTAATTTTTGTTTGTCTTTTTCTTATTGTACTGTCACATTTTCTTTCAACTTCTTTACCGCTTTCCATATTTGCACCATACTTTTTAATGTTTTCTTCTTTTTAACTTCAATAACCATTTATGAGAGTCTTCATCTGACATATACTTCATTGTTCCCATGATTTTATTTTACGAGATAAAACTTGCTTTGAGGGCAAAAAATTCAATGAATAAATTACTTGGTTTGACAGTTTTCACTTTTTATAATGTATCCATAACAACACACACCCAGGACACTCATTCATTATGAATTAAATTTTCAAATTTTAAATTTATATTAAAATTATTTTTTTTTAAGAACTCGTATGAGTTGACAAACAGAAAACACCAACAACTGCACCAAAAAACTTTACTCAGACACGTGTTTCAATAACTAAGCTATCATACCGAGTATCGGTATCGCTGATGATGATAGCTTAGCTATTAAAACACGTGTCCGAGTAAAGTTTTGGTGCAGTTGGTGTTTTCTGTTGTTAAATAGACGCTGCAGTTTAGTGTTTTATTCATTTGTATGAGTTGCTTAGGGAAGTTTACGGAAGTGAAAACATCTCTCCAAATTAATAATGAATAAAAGCAAAAGGACTTATTTTCTGTGACGAGTGCCAAAAGTGGTTTCACCATACATACTGCGTTGTTATCCGCATCTCCAAGTTCAAAAAGGCCATTTAAATCAGTCCCATGATGATCCATTTGTAAATAAGTCCCAGATTCTGAATTCTTAGGTAATTCAGTAAGGTTCGGAAGGATTATTGTAGCTGTCAAGAATTTGATGTCATTGAACCGTGTATCCTGTAAATTTCAATCTGTAAAGATCATACAGCAGCTCCAATAATGTTATCCAGCTATTTAACCTAAAGAAATGTAGTATTGGTGATAGTATTTAAGCAATTAGTAGTTTGCTCAAGGTCATTGGTCAAAATCATAAAATTTAAAAAGAAAAAAATAATCATGAGCGCGTGTGAGAGACTGGGTCGAACGTTAGAATGATTAATAAACGTGTTTCAATCGAAATAACAGCCCAAGTTAATGAAATTAATAAAAAAATCGAAAAAAACCAAAAAATTAAAATGAGGTTAATGACCAATTAATTTGTGGCGCAAGAGTTTTGAAGAAAATGAAAATGAAGAAAGACATAATAAAGTATTTTGCAATTAAGAGTGTAATTACAGTTAGTTAATAGGAGGCAAAAACCGACGCTTAAGATCTTAAAATTCTGACGCGGTAAAAGAAAATTTAAATAAAAAAGCAGCGTTTAACGTCACAAAGGTAAAACAAAAAAATTTAGTGCAGCAACTAAATAAATAAAGATAATTCAGCGAGTGCACAAATAAAATAAAAAGTAATTTAAATCTATGTGCAAACACAGAAAAAAGATTAACGAATACGTACCAAGTGAAAGTTTGTACTAAAACATCATATTGGGAAGCGAGTGTTGATGGTGGAGTAACTAAAAGCATCTAAAGAAGAGGCAGGAATTCCCACGCTGAACTAGATCGCGTTTATCCTAAAAGAAGAGGCAGGGGAATCAACAGAATTAAAAAATACAGCACGTACCTATGATACCGTTGACAAAGGTTTGGTTTAATTTTTAGTAGTGTTACGAATTTTCATAACGCCCGGGTTAGAAAAACCAATGTTACCGGTGCGAAATTAATACGGCATTTGTAATTCCGACTAATAATTTTTTATAATTAGGGGTTTCTTGTGTTTAGTACATCGTGTGATGTGTTTGATTAATGAGGCTCTAAAAGAAAATAAAAGGCAAATTATTATTTCTGACCAAAGAAGTTGATTATAATTAAAGTTAAAGCAAAAGTTGATTTAGATTACACACACACAAAGTATAATTTCTACCTGGTACAATTTAACCCTGAGATACAAAAGAAAAATTTATTTGTCGTGATTGGAAAAATAAATTCATAGTAAAATTTTAAAACAAAATTTAACAATACCCATCATAGCAATAGGTTGGCATTAATTTTCAAAGCTATGAAAAATTAAGCAAAAAGGACAATGACAATTTATGTCCTTCCTGAAATTGTGGACATACTCTAACTACAAGTAAAATTGGATTGCCCTGTTAGTCTCTACGTTGCACCACTCCTCGAATCCAGGACGTACAAAAGTATTAAGGGACTGAATGCTCATGGTCGGCTCTCTCACCAAAATAAGACCAAAGAATTTAAAGCTTTTATTCCGACTTTAAGTACAATAACTCAAAGTAATTCCACCAAGTTCAATCTAGAAGTTCATTTGGCTTTTTTGAAACTGAATGTTCCTGTTATTAAACAAATACCAAAAGGAGCGTTGCGGTTTTAAACCTAACATCTATTGTAAGAGATTGTAAACAAGAACGGCTTTTTTTTATGAAAAGAACTCTTTATTTTTATTGCCGTGCGCGTTTTTGATAAGAAGACTGCATTTTTAACATCAGAGGTAAAGAAGAACATCGTAAACTTTAAAGCGACCACTCATATATCAAGGACCAAAAATGATATTAACTCATTGCACCGCTTGTTCAAAGTACTTAAGCCTAAAGTTTGACAAGGTTATGTGAGGAACCTCGTTAAACTTTTATCATCGTCAGACAACTTAGTTCCTTTATTTGGGAGAACCTTTGACAAACTAAAGAAGAAACATCCACTTCTGAATTTTCTGTATCACTGTTACTCTTTGCTTAAAATATTTCTGGGAAACTTTCTTTACCACTTACTTTCCTCTCTGCTACTTTCTTTCTCGCCTTCTTACCTCCTGAAAACACTTTCCTCCCCGCTACTTTTCCCCCGCATCTTTACTCCCCGTTCATAATAAAAATGACCAAACAAAATAAAATTAAAACAAATTTACGTAAAAACAATTTATTTTTGAAATTGTTATTATGTATAAACATTTTTTTTCTTGTATTTACGTACATCCTAATGCGTACATTTTTGACTGCGTGTTCAATACGGTAAACCAAACGCGGGTTATCCGCAAGAGTGGATCTTGACTGGACATAAAATCAACATCTGTATTTAGGGTTGCCGTCTGCCCTGCCACGGTAGAGCAACCCGTTAGCAGTAGATTATGGTTGGTGGTATATTTGCTTGATCATTACTTAAAGCTCTTGGTTCATCTGCTTCAACTGGCTGACTGGTGGGGTTGCTATAACCAGTTGGTACAATTAGAGCGGGATTAGGAACGGGAGATTAATTGCTTATGTGGTTTTAACGCTAACCTGCTGACTCTATTTAGCGTTTCTGTGTTGACATGCCCTGAATCTTAATTTCGGCTCAATGAAACATTTCCATTTTCGGAAACTTAAGGCACCTGCGATGTCCGGTAGAGCCTCTCCCTTGCCTAATTTCAACACAAGAGGTAGCAGAAAAAGTTACAAAACTGCGATAAACAGTAGCTGGGATAAGAGATCCTTTTGCTTAACACCTCTCCTGTAATCTTTACTTTATTACTATGGTCGCATTATATTTCCGTCCACACATTCTGATATACATCGTCTACCATGCGTATCACCTGCTCTGGTAGACCTTTTTATCCAGGCCCTAAGAAATTGTGCGGGATTGTGTTAAAGGCCTTTGATATACGTACCTGCACTACGACCAGGCTCTGACTTTTGGTTTTTGAGTGCCACCCAGCTTGTTTAGGATGTGGACGTTATTGAAGCCCTCAGTTTCTATCATAAACCCTTTTTGTCTCGATATAAATTGCACGTAATTTTGCAAGTTTAATAAATGCGGCCTAATCCTAGTAAATGACCAGTGGTCAGTAGTTCTCAACTAACTTTCTGTCTTTACCTAGTAGAAGCACTATGATATTCATTCTCCACATCGAGGGTTGCTTACTTAATAACATTATTAAGTTGAACAGGAGGGGGGGGACTTTTTGGGGTAACCACTGCAGTAATAATCTACCATTACTTTGTCGGGACCAATGCCTGTAGACCTTTTATGCATTTTAATCCGATTTCTGATTTCTGGCACCTTAATGAGTGTGAGGACCTGAGCTACTACCGTTAGAACCTTAGTTCTTTCTAAGGTTCAACCGTCTTAGTACCCCATAAAATAGAATTCAGCCCATAGAATCCCGCCGATCCGTCACCCACGCCAAGCTAGAGTACGATATGAAAAAAGTATGTTGCCACTATGCCTGAACTTTTTTTAAATACCTCCTGGGATGGTGCATATAAACACCTTGCTTCAATCCCTCTTTTGGACAACGTTTTACCTCTGTATCTATTTACCTTACGGGCAAAGTAGGCGACAGCTACTTTGTAAATTATGTCCAACTCTAGCTGGGATATTATGTTGTTTCCTAGTACTAGCCGTCTGAGGGCTCCCTTTAGCAGTTTTATTTTTGCAATCGACACTCTAGAGAAGACCTTCTATAAAGGCTTGTCCTCCAGAACTGTTTGGAGCATTCCCACACACCAACCCGCTCCTATAACGGGGTTTCCTCATTAGTCTCTGGATGGGGAACTTAATTCTCCAAGTAATGGGATTGCTTGAAATGATCCTCGGATATGAGAGATAAGCCCGTCTCTTCTTCATCGTACTTTAGACCTCATGCTCAACTATTTGCGCTTGTTACAAGTAAGCTACAAGAAATGCCTTGCAGTTGCTTAATCTATTTGTTCTAAAGGACCTTATGCATCTTCCTGGCTACATTTTTATCGCTTACTCACTGTAGCACCAGTTCAAGCATAAGTTTGATCTGCTCCGTGCTGAACAAAGACCCTCATTGTATCTGCTTTTCTTTCTTTACAGTGTCCGCAGTTCTCCTCTTATTTGCTTCATTAGGATGAACCTGACAATTATTGGATTTTATCGACTTAACATTCATGAACACTTGCTTGCAAGAGGTGCATTTAACTCCATTGTTTGCGAGGAATAGATCCTGATTGCCCTTGCAGTTCGGCAATTGTTTTTTCTTCATTTAAACCTCTTGACGATCAACATTCCTGTTATTGTTTTGGTGGTCTTTCTTGTGTTTTATCTCTACAGGTGTGTTAAGTTTTGCGTTTGTTCCATTGTTTCCTTCTTTTAGTCTTTTATTTCTACTGTTCTCATCATTTCCATTTTGTCTGGTTTTGGCCGAGTCAGACAGGATTGGTCTTATAATTGTCTTACATTTCGCTGTCGTTTCTACAATGTTTGTTTTTCTATATTATACCTCTAATACATTCTGCTATCCGGCTTTTATCATTAAAATGTATACTTCTTCTTGTGTATTGCCTTTACCTGTTATTTCTAATCTTAAGTAACTTCAAACTTAATATTTTTTCCATCTATTTCTAGTTACCTTATTGATTCTTTCATTGTTACAATGCATTGTGTCTTTTCTGTGATTAGTTGTTTAGGTTTCTGGTTGAATGTATGCAACAGTCGCATAACATATAATATGAAAGCAAGTATTTCCAATGTTATATCCCGCTTCTTTTGGTAGTTATTTTATAATCTTATGAAATGGAAAAAATCATGGTCTGGAGTTGATGTTTTCAATAAACATCTCGTTGATGATCCAACAATAGGAGTCACGGGCTGTGATCAAAAAGAAAAATTTGGTCAAAAGTTAATCGCATAAGAACAGGCCATTCAAAATGCAACTCTATGTTGTTTAAATGGGATGCGATTTCTAATCCAAATTGTGACTGTGGAAACGAACCAGAGACCGTTACACATATTGTAGAGGATTGTCAATTAACGAAGTTTAACGGATGAAGCTATATTCTGGCTTACAAACCTGAAGGACATCTGAAATTTAACAATATTTTGTGTTCTCTGTCCTGAATTTCTTTTTTTCATTATTTTGTTTTGTTATTTCTTTAACCTACTATTTTTTTGTCATTGTCGTGACTGGCGCTTGGATCGGTCCATTATATGTCGTCATGCAATGGCTGTGCTGTCCTTATGTACCTTCTTTAATGTTTAGACACTTAATTAATATTATTACATATGAATACTAAGGTGGGTAAGGGTTGGCATGTTTAGGTTTTAGTGGTTTTCCTAAACCTTGAAGCAAATTCTTTGGCAAGACGAACCAATCCACTATTGCTCACGGTTTCGTCACCATACTATATAGGTTTATACTGATCTTCCGGGGCACCATACATAACACTTACATCACAATACAATATTTAAAATGTAGCATACGAATAAATATATAAATGTCTTCCTCAGTGAGCGCTAAAAGATTTCCTTTCTTGCTTGGAGTCAAATTAAGGAGAACATTGGCCAAAATGGGAACTTTATAAAAATCGTGCTTGTCTTTTTCTTTAATTGGATCATAAAATATCACCACGTTTGTCTTTGCATCCTTTTTATTTTAATTCTATTGTTTCTTTCATCAGCCCATCTCAGATTACTTTAAAAATATGTATAAATATTGTTTCCAAACACTATTTTGGAATATTTCTAGGTTTCTCTATAACTCATCATCATATCAATCATTTAAAGATACAGAATTGAAAAATTTAGATTATTTTTAATCAACACATACGGTTTTATAAGTACCAAGTTTCATCAAAATCTGTTTTTGTATTCTATTTGATTTGCTTCAATGTTCAAGATAAAAGTTATATACAATACAATTTAATATATTTTCTTTACTTACTTATTTATTTATTTACGGGAATCCCCACTATACATAATACATAATGAACAAAAGAAATACTTAATGCAATATATCCCACTAATTAAATCACAATAAAAAACTATAATTTAAGAATCTAAATAAATACATCATTTATATAAATTAATATTCCGTCCTAACACAATTTTAAATTTTTTAATATTTGAATTAAATAATTCAAACCAATTATGTTTATTAAACATATTAGCAAAACATAATATTCTATCAATTGATTGAAACCGACTGAAGTTTGTTAAATGTGTTTTAAACGAAAAATTGTGCGAGACCTTGTGAAACGTGAATTTGGAAATATAATAAAATCTATATGTTTAAGAATATCATTACAACAAATATTGTTATTAACTAAGTTGTGTAAAAACATAAATCTGATATTATGCGACGATCCTCTAAAGATAAAATGTCGAGTTTGTTCATAATAACACTATAGTTGCCAGGTACATGTTTTATATTTAGTTTATATTCAATAAATCGTAAAAATCGGCATTGCACTTTTTCCAAAGCCTTGATGTCACAACACAAATATGGAGACCAAACGGGAGACATATATTCTAAATGACACCGTACTAAAGTAAAATAAAGTGCACGTAAACAATCAACATTAAATAAACAACGTATGCGGGAAATAAACCCACACATTCGAGTAGCCTTATTACATAACATTAACATATTATTTCTAAAATTTAATTTGGTATCGAATACAATGCCAAGGTCTTTAATATTTTCCACTCTATTTACCAGCAATATTGTTAATTTTGAATACAAAATTAATGTTCTTTTGGCCTCTATAAAACGAAATACATTGACATTTCTTAACGTTTAAATATAATTTGTTTTCAACGCACCAAGTGTATAAACGATCTATGTCACTTTGAAAACGGATACAATCATCAATCGAATTAATTTTACAGTACATTTTCAGATCATCAGCAAAAGAAGGAATTTACAATGTGTAAAAATGTTATATATATATCATTTATAAACAATAAAAATAATATGGGACCAATATGCGAACCTTGAGGAACGCCAGAATAAATATTAAACGAATAAGATACGCAATCATAAATTTTCACACACTGACTTCGATTACATAGGAATGACGAAATCCAGTTCACAGTACACTTTGAAAAACCAATTGTGCATAATTTACTTAGTAGAACTGCATGGTTAACTCGATCAAACGCTTTAGCAAAGTCCGTGTATAAGGCATCAGCTTGATTACAGTCTTCAAAGTTTTAGACAAGAATTCCTTAAACACCATTAAATTTGTTAGAGTAGATTTCCCTTGCATAAAACCATGTTGTTGATCACAAATTAAACCTTTGGATATCCACATTATTTGATCTGCAACTAATTTGTCTAATAACTTTGGAATAGTAGATTGAATAGAAATTCCACGATAGTTCTCGATTACACTTTTTACAGATTTGAAAATTGGAGTTACGTAACTCAATTTCCATTGATCGGGGAAGGACTCTCCTTTAAGGATCGATCGAACAGCATATATATTGGAGTAACAAGAGTTGACACGCAATTGATTAGTACACACGAGGGAATATGGTCAGGACCACTTTTTTTGAGTTTTCATTGACGTTATTGATTCAAACACTTCTTTTTCGTAACACATAATCTAGTGTTTATCAAATTAGAAATAGATGTTTCCATAAAGAAATCATTAAGATTATCAACATTTTGTAAATCAGAATAAACGGACGAGAAAAAGTCAGCGAACGAATTTACTATACCATCATTTGAAGAGATGTGATTATTTTTAAATTGCATTAAAGTAGGTATACCCTCTTCTTCACGCAGATCTTTGACATATTTCCAGAAATAGTTGGGATCTTTTCTCAAACTGGTTTCAACCTTTTTAATATAATTAGTGTGAAGTTCTTTATTTAATATCTTGCACTTTTACGAAATTCATTGAATACATTATAGTCACCTATATAATTGCTTCGTTTATACTGAGAATGGGCAGCTTTTTTTATGGATTAGTTTGATTAATTCACTGTTCATCCATTTAGGAAACTTATTATTTGTCTGAGTTATACATTTTTAGGTACAAACATGTCAATACCTTGGAGTAAATAGTTGTAAAAATTTGAAACAGCTGTATTAATACTACCAGAAACCAGAATGTCATTCCAATCAATAGTGGCTAAGAAATTGTTTAAACCAATATAGTCCGCCCAGTCGTATAAATAGATTGATTTAAAAATAGTCATATTTGAAAAACTTAAATTTATTTTTGAAGTCAATTATGTAAGCTTTGTGATGAACTGAAGTATTTAATAACGGATCATGACATTCAAATACATCATACTCTTCATTATTAGTAAAAAATAAGTCCAGAAACACCTCACGAGCATTCGGGATTGAGTTAATCTGACGACATCCGGCATATGAATATGAGTCCACCACTGTTAATATCGGAGGGTTTTAATGAATCGTATATTAAGTTATTATTATTCCACTTAAGTGCCGGAAGATTGAAATCGCCACAAACCAAAAGCTGCATATTACTAAAGTTATCATAAATATATTCAACGGTAGTGGCATTTTCTTCATAGCATGTCGGTGGTGAACCAGTGTAATGTAGACTCCCACAATGATAAGGGACCGACTTCCGAAAAATATCTGCACAAAAATGTGTTCGATCTTATCATTAATAAATAATAGTGATGACTTGTATGATTTTTTTACAGCAATAAGGGTGCTTCCACCTCGTGTGTTTCGCCACTAATTGTTCTATTAGTTCTAAAAACATTGTAATTTTTTATACCTAGCATAGAATTGGTTAATTCGCTAAAGAGCCATGTTTCAACAATTATAATGATATCGTAATCATTAGTACTAACAGAAAACATAAATTCCTTTAATTTACTTCTCATTCCACCAACATTTTGAAAATATATATTTAGTTTTCTGATGATGCAGTAGTAGACTTGGGATTAAAAATGTAAGGAACATTGTTGTTGTATGTTATTGAGGTTGTAGTGTTACCTTTGGCTCTTAGATCATTTAATTCGGTTCTGATTTTGTTAAAGTAATTTCTTTGAATTATAGTTTTATCAGAATAGAATCTGAAATTAGATTTGTTTATATTTGATTTCAAAACGGATCTAGCATCATCCACATTATCAAAAATAAGTTTTATAGGTCGGCTACGGGATGGATCAGTTTTTTTACCTAATCGCAAAACTTTATGTGGAACAACAGAAACATTCCTAGACCGAAGTGTATCTTTAATAATGTTTAAATCATCATTAATCTTTTCCTCTAGTGAATGAGAACTAGACTCAGGAACATTATACACAATCACATTACATTTTCGCTTACGCCATAACTTTTTTTATATAATTAATATTTTTTACGATATTTAAAACAATAGAAATGATATGATTGTCGTATCTCGGCAATTACCGATCGGGAAAAAAATTAAAAAATTTATCTAGGTTAAATGACCTTTTGGCTCAGGGGATTATAGCCAAGTTTTACAGATCTTAGGTATTAAATAAGACACATGCATGCTAAGTTTTATTAAAATCGAACCAGAGGATCTTTAGAAATCGTGTTTACATAGGGACGAACAACCGGCCTTAAGACAAAATTTTTTTATTGCTGAGTTGTAATGTAGTCTCTAATTCGTAGAAAAAAATTAAAACATTGGTGTTAAAGTTTTCGGTTTGGAAACCAATACATAACTCTAGTTCAGTAGTAACTTTTTTTTAAGGCGTGCAATTTTCTCACCGGCCAGTTGTCCTGACGACGCGTCGACATCTCGATGTCAGGACAACTTGCCGGTGACATGTCTACGACGTGTTGTCACCTTGCTATCCCCTTAAAGGAGAACTTGTATTTTTTATCATATTATCATAAGGCAAAATTAATAACAGCTGTCAAAATGAAAAAATATTATACGATTTGCCCCCATCGAATCCGAATTCTAGTCGTGACTCTTCAATATCAAATAATGTTATTTTCCTTGTATAATAAACTATAAAGTAAAAAAAATACTACTTAAAACTTGAACCTAGAATGACATAATAGAGAAGCGTTAAAGTATATTATTTATATTAGTTTCAGTAAAATCAATACCCATTAAAAAATAATTCATCACAAAACTTTAGAAATTCTGTTTGTTCACAATTTTAATTTTTAAACTTTAATTTTTTATTAATTATTCACTGTTGCAGTTGAATATTTTATAATACAAACAAAATTTTGTTTAAAGTTGCGAAACAAAAATTATGAAAAGTTGCGAAAAGGTGCTTACAAAAGTTTGAAAAAAGCAAGATTGATATCAAAAACTTGATATCGACACAAAATGCATTATAAATATTTGATAAATTGATGGACTTTATTCATTTTTTATATACCGACGAAAGTTTAAAGATAAAAACTCGGAAAAGTTTTATGTAAGCTAAACAAATTAGATTTTCATTTATTTTCTTCTTCTCTTGGTAAAATTTTTATGTTTATGTGTAACAGTAATTTTATCGAGTTTATTGTTACTAACTTAATTTTTTCGCAATTGCATTAAGAATGTTTATTATGCAGTAGTTTATTTTTCATTGGCTGTGTACGCTTTTGATTAAACCAAACGCGAAACAGCAAACACTCAAAGTTAATCAGTTTATCATATAAAGTAGGAACAAAATTTTCTGTTGAAAATGATATTTTTCGCAGAACGTTGCACGTTTTGTTGATAAGGAGCAAAATTTAATTTTGTGTGTTGTCGACATAATATAATAATAATTGTGTTTTGCGAATGACATATAATTTTGGTTGCGGGTAGAGAGAATTGGCTTCATGTATAATTTGACGTAATTGAAGTATTCGTACAAAAGCAAAGAAACGTTTTCTTTCTTTTGCGACGATCCATAAGAATATTAAAACTTTTTGTACGTCTGACTAAAATTAAACTATTAAGCTTTATTTTCTTGATTGAATGAACAATGAATTATCCAAGAGATTTGAATGCTACGGAAGAGCTACAACACCGATTCCAAATAAACAGAACTATTGAAATTTATTACAAAAGAAAACTTTTTTAGAGGTGTAGTCAGCAATTCAACAAGATGTACCGGGCGATCAAATAAGAGAGGTTATCGGCTGTATGTCAGGAACGGTTGACACCTTCCGAAAAAAAAGAACTATGATATGAAAAGTCACTATGACAAATCGCTGGAAATTATTTTCACATTTCTAAAACCAGCTAACCTGCTAACAGACTAACTTTGCCCGCTAGTCTAATAATAGACTCTTCAGTTTGCCAGACAAAGATAATGTTAGTGTGCATGTCTATAAGTTAACATGACTAAGATACATGATGCGCTCGTCTCATGATTTAGTGATTTAAAACTCTCATGTTGGCAGGGCTGCCACTATTAGCAGCTCTTGCTGTCGCCCACTGATTTGAGTGACAAATCCGTCAAATCATTCGTATAAAATATTTCTGATTTAAGGTTAGGTTTTTTGACGGTTTTGTGGTTTTGACATGAGTAACCTCGTTGTCGACAGCGACAGGTGAACGACCAATACCGCACAGCTGAACCAACATGCGCGGGCAGCTCAGGTAAAATTGAAATGGTCCATGCGATCTTCATCACAAATTCGTTAATAAAGTTGTACTTATGAATACCGGAAAGCAGCAAGAGAAATTTTTGTAGATGAACTTCAACTTTGTAACATTTTAAAATTTAATTTTGTTTATGTGAATCAAAAAATACTTGGTCAATTTTATGCATTTTACGGCATGAGATATTATTGTCGATAGTTTGGTGCAAATGCGGTTATTAAATTTTGATTTGTGGATTTTGTGTTTTCTCGTTCAATGTTCGTAAGGTAATTGATTGTGTTCCTTATAGATGTCTTTTATTTATGAAAATAAAAAGCAGTGGCGTGCTAATTAAATTTTTCTTTATTTAAATGTTATTCCACATTTGAATTTCAATTGGGCATATTCTTCTTTGGAACGTTTTTGAATTTTGCGGGTTCCCGGACGTTACACGTTTTTGATAACGAACGTTCATAATTTAACTAACTTTTCCGGTGAGATTGTAAGAACGTTGTGCATCGTGAACATAATAATCTCTTAAATTATATTTTGCGACATAGTCGGATAAATCTGGGAAGAACATTTTGCCATTAGAAATAATTGCTGGGAAATATTTTGGATGTGGAACGATCCTTTTAAAGCAATTAAATTTCACCACGTGTGTGGGATTCAGGCGGGTCGATACTGCTCATGAACTGTCTCAACTTTATTTTACAAAATAAAAAAATAATAACCAATAAACATATCTATTTTAGGTTTTATTTTTTGATTAAGCAATTATCCGTACAAAAATAAAGGAAGATCAGTACAAAATTACAATTTTAACGATTCGGGCAACTACGTGGAATCAAAGGCGATCCCAAAGGTACGTGGACAAACTGGTGCTCCATCTTATGTACCTCGTCCTAGTTATGAAACGGTCGGTTAGTTTATTTATTTTTTTTGTGGCTGATACGGTTTTGTCGGATTAATTGTGTAGTACTAAAAAGAAAAGAAACGATTTATTTAGGTCTAATATTAGATTAAACTTATTTACGCATTATCAATATTACTAACAATACTAACGACTATTTTAATTTTAAATTTGTATTTTTTTTGTTTGGAGATATTTTACATTATTATATCCATTATTTTGGGGATCAGTAATTTTGTTTTTTTTTAACGCCAACAGATAGGGGTTATCTGGAACAAACTACCGATACTGGGTAAAACCCCTGGCGCCCTCCAATACTATTTTTGTTTGTTTGACGAACAACGTTCAAACCCACCCTCACTCTCCTTCAGAACTTAGGTATCGGGACTAGCATAAAGAGGCAAAATTAGATTTACGTCATAAATTTATAAATTACTTAGATTGACGTTTTAAGTTTGACAGTATGAGTTAAAAATTTCAATTAAATTTATTTTTTAGGCTCTCATCTTAAAAAGAGACAATTTACGTCCTCATTTGTGGCCGTAAAGTAGCACTTTTTTGTACTCATCTGTCAAAAAAAGTAAAACGGCCGCTTCGTTGAATCACGATACCCATGCTTCATTGCAATAAAGTATAATTATTGATATCACATAGTTTTTTATTTCTGTAAACAATAATATCCTTAAGATTTGCGTATTTTGTATTCGTTGTCTTAGATGAATAACTGCAAAAGTGCATATTATTCCGATTCCGAATATAATATGAAAAAAAACTGAATAAAAATTCTTGACAATGTCAAATTGTTTCATTCTTTTAGCATTCGTACGTTATTTTTAGAGTGAGCACCTAAAAAACGTTGTGTGTGCCGCGGCTGTAAAGGTTTTTTCGGCCTTCACAGCCTTGATACACAAATAACTATTCTAGTATTTAATCGTCTTAATCCGCAATAAAATACTGATTTTGTTAAAAATTGCAAATTAACTCCCACCTTTCACGCTCCGTAGAGCGGACAGTATTGGTCCCAGACGAAAAATGCAAGAACCCAAAATTGTGCACAATTTTGTTCTCTTTTATATTTTATTTGAATTTTTTTTCGATATCACTGCTATTTTCCGAAAAGCGTCGCAACGCAGAGTTTTTATCCCACCTCCCCTCGAGGGGCAAGCCACCGCGGTCGCAAACTCAGGTGTACTATCAGAGGACCTATGTCTATCATCCCACCAAGTTTCAATTTTTTCCGATTTTTTTTTTATTAGAACCCCTTTTTGGTACCCATTGCTTGGACTAAAACGGATTTTGTTTTTATTTTGACCTATATTGCAAGTTGTTTGACAAAACTATTTAGTAGACCTGAATTAAAGTAAATTAATATAAAAAAAAATTCTGGTTAAATAAGCTACTGCCTGTAAGTTCTAAATTAAATTTAAAGGCATACATAATTAAACTCTAAGATAAGAGCAATTTAAGCGCGATTGGTGATTGCGAGAAAATTTAATTACTAAAATAAAATGTATAAAAGAACATCACAGTATTATTTGTGATGAATGAACGTCCTCTTACTACACTCAAACCGCTTACTCCGACGTCTCTCATGAGAGGAACTGAAGGAGCGCTCTTTCCGGAGGGAAACCAAAGTTTGGAGCAGTTTTTTGGAACCAGAATAAGAAGATCTAATATATTTATTATACAAAAAGTATAGTGTGCGTCATGTGAAGAGAGCATTAGCAATATACAGTTTTGAATAATTCTGAATAATTAATGATTTTAATTTATACAGTAAAGTTCGCATCATTTGGGAACATTTTTTATTCATCCCTTTTTCAAAATTTGATTTTGGTATCAGTTTCTGCATTGATTGAAATGAAAATTTACACAAAATTGTAAGCACGTGATTCGCATTATTTGTCAAATTTAATTTTTTTCCAAAAAAAATTTACAAAGTGGTGTTATTTTTCAGTATATAGAACGATGTAATAAGAAAAAATTATTTCAAATGCAATTATAAGCTCGTATGCAAAATTTCAACGTCCTAGGGCAATATTGATTTTATCACTATTTTTTGAAATTGCACCACTGTCTAAAAATTAGACTCAACCCAACCTACATAATTTTCTTCTTGATTTTTTAAAATATCGCTATGTAAAATGTGAAATTTCAAATAGAGCAATTAAAATTTGATCATAAAAAGTGATGCAAAGTTTAGTTGCTTTTGACCCTGTATAAGGTAAAATTCATAAAATATCTATTTTGAAAAAGACCTAAAAAATAATACAAATTATAACTAAGACAAAATCAAGAAGAATTATGTAGGTTACGTTGAGTCTTATTTTTAGATAGTGGTGCAAATTCCAAAAAATAGCAAAAAAATCAAAATTGTCCTAGGTAGCTGAAATTTTACATACGGTCTCAAAACTGCATTTACAATATAACTTTTTTTGATATTCTGAGAAATAACCCTACTTTTGTATTTTTTTTTGGAAAAAAAATTAAATTGGACAAATACAGTAAAATCTCTATTTTCGGCCACCTTTAAAAGCGGCCACCTCTAAAACCGGCCAAGTTTTCCAAGTCAAAAACCAATTATACGGAAATATCCATATTAATGACCCTCCTAATAGCGACCACCTCTCGTAAACGGCCACGGCCAATTATTTGTAAACCTTCTTGAAAAAATACATGTAATTCTACCTCTCATTTCCGGCCATTCTTAAGTAAAGTCAGTAGACAACAGCTTAGCGTTCAAGTTGTGCATAATATATAATTGTTTCATTGTGTGACGCTTATGTAATCACCGGTATTGAAGAACGAATTTAAAGAATTTGTTTGATTTACAATAGACAGTCATTACAGAGAAAGTGCAATTAAAAATCTCATTAAGCTCACCCCAAAATCGTATTTTGCGTACATAGTTTGAGTTAGTATGTTCAACAGTGCTGTTACATATAGATGTACAGAAAAATTAAAATGTCGCTAAAAAGAAAACGTTTGTCTCTTAAAGAGAAAATTGATATAATTGTGGAAAGTGAAAAGTTCAATACCAGTGCTAGAAGATTGACTGAAAAATTTAGTGTTGGAAGAATACAAATTAACGATATTAAAAAAAAATGTGATTTAAAAAACTATTTGAAGAAGGTCCAATACAGAGCAGAAAAGAAAATTTCCTAGAACTGAAGGTTTAGAAATTGACCGAGTAGTTTACAATTGGTTTTGTAAAGCTAGGAATAAAAATATCCATATATCTGGACCTTTAATAAAAGAGAAAGCATTGGAAGTTGCGGAAAATTTTAAAATGACGGGTGGCTTGAGAAATTTTGTCAAAGACATAACATAATCTTTAAAACAGTTTGGGAGGAGTCAGCTGATATTAACCTGGACACTGTTGAAGCTAGGAAAGTAAAGCTGTCAGTAATATTGAAGGAGTGTTTACCCAAAAATGTGTACAATTCTGACGAGACCGGACATTTTATCTTGCGATGCCAAACAAAACGTTCTCTTTAAAAAACAATAAATTTAGTGGTAAAAAAGCTGCAAAACAAAAATTGACAATTTTATTTTATACAAATATAGAAGGTGATAAGGAAAATTCGTTCATCATTGGAAAAAGTAAACACCCAAGATGCTTTAAAGGCTCTTATATCAACAAATTCCTCATAGAATGGGTATCTAATAAAAAAGCTTGGATGATGGTAGAGATTATGACTTCCTGAGTAAAAAATTTGATAAAAAAATGAAAAAAGAAAATAGAAAAATCTTATTATTTTTAGATAATGCCACGTCTCATCCCAAAGTGACTCTCGAAAATGTGAACATTATTTTTCTACCCCCAAACACCACATCCCATTGCCAGCCACTAGATTTAGGTATTATCTAAAAGTTTAAGATGGCCTACCGGAAGTTTTTAATCAAAAGACTGCTAACATTCACAAATACCGAACGTAATTTTGAAGATGCGGAAAATGTATCAATTTAACCAGCGCTTTAGTTTGGATATCAGTAGCCTGGAGAAACGTTTTGCCTATTACAATTGCTAAATGTTTTGCGAAAGCAGGATTCTCGGAAAAGGTTCTGCAAGAAGATTTCGACGAACAAGACAAAATTCCACTAGCTCATCTTTTTCCTGTATTAATAGAAGGTAATCAACGTGTAAGCCTTATGCATCTATTGATTGTGATATTTTGACCAAAAGCCCCAATTTAAGTATTCAAGATATAATTAGTGAATTAGACTATAGTGAAGGCTGTGATTCGAACAATGAATGTGGTGCAGAAGAATCTGAAGTTTTTACGTCAAACATTAGAGATATGGGTGAAGTGTGTGAAAAACTAAGAAATGCGTAAAGTTTTCTATTTTCTAATGATAAGAGTGTGCTAGCGGTAGATTTACTTCAAATTTTATCAAAATGTGAATCTTCTGTTTTACAAACTAAACTTAAAATGTAAAACAAACCTCAATACAAAAATATTTAACAAAAATGTAATTTAATGGTATGTATATGTATGTAATTAATTACTGTAATAGGTATAACGAGCAATTAGAAAATAGGTATATATTATGTAAATTTATGTATTATGTATTCAATATGTATAACTCTTCCATTATTATATTGTCTAATTATTTAATATTGCATTAGCACATTTATAGTTATTTTTAATGCAGATATATAGTACCCTATAGCGAACCGTATTATGTTCCATACTTAAAAGATTTTAATAAACAACGCATAGAAATAAAATTTTTTTCCTCCCAATAACGGCCACCTCCATATACCGGTCAGTTTTCCAGCAAATTTTAGTGACCGC
This sequence comes from Abscondita cerata, assembly GCA_030710515.1. Taxonomy (NCBI): domain Eukaryota; kingdom Metazoa; phylum Arthropoda; class Insecta; order Coleoptera; family Lampyridae; genus Abscondita; species Abscondita cerata. The sequence goes on along the minus strand of JALBCR010004831.1, from coordinate 170,205 downwards.
TATTTAGAAGTTTTACTGTAGTTCGAATTACGTGCTGATGCCAAAATCAAATTTTGACCAAAACTATTAATAAAATAAATTCCCATATGATGCGGACTTTACTGGTCATACTGTAAATAATAACAAAGAACAATAAAACACGATATTATTTAAATGTAAAAATAAAAAAACCATTTAAAAGATAACATACAACAGTTAAAATTTGATTAATTTCTATTGCGTAACAGGTTTCTTAAATATTTTATGTAGGTATTGTTTTTATTATTTATTGACGTCCATTTGTAGGTCATAGACATCGACATAAACTAAGTAGATTACAGTAATCAGACACATTATATTTTGTATAAAAGATGGCACGCAACTACTTTATGATACCCAATAAGTTAATCTTCAATAAGTGTTATAAAAATATAATCTATTTGTTCACGAATACTCCTTAAAATGGCGTTTAAGCATCGAACTAGTTTTATGTCGTGCACATTATGTAGCGTGTTTTCGTATCCTAATTTAAAACATGCTCGTGTTAAATGTACTGACAATTACTTATTTATCTTATTTAATATTAACAATATTTAATAATAGATGCTCCTTGAATGACCCGAATTAAGTTAGTGTGCGTCATTTCAACTCTTAAAAATTCATTCAACTGCGGAAATTAAACGTTGGATATTTCGACAAACGTTAAATTGACATCATTAACAATAAGCCTTTGTTAGTAAACTAGTAAATACAGCCTCATACCTTTCACAAAATTCAATAACAATTCTAGTTTCACGCAGATCGATTTATTTATTAAGCTTGTTGCTTTTGTACCTGTTACTTTGTTTACCGATGCCGTCTACTAAATAGAACATTGTTTTATAGGATTTTGTCTTAAAAAGTCTAACAGACAGACGTAATTCATATGTAATTGTAAATCCTCTAAACTATGTCGTGTTATTTAGAGTATCAAAGTTTGACTAATGCTTGTAATTTGTGAATCTATTGTGTTTTGGACATGATAGAATATGTACAACACATTGTTCGTCTTTTGTATTACAATGCTTTGTTTAATTATTATTGTTTGTCGACTACCTAATGTACTTGTTTGTTTAAACTTTTAATTCACTAAAGGTGTTTGCATTTTTCTGTAATTAATAAAATAATAATAGTGTATTAAGTGTGTAACAACTGTAACGAGTACAGTAAATCCCCACAACCACGACTTTGTCTATCAAGCATATTATATGAAAATTATTTATCAGTAATCTATCCCTCAATCATATAATTGGCGGATTTTTTTTTTTGGTTTTGACAGATTTTTCAATGAACTTGTGAGTGTTTTCTTAATCAATTCTTATTCGTATCAATTGTAACACCTTGGTAAAAAAACTATTTGGGGTGAGAACAATAACTGAAATGAAAAGAGCAATGCCCGAAATCGTGAATTTTTTATTTTTTTTGGTTGAGTTTAATACTTAATCTTCTTACTAATACTCTGTTCAACATACTGTTCCGCCACTGCGGAATAATTCCAACCCTCAAATTTCTTCAACGTCAAAATATCTACCTCCATTATCAACCAACATATTAGCAGCAGATCTTATGAAACTATGATACGTATATTTTTCAGACTCTTTGAAATTTAAAAACTTTGCAATTTTTCTTGGAATTCCTCCAATTTTATTAATTCCAACAAATTTTTGTGTGCACATGCCATTCCTATAGTCCCCAAAAACATGCTGATTTTATAAACCTGACGGTCGAAGGGCTGCATGTCTTCTATATAGAGTACAACCTTGAAAAGGTGTGTCGTCTTCTGTAATAGTTAACTTTCTTGTAGACTTGTTTTCCTCCAATGTAACAATTAAAATTGACCAATATCCTTAATTTTGTCAACACACAACAAAAGGAGTTCTTCACACCGTTCGTTTTATTTGGTTTCTAGCATTCAGATTTTCTACGTGGTGAAGTAAAAACTTTTCCATATCTGCAAAAACACAAGAGAACTTGTAATAATAACAAACAACCTAGCATAACACCAACTTGGAAATGTCAACATTTTTATCGAGCTTCAAATAGGTTTATGTTATGAAGATTTTAATCCATAAGGTATGCGGTCAAACTTTTTTGATAATTCCGTTACGTAGCATAGCGAAGTTTTCTCGTTTATGTCACATACATTTTTGGTGCATACTCCACGTTGTAAAGCTTCATATTCCTTTATGTATCCTTTCTTTGTTTTCGTGGGCAATAGGGACCGTGCATAAATGCTATCAGCGCCACCTAACGAAAAAATGTGCATTTTTGTTGGTACAATCGCTAAGTTAAGATAACGCTAGTACTGTATTAGAAAAAGTTATGTCGAGGTGTAACTTTTTTAATAAGAAATTTATGTTTGTAGTGTTAAGTTAAATTATAAAACATTGACATTGACCGACTAAATTTTATATACCAATACTTAATATATATATAATACTTAAATAATTGTTTTGATAAATAAAATTAATAATATTAAATTAAATTAGTTTACAATCAAAACACTTTTTAAATAAATACTTACATACATATTAAAATTTAGATCCTAAAATATTATTTAGGAAAAATAATCTTCTAAGTTTATACCTTTGAACTTAACACTAGTAACATAAATTTCTTATTAAAAATGTTACACCTCGGTATAACTCTCATTAATCTTATTAATAATTACTACTTTAAAAAATAAACCAGATGCAACAAAATTTAAAAGAATGTTTTGGTTTCACATTCAATTATTTCAAATTTTATGCAGGTACATTCTTAATTGATTTTCTCATTCACCTTAATATTAATATTTGTTAATCTTTAAGTTACAGAATAAAAACCTTATCATGAAAATACCATTTTATATAATATGATTGAAAAAGCATTATTTTATATGCGAAACGTATCAGAACTTGACATGTATATTAAAAAATTTTTATATATAATTAATATAACCTCTAAACATTGTTCACCTTTTTCACTAATAAAATGTAAGTTATATATTATGTTCTTATTTACCTTCTATAATTTTTACACACTTGGTTAATATTACTATATATGAATACTAGGGTGGGTAAGGTTTGGCATGTTTAGGTTTTTAGTGGTTTTTCTAAACCTTGAAGCAAATGCTTTGCCAAGACGAACCAATCCACAATTGCACACGGTTTCGTCACCACCCTGTACAGGTTTATACTGATCCTATGGGGCACCATACATAACACATACATCACAATACAATATTTAAAATGTACCAAACGATTAAATAAATAAATTTCTAAAAAAATTGAACCGATGCACGGTTTTCGCTTAAAAATTAAAACCGATTGTAACAATACCGTTAATATGAAGATGTTGCCATGCAGAGTAATAAATTTTATTTTTCTATGTGAAAAACGCGAATCTGATTAAAAAAAACAAAGGATCAAATTTGCTTAGAATTAATTGGAAATTTCAAAAAGCTTTTTAATTTAAAAAAAACAGTGGTGTACATCTATGTCTGCCAAAACATGCAGGTGAAATTCCCCACGAACGCCACTTGTGGAAATTAAAACAATTGTGGTACATTAAAAAATACCCCTTTATACATAGTACATGAATGAAAAATTTCATTAAAATATCTTAAATGGTATTACAGATATTAATAATAAATGTTTTATTTTTTTAAAACTTTATCATCACCCTGTACATCAAAAGCTTCCTTAAATTTTTACATTCAATTAAAAAACATCCTGTTTGATAAACACCTTTTTCGTACCCATAAAATTTTGATATTTAATGTTAAAGTATACATTTCAATAGCATCACAAGGCTGTCTTATCTTATACCACTTTGCCACACAACATGTATTCAAAATTGGTAAATTTTATTTGTAAAGTTAATTCAACACACATGAAGTATTTTGCCCATGAATAAGCATATTGATACACGGTGATGAAATCGTTACCATTGATATTATTATGTAAGAAAAAAAAGCAACAAAAACAAATTAAAAATGACCAAATAATTTGTTCAAAATTACGAAGTCATGATTTTAGCAACCTTTTCATATTGTCACACCACCTAATGTGTTCCACCTGCTTAACAGGATCATTTACATGTAACAAGGACTGAATCATCAATGAGGAATGAAACTGGAAGATACCTTTAGAAATCTTATATGGTTTGAATATTTTTTTGTCTGGCTTCGCAAAAATTTTCATTATTTATATGACCTTTCTACATTTATCTCGTAGAAATTTCAAAGTCTATTTCCAAGTACACACTCTACTTGATTTACTAGTCGAATCCTCGTCGTTTATGGCTAATACTGTTGCCGAAATATGCTTGTAACTACTTGCTAGGCAGGTACACAGAGTAGTTAAAACATTTCTGGATTCATCTAACTACAAACAAGTACATAAAAGGAGTAACTCGTTATTAAAATAATATATCAAAAGGCAATTGATCAATGTTTGTTTGACGCACTATTAGTTTAGTATGTGTCCCGCATTTTTGAATATTCAGCCTTTTATTTCGTTCGTCACAGTTTTATAAACATAAAATATAAATTTGAAACCAAAATTTAATTCAACATCTACTATAATGAGGTTATGTTTCAATACCAACAGTTATGTTAGCGATTTTCTCTAGATGGCACATAAAGGCGCGAAATTTAAAATGTGGACGGTTCCTATAGTTCACTACTTGCTGCAGCCGCTTTGAATATCTTGAGCAATGTCCACAAATCTTCCATTTGCTTCCATCATGTCAATTTTTTTCAAATAATTTTACTGTGTAAACCTTATCTCTGATGTAAATAACCATTGCTATGGTAAATGCACAAAACTACCAGATTGAAAACAAATTATTAATTGAATGAATACGGATAATCCCTAATTTTTAATTAACAAAAGGCAAATTGCTATTCCGTATTCAATCCACAACCAGTTCACGTAAAACTCAAAAACCTGATATCCACGACCCGAACTGTTAATTCAAAAATTCCAGATGATAACAGTTAGAAATAAACGGCATTTTAACCGCCTAAAGAAAGCAACACAAAATACAACCAATAGAAATAAATAATTATAGAATAATTTAAACAAACATGTATCTACCGAATAAAAAAGGAATAAGTATAGTTTTTTTTGTGACCCATTACACTTGGCATCGAAAATTTGAATCTACTGAAACATTATAATATTTCATGAAACATAAAAGGCAGTTAAGTGAAACTTGTACAACGGTTAGACATGTGGACTATCTTTCAGTATTAGACATTAATTTTAAGTGGAGGCCTGCAAGTAACAGTAGTTATATTAAAATTGTCAAGGATTCAATTTTTTAAATTGCAAGTGAATTTTTTTTATATTTTCATTCGATGCAGAATTTAATTACCTATCCACTGATACATCATGTTCCTACACCTAAACTGAAAGATTTCAATCAGTTGGTTAAAACAGAGTACAAAGCACATTATTAATTTACTACATCATCTCCAAGGAAATTAGAAAAAGCAGATAACACGGAAGTATAGGAACATAATATATCAGCGGATAGGTAATCAAATTCTTCATCGATGAGAATATAAAAAACATAGTTGCAATTTTTAAAAATGACCTTTACAATTTTAGTTTTCTGAACTACCTTTACTCTCAGACCTCTCCTAGAAATAAATTTCAAAAATGTCTAATACTGGAAACATAGTCCAATACCATGTCTATCGTCTAACCGTTGTACAAGTTTTGCTTATAGGTATGCCTTTTATATTTCATAAAATATTAATTTTTCAGTAGATTCAAATTTTTGTTGCTAACGCTTAAAATAATTTTTTTTCTTAATAATGTTAAGAGATAGGTACGCCTAACTTGATAGTAGAAGACGTAAAATTTTACGCAAAAACCAAAAATAAAATAAAAATTGGGTCATTGTATTTAAAATAACAAAGATAGTATTTACTTCCGGTATAACGGGAAGTGACACCGCCATGAAAATATTTTCAGTAAGTAGACCATGTCCATTTGCATAGAGTTACAAGTTTTTAGCTGAATCGGTTTTCGTTCTCATTATTCGTCTAACATGGTATCATCGAAACACACACTATACAGTGTAGTGTGCAATTGTGGATTGGTTCGTCTTGGCAAAGCATTTACTTCAAGGTTTAGAAAAACTACTGTCAGTTTAACTAGCCAGTTGAAATCACTTTTCCAAATCAAGTGGCAGTTCGAATGAATGACTTTACAATGTAGTAACAAATATGGTTATTGACGTCATTATAGACCGATGTTAAAAATTGCAGACAAGATTGAAGATTCAATCGAATCTGCTATTTGCATATCGGTCGTGTGTCGTTCGGTACTTTTCATCATACCATTAATATTTAATGATGATTTAAAAAACTTGCATTTTTCTTCAATTTAAATTAAATTTACTAGTCATCTGTGCATTTACCATAGCAATGGTTATTTACATCAGAGATAAGGTTTACACAGTAAAATTATTTGAAAAAAATTGACACGATGAAAGCAAATGGAAGATTTGTGGACATTGCTCAAGATATTCAAAGCGGCTGCAGCAAGTAGTGAACTATAGGGATCGTCCACATTTTAAATTTCGCGCCTTTTAATATGTGCCAAGCATAAATTATGCCCTTTAAATTATACTGAAAATTGCTCAATAAAATTACTAAATTGATGACTATCGAAGTTATTTATGTTTTTTTTACGGATTCTGAGTTTGATAGAGAAAATAAAGTTACTCATAAAAACAACCCTTGTCCGTTGTTATTTTTATGTAAAATCGACTGATTTTTGACCTTGTCGTGGTAAAGAAGATGAGATTTATTCTGTTCTTCTTGCAATTCATCGCACTTTTCGAATAAATTTCAGAATATAGTATTTTTATCCAAAATTTTTAAGAAAAAATTGAAAATCTGACCGAAATATAGATACTTTAGGTTAGCAATAAGATATCGAGGTGCGGTTTTTACCAGCTTATTTGGGCTTAATTTTACTATTTTTTATAATAAGAAAATGATACCGTTCCATTTAAGTTTTCCGAGAAAAATCGCAATATCCGTTTTAATTTCGGAAAATGCCCTCTAGCGGCGACATGCCAAATTACGATGACCATACATACGGTCAAAATTGTAACCTAAGGAAAGCTTTTTCAACGACACCAAGCTCATTAAATTATGTTCGGCCATTTTGAAATTGTTGGCATTTGTTTACAAGCATTTTCAAAGACCCTCTTCACTTTATTTTTAGAGATAGGAAAAAAAGTATTAAATGAAAAAGATGAGAATTTTCTTCAACTATAAAATACATTTATTTATTTTTTGTGTTAATGAAGCGAAAACCCAACTAAATCCAAATCTAGCGGCCATCTTAATAATTTAAAAATAATTTCCAGCTTTTTCTTATGGCCACTTTTGTTATGAAATTTGTTACCGCAAGTCTCTACGACAAGTAGTTCCTGAGATATAACACTTTGCATTCTTCTTATTTGTTCACCCTGTATACTTCAACATTAAATATCAAAATTTTATGGGTACGAAAAAGGTGTTTATCAAACAGGATGTTTTTTAATTGAATGTTAAAATTCAAGGAAGCTTTTGATGTACAGGGTGATGATAAAGTTTTAAAAAACAAAACATTTGTTATTAATATCTGTAATACCATTTAAGATATTTTAATGAAATTTTTCATTCATGTACTATGTATAAAGGGGTATTTTTAATGTACCACAATTGTTTTAATTTCCACAAGTGGCGTTCGTGGGGAATTTCACCTGCATGTTTTGGCAGACATTGATGTACACCACTGTTTTTTTTAAATTAAAAACCTTTTTGAAATCTCCAATTAATTCTAAGCAAATTTGATCCTTTTGTTTTTTTAATTAGATTTGCGTTTTCACATAGAAAAATAAAATTTATTACTCTGCATGGCAACATCGTCATATTAACAGTATTGTTACGATCGGTTTTAATTTTTAATCGAAAACCGTGCATCGGTTCCATTTTTTTAGAAATTTATTTATTTAATCGTTTGGTACATTTTAAATATTGTATAGTGATGTATGTGTTATGTATGGTGCCCCATAGGATCAGTATAAACCTGTACAGTGTGGTGACGAAACCGTGTCCAATTGTGGATTGGTTCGTCTTGGCAAAGCATTTGCTTCAAGGTTTAGGAAAACCACTAAAACCTAAACATGCCAAACCTTACCCACCCTAGTATTCATATATAGTAATATTAACCAAGTGTGTAAACATTATAGAAGGTAAATAAGAACATAAAATATAACTTAAATTTTATTAGTGAAAAGGTGAACAATGTTTAGAGGTTATATTAATTATACATAAAATTTTTTTAATATACATGTCTAGTTATTGATACGTTTCGCATATAAAATAATGCTTTTTCAATCATATTATATACAATGGTATTTTCATGATAAGATTTTTTTTCTGTAACTTAAAGATTAACAAATATTAATATTAAGGTGAGTGAGAAAATCAATTAAGAATGTACCTGCATGAAATTTCAAATAATTGAATTATCAGGTCGGGTCGTGGATATCAGGTTTTTGAGTTTTACGTGAACTGGTTGTGGATTGAATACGGAATAGCAATTTGCCTTTTGTTAATTAAAAATTAGGGATTATCCGTATTCATTCAATTAATAATTTGTTTTCAATCTGGTAGTTTTGTGAGAAGAAAATTTTTACTAAAAAGAGAGATTCACAAGAGTTTTCACAATTTTTCCTACTCGTAAATGCGACCATCTAATAAGAAAATTTTGTTGAATCATTTTTTTATTTTATTATTGATTTACTTTTATAGCCTTCTTATGAGGGGTATATTCTCACCTCTTATTCCTCAATTTACATTTCTGCGTCCATTCTGCATTGGTTTATTAATCAACCCATCCGTTATACTGCGTGATGTAATTAGTGGACACCTCCAAATCCAGAACTGGTCTTGGCGTTCCTACTAGCCCCTGAATTTGCTACCTGTACATCCGGAACTTAGCCTAGCTCCTGATCACCGGGTCGGTGCCAGTGGTGTCACCGCAGTACACACGCTTAATAAAGAAATTAAGTTAACGGAGAGGGGTTTGTAAACTTTCATTTATTGTCGTGTCGTGTTTATTAAATTAAGAAATATTTGTTTCTCTTTTTTTCTATCAACGGTATTATTTTAATCCTGTTGCATAATAGAAGTTCTAAGATTTTTGTTGTCCTAAAATTATTTTTTTTCTTAATAATGCTAAGAGGTAGGTACGCCAAACCTAATAGTAGAAGGCGTAAAATAAAATCAAATAAAAATTGGGGCATTGTATTTAAAATATCAAAGTTGGTATTCACTTCCGGTATGTAACACACCCATGAAAATATTTTCAGTAAGTAGATCATGTCTATTTGTATAAAGTTACTAGTTTTCAGCTGAATCGGTTTTTTTTGTCCTCATTATTCGTCTAACATGCTATCATCGAGACACACCCTGTACAGGTTTATACTGATCTTCTGAACACTTACATCATAAAACCATAATAAAAATGTACCATACGAATAAATAAATGAATTTAACTAATTAAGGCTGTTCTCTCAGGGAGCTATAAAGTTTATGTAAATTTATCTGGCTTATTTTTTAGAAATGTTTTCCTAATTTTGCACAAACATATAGCTAACATTATTATTTATGTCGTGCAGGAGCTATTTTTTTAAATTTTCGTCTTCGTTGTATTTAATTTAATTAAAACGCAAAATAACAGAAAATGGATTTCCTTATAAGCCCAAATTTCGACTCCTACGCGACATAGATAATAATTTTCTGACAACCCTAATTTTTTTTTTAATTTTTACTTAAAAATCAATGAGAAAAATTAACATTCAGTAAACGATAAATACTGAAAACTCTTGGAGAATTGTGAAATGAATGTACTCGCGGGCGAATGCTTCTGAGCGCAACAGGCCAGACTTGGAAGCTGATTAATATTAATAAATAAATAATATATTGTTGAATTGTTGATGTCAATTTTTTGTACATGACGTGCATTTTAACAGTTTTAGAAACAGAAAAAACAACAAATAGTTATTTATGTAACAAGCAATAAAAATAATGAACCGCCTACTAGAAATCTGAAATTGTCCCGAGTGATAGAACAGCCTTAAAGAAATTCGGAAAAAAATAGTAGCGTTTTTAATTTCTTTGTTTCATAGAATTTAAAATTCTCTCGTAATTGGACAATTAATTGTAGAACCTCTAAAAGTGAAAGCCACATTTGTCAAAATGGAAACCACATCTGTTGAGTTTTGTCCAAGAAATATTTTTTCGCTACTTCATTTTTTTGTCTTAATCGAATCATCCACATAATCTTCCTCAGTTGCACTGGATTTCTGTCCTCCCGCACTTTTACTGTCAAAATATCACCGTCTGCACCCACAACCGTCGTGGCTGCTAATCGGCGAAAGGAATACCAATGTATAATTCAGCTTCTTTTAGCCCTAAGTATGTTGCATATTTTTCCGGTACATCACGAATAGTGTGATGGCTAGCATTGAGGAAAATACATTTACTACTACGGTAGGTTAAAAAGAAACCTAATTGGTTTGCTAGACAAGCACAAAAACCTGAATATTTTCTATACAAAACACTAGGTTGAAAACTGCAGCTCTCATCTGTGATCGTACATCTCCTCATTGTTAAATTCTTTGTATTCCGTAAAGAGACAATTTTATATTTCTCAACATCTTCTACGTTATTAGGCGTCAAAGAGAGAAGCTCGTCACACCGGCAAACACTAAAAATTCCAACAATTGTAACCACTATAACAACCAATTGTCATCAGAAGCGTCAACAAGAAAATTTTTAACTTGCTCTTCTGTTAACCCATTAGCGCCGAAATCAATGTGAATAAATGGAAATTGTTTTTTATGTAAATGACAATGTTCTTTTTTCCAAATAATAATAAGAAATGAAAAATTTGAGGGTGTGTATCTCAAGAGGTACAGTGAGTACAGTACAGCGGTATTGTACGGAATACTTAATAAACGGTATTACAGCGCCCCATCCACTGACTTTCTTTCCCGACAATCATATTCATTATCATCCACACAACTATCTTTCCTGTGGGACTATTCGCTCAATTCAGCTAGTTTGTTTTGGAGTGTTGCGCTAATCCTTCTTTGCCCATCCACATGAAATAATATAATCCTGCTGTTTTTCATTTTTTTAAAATCCCAAACGAATGAACGCTTGTACATGATATCTTTCCTGTCACTTTCGATGTGAGTGATGTCACGTGAAGGAAAGCATGGCGTATCCCATAAAACTGTCGGATTGTGGTATACTTGCTCGTGAACTAAATTTTAATTTTAGTTACATTTTTGAACAAATTATGAATTATAGAATTAATTCAAAATTATGAATTTATAAGTTATCGCCCTATTTTCTCCATGTTACCACAAGTTCTTGCTAACTCCTTTATTTTAATTTTTTATTACTATACACATCTTTGTTATTTATTTTTCATATAACGATGGGTTGTTGTTGTTAGCTTCTATAAGATCTCTATTTTTGTTTTTTGGTACATTACGTCCATCAACACCTTTATCCTTGTCTATTTCTATACCCTCCAATTCTCGTTCTTTTCTGTTAAAGAACGTCAACGGATGAGAGTACAAATTATTTGTTTTAACACTACTGCCTACTTCAATAAACTAAAACGAGCTTAAGAAGAAAGTAAGCTACCCTCTACTAAGAATTGACGATACATTAGATACCTTATTAGGTTCTCAGTAAATTTTTGAAAACAATTCTTAATTTGCGCAAGATACACTTATTGTAAAGTTCCTCTTTTCTGGTTCAACTTTTAGCTAAGGATGCAGCCTTAAACTGGTCGTGATAGTGATATGTTAACCAAGGAACTTTACTATCAAACGTGTGTGCTACAATCTTCATTTTGACGTGTACGTCTTCATCGTTAGGCGATATTTGTAAAGTTTCTGTTTCTTTGTTATTTTCTGCTTCTTCTTGCTTTTGCCTTTTATATAATTTTTGTTCCATTTTTACCTCCATTGATTCCATTTTTTGATCAATTTCGAATTGCTTCTTGGCTATTTTTCAAAGTTTCTAAATATTTATAATCAGTTTAGCTCAGCCTGTGCTGGTGTTCACATCGTAAAAATGTGCTCTTAATTTCCTTTAAATTTTTAGTATAAAAGTTAAGCTTTTAATTATAAAAGTTATATCAATTCGTTCAAGAAAATTTTGTGTTTTAAACTGTGGAAAAAAAACCTATAAAATTATTTGTTTTTAAACATATTATTAAAAAGAATTAATATAAAGTGATTATTCATCAATAATTTGTTTGAGTGAGGCGAGTAATTGACGGCATAAGGAGAAGAAGGGGTAGGCTGTGTAACCCGAGTGGCCGACAGCAGCCGAGCGCAAGACCACAATCAGTAAATACGACCGGTATCTAATCAAAGCCGGCTCCAGGTGACAATTCCTTTAATCTTTCTTATCTACTATCTAATTGCCTACACCATTATTATTATTATGAATACAAATTTTATAACTGTCTTATTTGGTAACAAAATACCTTTTATTTGCTTTCATTATTGTAAGATATTACTAATTATTATTGTCATAAGAGAAATATTGTTTAAAATAAATAAATATGGGTATCTGTGAAGGTTGCAGCCAAGCTGTTTCAAGAAGCCAAAAAACAATTCAATGTTCAGCTTGTGCTAAGGTCCTGCACTTATCAGTAAGGTGTGCAAATGTTAAAACTGAGGACTATACTTATCTCAAAAATGAAAACAAACTAAATGAATGGAAGTGTCCGTCATGCATTTCTAACCGTAGAACAAGCATTGCTGGTTTTGATGCAAGTAAGCTACAGCAGATATCTGAAGAGGAGGCTCCTCCTCTGAGCCTGAGCAAAATACTAAGGGGTGTTATCTAAAGTTGACATTGATATGATAGTACAGGCGCTAAAAACATCCCTGGTTGATGAAATGAAGATGACCATCCAGACTACTTTAAAACAAGAAATTCGACAATTCGAAAGTGCTGTAAAAGATCTCTCAGACATGTTTGATACTTTTAAATTGAGATTAGACAAAAATGACAGTGAAAATAAAAAAAGAAATACAGGACCTCCAACAATATAGTAGGCGTGATAACCTTGTAATTACTGGAGTGCCTCAGACTGTTAATGAGTATGTTATTGACATTATAATTTCACTCTCAAGGGCTATAAACAACAACATGACTTTTAATGAAATTAGTGTGGCACACCGTATACCTTCTGGTGAGAATAAAGTGAAACCAATTGTGATTAAATTTGTTCGTAGGAAAAGCAAAGTTCAGTGGTTAAATGATTTTAAAAGATTGGCTCGTGCGGATGATACTGGACCTGGCATTGCAGCTAGTCTGCTACATAAGAATTTTCCAAAAGGCAGGATTAATGCTCACGAACACTTAACAGCCGACATGCGGCGCCTACTCGATAAAGCCCGTACTCTTGCCTTGGATAAAGGCTATAAATACACCTGGTACAGTGAGGGTAAAGTGTTGGTAAAGAAAAGTGATCAAGACCGTGCTATAATCAGAATCTCCCAGGACAGTGACTTGAACAAAATAAAATAGCTACTTTTTTTTCTTTTTTTCTCTATTAATTTTTATGTTTATACTGGAAATATATTATATTACTTTATTGTTTCACAACTACATTTACAAATTATTGTTTAATTTTGATTTTTCTATTGATGTAGCCAGTGTACACTTTAACTTTTTTCTCGAAAATTATCTGACAAAATTATTTAATTACTTTAATGTTTTATGTACCTATAGAAGATTCTATTTTTATTTTTTATTTTTTTTGTTGCTCTCATTAATAAAATTTTGTACTCACCAGACTCTATTACATAATAAAATGTTTAAAAAAATAACGATATTAATTAAAAATAAGTCTCAGAGTTTTCATTTGGAATTAAAAGTAAATCCTATCTTTAATGATGAATCATCTTGATAATTTGGATAATTTAAAAATAGTCCGTTGCTTACTTGTAATGAGTTCAAAAATATGGTGGGGACTCAGAGAGGGTTATCGTGCTTATATATTAATATAAGAAGCATTAATAAAATTTTGATGAATTTTTGGTCTTGCTAACTGACCTTAATTTTGTATTCGATGTCATGGTACTGGTGGAAGCCTGGCTGGGGTGTGGGGAGGTGCCATTAAACCTTTTAAGATACCAAACTATACATTGTTTAATTCTAAAAATAATTTTAACCAAAATAGTGGTTTGGTAATTTACATTAAAAATGCCCATCTACATAGTATTGTGGTTTCTGAGTATATCATGACAGATTGTAACTGTCTATCTATGTCTGTTAAATATGAAAACTCAACTTGTAAAATCTTTGCTCTATACAGGTCACCATCGGGTGATGTGGACACGTTTATAAATGAACTAGAACCTCTTTTGAACCCTGATACCATTATGATTGGTGATACTAACCTGAATATAATTAGTGAAAACAAATCACGAGCCGTTCATGAGTACTTAGGACTTCTTGCCTGGAAGGGGTTCCTGTCCAGAGTTACCTGTGCCACTAGGCTGTATGAGGGTCCTGGGGGCCAAGGTCCCCAGCCCTCGTGCATTGATCATATATTCTCTAATATTCACGACCAACATTCCCTAACTGCTGTGGTTTTAAACACAAACATTACTGACCACAGGGCTGTCTCTTTTAGTATTGCCGGGAGGGTGACACGTTACTCCCCCGGTAATAGTGTTGTAGTAAAAAAAATTAATTATGATGAATTCACTGAACGTATAAAAAATTATAACTGGGACGAGATTTATTCTTGTACCTCTGTAGATGAAGCAACTCAAGTTTTGGTTGACACTTTAAAAGCAAATTTGGATGCATCTTCTGAATCTAAATTAATTAAAAATCCCTGTAAATTTAAAAATAAAAGCCTTGGATTACCCAAGGCTTGATGAAGTCATTACGAAAAAGAGATTCTCTATATAAAAATTAGCTAAAGAACCTTTCAATAAAAAACTAAGAGAATACTACATCAGGTACAAGAATAAATTTCGACAAATACTCCGAGCTGCTAAGGAGATGGAGTATAAAAACAGATCCTACAAGCAGGTAGTGATATGAAAAAGTTTGGGGACTATCTCTGAAATAATCAACACTAAAGAAAGAGGAACAGATGTATCCAAACTGAACATCAATGGTGAGTCCATTGATGTTCACAATAATCTCGATAAATGTTCTGACCACTTTAATAATTTTTTTAGAAATGTTGGAGTGAATATGGCTGCACAAATTCCACCTACTGATCCATCTGATTTTGGGTTGTTGGATGTGTCGCACCAGTTTGACTTTGCCCAGGTTCATGTAAATGAAGTAATCACAACTATTGAAGGGCTCAGGGAGGGTCCGGTCCTGGTTGGGATAACATCTCTGTCCACTGCCTTAAATTAATTAAAAATTACATTGCACCACCTATTGTTTTTATAATAAATCTCAGTTTTAGTATTGGAAAATTTCCCGAAAATTTGAAAAAATCAGTTATTATACCTTTGTTTAAAAACAACTCTAGAACATTAGTTGAAAATTATCGTCCCATATCCATGTTGTCAAATATTGCAAAAGTAATAGAGAAAATAGTTAAAAAGTCAGTTAGTCAAATATTTAGAGAACAATCATTTAGTAATGGCAAGGCAGTTTGGATTCCGACCAGGACTGGGCACCCAGGAGGCTCTGGACACAGTCACGACTGAGATCAGTGACTCTCTGGACAGGGGCACCAAGACCATAGGCATCTTCCTCGACCTGGCTAAGGCCTTTGACACGGTGTCTCATGTCCTGCTGGTTAAGAAATTAGAGAGCCTGGGGTGAGGGGAGCAGCTTTGGGGTGGTTCATCAGCTACCTAGCCTGTAGACCACAACAAGTAAGATTAGGAAATACCCTTAGTTCTACGCTGACGGGGGCAGCCTATGGAATACCTCAAGGTACGGTACTAGGACCAGTTTTATTTTTGATATTTATTAATGACCTGCCAAGCCTTGAGGAGGAAATAGGTGGCCACATTTACCTATTTGCTGACGACACCGTGCTGCTCTTCTCTACCCCGTCCTGGCCCAGCACATTCAGTGTAGCCTCTAAGGGACTAGAACGAGTAAAACATTGGTTAGATTTCAATAGACTTTCTTTAAATTCCGGTAAAACTAAATACATAACCTTCTCTATCTACAATAGCTTTCAACCCAGTAGTTCATTTAAATTAAATTTAGGAAACAATACAATAGAACGAGTTCAAAGCATTAAATATTTAGGCATTCATATAGATCAACAGTTAACTTGGAAATCACAAATCGAATCTTTGACCAAACGTACTAATCAATTGACTTACGTGTTTTCCAAGTTGACTAATATCTTAGACCAAAGCACCATTAGGACCGTGTACTACGCCCTGGCCCAGTCGATCCTGACCTACGGAATACTGTCTTGGGGTGGGGCCTACCCCACAGTGCTACAACCTGCAGTCGTGGCACAAAATAACCTGATCAGGAAAATCTTGAAGAGGAGAAGGATGGACTCGGCCGCGGCGCTGTACACGGACTTCTCAGTACTCTCCATCAGTAATTTATATAAATTATATGTGTTACTGAAAGTCCATAATAGTAGAGAATCCTGGCTGTGCTGGACCATGGACTTGGGACCAGGGGTGAGTCGAGAGGCTTGCCTCGGGTCCCCAGGAAACTGACGAGGCAGGGCATGAGACACTGGTCTTATCGGGGACCTATCTGGTACGCGGACCTCCCACCCAGCATCCTGGCTCTGGCCAACCCCAGTACCATGCGGAGAAAAAACCGTAACCCACCTTCTGAGTCCCCCATCCAATCAAACTAACTAGACAATGAGTACAAATTTTTAATTTTTAAATTTTTATTTTTATTTTTATTTTATTTCTTGAATTGATAATTAGTATGTAACACTTTCTCAGGATAACTGAACCCCCACCCGCGCTCTGGTGCTCCATTGCGGGTGGGTAATTTACAAAAAATTATTACGTAGTATATTTATTGTGTTATGTGGTAAATAAAATTGATTTTGATTTTTGATTTTGATTTGAAATTATTTTGTTAGTTTATAGACTCACTAGATGCACAAAATCAAAGAATTTATATAATTATTTATTTGCACACACACTTAATTAATTTTTAAAATTGTCAGTATAAAAATAACACGCTCAGTTATTAGTTGCCCACTTAAAGATAATATTTATTTTACGATAAGTCAGTTTTTTTAAACTGTAATTTGGTACTCGCTCTCGCAATTGTAAAATGAAGAAAACACTACACACCTAACACCTATGTTACGAATGTTACCGCTCGGGATTTTTTTTACAATCCCAACCGTATCGTAAAACTCAATCAACGGTATTTTGTTTATTTATTCGAATGGTACATTTTCAATATTTCTGGTTATTATTCTTCCTCCAGTTTTTTTCACAATTTGTATTTTTTGCCAAGAAGTAGCGGTGTCTTCTGGACCCTTATGTAAATTGGAGGGTGTACGGAATGGAATGAGTGATTTATTTCCAGTTTTTTGGCAACGTTTCGCTCCCAAGTAGTGTGGGAGCTTCTTCAGGCCACTAGTTTATTAAACATATACATTACAAATGGGTTTCACTAACACCGTTAAATAATTTTTGAATTACAATATACATACATTTAGGTGTAACTTACAAATTAATTATTAAAAAACAGTTGACTTACGTGCTAGATCAAATCGCTCTGGGATTTACATCAAACGTAATATTTAGATGGACAAAAAGGAAACAACTCTTTGGCATCACTTTCTTAACGAGATGGTATGTATTAATTAATTTATATCGTAATTTATATTTATGCATTTAATTTTAGACGTGTAAAGTTAACAGTCTTGAAGGAGAATGGCGATCGTATGAACAAAATGGAGTGTAAGTTGGTGATAACATTTCAGATAAGATAAAAGAAAGAGAAAACCACTATTCACCTTCAATTTTAGGGTCTTCTTAATTAAGGATGCTGATTAATTAGTTTTGTTGGAAAATATTATTTAAATTAGTTAGTAAGTTGTATATTATTTGGTGGTGGGTAGATTCTAAGTTTAGTTTGTAGTTATTACTTGTTAGTTGGTGGTGGGTAGTTTTAGTGGTAGTTTTTAAATTAGGATTAGATGTTAATTAATTTCTTTGATTAGTCCTTTATATATTGAACTCAAGTTTTGAGTGTCTGTTTTATAATTGATATTATTTTCGTATTAATTAATAAACATCATTTCTGAAATTAGTCTTTTCCGATAATTACATTCTACGTCTAAGATAATAGGGTTGTCAAAATCAAAATTGTGGTTATTTTCTTTATGATGTTGTGCTAATGCGGTTAAATTGTGATTATTAGACAATTTTATTTTGTTATTTTGGCAATCATATTTGTGATTTTAGATTCGTTTTTTTTAATTCTGTTATGTATGGCCAATGTAGCATCCTACACAATCTTTACAATCTATTTTATACACTACGTAGGGTTTGTCAGTATCATTAAGCTTATTTTTTAATTTTGTGTAAAATTTATTGAATATGGTGTTATGATTATATAAGGCAATGTTTAGAGCGTCAGTTAGTAAAATCTTTTTAAGTTTATTTGTAAGTCCGAGTACATTAATTATTTTTTTGTAACGAATATTAGTTGTGTTATTTGTAATAGGGTTGTCATGGGGTACTACGTCGTTAAACAATATTCTATTAGTAACAGATTTAGGATAATTATTTTGTGTTTCATAGTTATTTGAATTGTTTTAGGTTCTTATTTTGGAATTCAGGGCTACAAAGTGTTAATATTTTGACGATGTTGATTTTTTGATTTAAGGCGTGATGTGGAAGGTAGTTAATTGTTCTATTAGATGATATATTTTTAGTGTACCAATTAAATATTAGATGTGGATGTGTTGTTTCTTTTATAATCCAAATATCTAAAAAGGGTATTTTATTATTAATCTCTAGTTCTGTTATGAATTGAAGGTATTGGTTGTAACTGTTAAAGGTCCTTAGTGATAGGTCTACCTTATCTGAAGGGATGCATGTGATTATGTCATCTACATATTAATGTATGAATATGGGGTGAAAATCTAGGTTATTTCTTACATAGGTAATCAAGTCATGCATCGTGATCTCAGCCAAGACTGGTGATAAGGGGTTACCCATTGCCGTGCCAAATTTTTGTTTATAGAATTGCCCTTGACATATGAAAAAACTTGAGTCTATTAAAAAGGATATAATGTTTTTGAATTCTTCTTGATCTAGTGTCGTGAAAGCGTTTATGTGGTTCCAATACTTATTTATTAACTTAAGAACTAATTCTTTAGAGATGTTGGTGAATAATGATTTGACATCAAACGAAACTAGTACATGGTCACTAGGAATTATTAAATTTCTGATTTTATCAATTAATTTATATGAGTTAGTCATTTTAAACGTGAAAATTGGGTAGATATTGTTTAAAATAGTTGTAATGAATTTTGACAATAAAAAGGTTAGGGCGCCAATGCATGATAAAATATTGATAATTAATTTGTAAGTTACACCTAAAATGTATGTATATTGTAATTCAAAAATTATTTAACGGTGTTAGTCATACCCATTTGTAATGCATATTTTTAATAAACTAGTGGCCCGAAGAAGCTCCCACGCCGCTTGAGAGCGAATCGTTGCCAAAAAACTGGAAATAAATCACTCATTCCATTCCGTACATCCTACAATTTACATAAGAGTCCAGAAGACACCGCTACTTCTTGGCAAAAAAAACACATTTTCAATATTGTATTGTGATGTAAGTGTTATGTATGGTGCCCCAGAAGATCAGTATAAACCTATATAGTGTAGTGACAAAACCATGTGCAGTAGTGGATTGGTTCGTCTTGGCAAAGCATTTGCTTCAAGGTTTAGGAAAACCACTAAAACCTAAACATGCCAACCCTTACCCATCTTAGTATTCAAATGTCATAATATTAATTAAGTGTGTAAATATTATAGAAGCTAAATAAGAACATAAAATGTAACAGCACATCCATTGCATGACGATATATAATGGACCTGTCCAAGCGCCAGTCACGACAATAACGAAAAAAAAGTAGGTTAAAAAAATAGCAAAACAAAATAATGGAAAAACAGATAATCAAGACAAGAATACAAAATATTGCTGAACTTCAGATGTCCTTCAGATTCGTAAGCCATAGTATAGCTTCATCCGTTAAATTATGAATGTTAGGAAACCCTCCTCTAAACTTTGTTAATTGACAATCCTCTACAATATTTGTAACGGTTTGTGGTTCGTTTCCACGTTCACAATTTTGATTAGCAATCAAACCCCATTTAAACAACATAGAGTTGCATTTTGAATGGTCTGTTCTTATGGATTTACTTTTGACCAAATTTTTTTTTTGATCAAAGCCCGGGATTTCTATTGTTGAATCATCACAGATAATAAATAATACACTACGGCGTCGTGTTTTATCAGAGTTGTTTTCGTGAATAACAATAATTTAATATATAATAACAACATTAATACTTAATTAATTCGTTTAGTTTAACTGTGTGAAAGTGCATAATGTGATAAGTAACTCATAGTGTTGAACAAGTATGTGCTGATAACTATTTATTATCAGGAACAAGTGTTATTTAACTGTGCATCCAGTAAGTTTGTGGTTAAACTATTTAGCATTAATTACTTGACTAATGAGATTTCGTCCCTAAGTTAATGCTTTATTTACCGTTATCATTATTTTATTCTACCAACTCTTGGGAAACATTTACTAATACACTTATTTATTGGAACACCTGCAAGTGATAATTCTGAATAGTGAGCGTTCTGTTGATATAAACTTTTCCGCCTTATAGGCGTGTTTAACTACTCTACGTATACTCTTTTTTTGTTTTTTTATTTTAACTAGTTACACTTGCTTTAAGTCTACCACGCATACTTAATTACTTAACTGAATTATTTTGCAAATTAATTGCAATGACTTGTTCAATCTGCAGGGGATCATTTACTTCGAAATCGCCTGGACTGTCCTGTTCTGGTAGTTGTCAACATTCTTACCATTTTGATTGTGTCGGAATTCCGGATGACCTCGAAAATACTTAAAATCTATAAACGGCTTAATCTGGCGATGTTCTGAGTGTATAATTTCTTCATCTTCTCGTTATGAGAACAACTTTAAAACGACTATGTTGCAGTTAACTAAGTCATTAACAGATGAATTAGAAAGTAAAATAAACGACTTAAGTTCTGAAATTCTGAATGAGTTTAAACTGTCAATAGATTCGCTAAAGCATGATGCTGTTGAAATAATATCAGGTAAAATTGATAAAATATCCACGAGTTTGCTTCATCAAAATGGTCAATCCGAGACAGCTAACTCCTATGCTGCTAAGGCTGCTCAGTCAAAAATTAGAATAAAGCCTATTAATAATAAACAATCAACGACTGAATCAAAGGGTGCTATTCTCAATGAAGTTAATCCAATCTTGTCTAATATCCTCGTGAAACATGTCAAGTAAATTAAAGATGGTGGAATCGTTGTTAGCTGTTCTGATAGTCTGCAATCAACAAAGCTTTTTGAAGTCGCCAAAAGTAAACTGTCTGCGAATTATGAACTAAAGCAAGTTAAACCTAAATCTATTCGTCTTCGTCTAGTAGGTCTATCCGATCAACTTACGCCGAAGACTATACTGCACTATTTAAAGATCCAACATAGTGAATTTTTCAAGGATGATACAGTCTGTGATATTATTTCTGTCAGCCCGCTGAAAAAGCATTCGAATATTTTTCAAGCTACTATAATCACTGATGCTATACTGTACCGTCAATTATTAAATGCTGGTCACTTGCTTATTGGATTGGATAGTTGTACCGTGTTTGATGCTATGGAGGTTACACGTTGTTTTAATTGTAATAGTTATAATCACTCATCCAAATTCTGTCAAAAAGAATAATCCTGTGTGTCCTTTATGTGGCGGAACACATAGAGTGAATGACTGTAAAGCAAAGGAGGATGATTATAAATGTTGTAATTGTGAATACTTTAAAACAGTAAAAAAGTGGATTGCAATAGTCAACACGCTGCTTGGGATAGGGATCAATGCACAGCATATAAGCTCACATTGGCTACAGTTCAACAAAATCTCTTTGGTAATCCAAAAACATCTAGAAAACATAGTGGGTGATAAAGAGTTGTTCACTAAACCTTTGCCTTTGAGTAACAATAAACCGAATTACGTAACTAATATTTACTGCTTATATCAAAATGTTAGAGGACTACGATCCAAAACAAAACTTTCTTTGATAATGCTTCAATACTAAGCGATTGTATTGTTGCCATTACGGAAACCTGACTATCTGAAGACATATTTAACAATGAACTGTTTATTGATAACTTTTATGTTCATAGAAAAGACCGTAACTTTAATGTAGTCTCGTCTACAAAAGGTGGCGGAGTTTTACTAGCTGTAACACATAACTATACAGTGTTCCAATAGACCTCTCTGGATTCAAAATAATGCTAAACTCTAACAACGTAATAATTTTGTTATGTGTTTATATTCCCCTTCAACATGTAATGAAGACTATGAAATTTTATTTGATCTTATTAGCACACTACCAGATGTCTTGAATAATAATGTTATTTTATTAGGTGATTTCAATGTTACTAATTTTGTCAACAATTCTAATGACATATTAACTGCACTTGTTAACAATTTTTGCGTTTTAATAACTTCTTTCAATACAATTGTGTTAAAAACATTTCAAATCGACTTTTTGACTTAATATTGTCCAATATAAATTGTAAGGTCACTAGATCTGATTATTTTCTAGTAGATGAAGATGTCTTTCATTCAACTCTTCAAATACAAATGATCATTAATTGCAAGGCACAACATAACTTCAAACCGAATATGAATGCACCCACATGGAATTTTAAGAAAGCAAATTTTCCATTACTTTATGAATCTTTAAGTAAAACAAATTGGGATTTTTTGTTAAAATTTTCTGACGTTAATAAGACTTGTTCGAGATTCTATTATTGATATATCGGTTCCCAAATCGGCAAATAGATTCCACAGAAAATATCCACCATGGTTTGATAGCGACATTATTAATGCAATAAAGCTCAAACAAAAACTTTGGAATTCATTTAAGTTAACTAAGGAACAATCAGACTACATCCAGTTTAAATCTCAACGTTCAATATGTAAGCGTTTAATACCTATTGCACATCGCAGTTACATAATAAATACTGACAAGTCCCTTGCAGAACAACCTAAAAGTTTTGGTCTTACATTAACGCAAGAAGAAATAAATCTAGAATCCCTGGTGTGATGATTTATAATAATGAAGAACTCACAGCGCCTGATCAAATAGTTGAGGCTTTTGCATCTTATTTCAACAGCGTATACACATCTCCTTGCTTACAAGATCTAACCCAGGATGTATCACTCTTCTCTTTGATATCTGTCCCTAATGTTAGTGAAGAAGAAATCCTAAAAAGCTTAAAGCAGCTAAAAGATTCATTTATTTCAGGAGCTGACAATATCCCTTCTTTTCTGTTGAAAGACTGTGCGACTATATTTGTTAAACCATTGTCATATATCTTTAACCTTTCACTTAAGCTATCAGTATTTTCTGAGTTATGGAAGAAAACACTTATAACACCAGTCTTTAAAAAGGGCGATGCATCCGTTGTTAACAATTATCGACCAATTTCTATTATATCCAATATAGCTAAAGTCTTTGAAAGCGTACTGTATAAACGTATTTATTTTCAAGTAAAATCTTTCATAACGCCTTATCAACACGGATTCATGGAGAAGCGCTCTACTGTTACTAATTTAGCTTCTTTTAGTCAGTATGTATCTGAAGCATTAGGTGAGCACAACCAGGTAGATGTTATTTACACTGATTTCCAAAAGCGTTTGATCAAATCGACCACAACGTACTTTTGTTCAAGCTAAACTTAATTGGTTTCTCAGACTCCCTATTAAACTGGGTTAAATCTTATCTGAATGATCGTCAATTGTTTGTGAGATATAACTATCACTTGTCTTCATCATTTGTTCCTACCTCTGGTACCCCTCAGGGATCAAACTTAGGACCACTATTTTTTTAATATTTATTAATGATATCGTTGATTGTTTACAAGCGGAAAAGTTACTTTTGCAGATGATTTAAAAATATTCCGTACGATAAATACTGAGACTGACTGTAGTATGTTACAAGAATGTGTTGACTGTCTGGGTAGATGGTGTGTTAATAATCGTCTTTATCTAAATGTTGAAAAGTGTCATATCATTACATACTCTAGAAAACAAAACACCATAAATTACCCGTACAAAATTCAAGATGTTACTCTAAGTCGGCTGAAAATCATTAAAGATTTAGGAGTTATATTTGATGAAAAATTTTCTTTTGCTTATCACGTTGATCACGTTATCTCTGCAGCATATAAAATGTATGGAGTTGTGTTTAGAAACTCAAAAGATATTTCTGTTAAAACACTAATGAAGTTGTTTAATACTTTGGTACGATTTAAGCTAGAATATGCGACGTTAGTATGGTTTCCTATATATAACATCTATATAGTCAATTTAGAAAAAATTCAAAAAGATTTTTAAAACTGTTAGTGTACCGATGTGATAATGTTTATCCATTCAGAAATTGCAGTTACAAGTGCCTTCTCTCAAGATTTGATACAATGTCCCTTAACCAAAGACGCATTCATTTAATTGTCCAGTTTTGTTATAATTTGTTAAACTTTAACATAGATTCACAGTATTTGGTGGAAAGAATACCACTTTATATACCGAGAGCATCCAGCAGAAAAACAATTGATTTTACACTCCAATGAGTCGCACAAATGTGTCAGCTAGATCTCCTATCGGTCTAATGTGCTTTTACGCCAATAAATGTTCCAATGTAT
This sequence comes from Abscondita cerata, assembly GCA_030710515.1. NCBI lineage: Eukaryota > Metazoa > Arthropoda > Insecta > Coleoptera > Lampyridae > Abscondita > Abscondita cerata. Next base: position 145,168 of record JALBCR010004831.1, on the reverse strand, counting down.
CTGACGTCTACTTTGATACATTTAATGATTTTAGAAAAAGGTTGTATCTAGTTTTTAATCAGTAAGAATATGTTATACTATTATGTAAGTTAAGTTATTTATTATTGTTTCATTTTATGAAGTTGGATTAGATTTTTGTTATTGTTTACTTAATTTTTTTGTTATTTTATATTTCCTGTAATTAGGTGTGCGTCACCTGTTGGAAATAAACACATTATTATTATTATTATTATTAAAATGTTTATTGAAAACATCAACTCCAGGCCATAATTTTTTCTACTTATCAACTTCAGAAAAAGCCGTACTTGTAACCAAATAGAACTTTGAGATTTAAGTCTTTTAGCAGGAGGGTTGTCAATATCATACCAAATTGGTAAGTTTTTGTTAAGTTGGCATTTATTCCATTCTCGTTTTAATGCAGCTTTTTGTCGAATGTTCGATGGAGTAATATTACAAAAAACAGGAAGCCAATCGAGAGGAGTAGATTTAATGGTTCCACTAATTATACGCACAGTGCAATTCCACTGGGCATCTATTTTTTTGTATTATAACTCTTCGACCAGACAGGAGCACAATATTCTGCTGTAGAATAAACTAGTGCCAATGCAGCTAAACGAAGTGTCTTTGCATCTGCTTCCCAAGTTGTTTTAGCTAATTTTTGAATGACATTATTTCTTGTTTTCATTTTTTGTTTGACTTTTTCTAAACGATATTTGTAAATTAAAAACGTATCTAAAGTTACTTCCAGATAAACTGGGTTAAAATTATGGTTTAATTAAAGATAACACAAGTTTGCTACTTTTTTTTTATTACTTAAAAAGAAAACAAGAAACCTCTGTCTTTTAAGATCGGGGCATAATCGCCATTTTTAAAAATAATTTTCCATAATACGCAAATCATCAGATAGTTTTCTTTTAATTTCAAAAAAATCCGAATGTTGAAATTGCTATATCATCGGCGTAGACGAATTTTTGACATTTTAAAGAAGGAAGATCAGAAATATATACATTAAAAAGAATAGGTGAAAGAACTGATCTCTGTGGAAGACCATTATTTAAAAATCTAAATTTACTGCTTTTACCTCCAACAAAAACTTTAAACTTCCGATTAGACAACATATTTCCAATAAAAGAAATAGTTTTGAAACAAAAAATAACGTTAAACAATTTAAAAAGAAAACCTTCTGCCACACAGTATCGTATGCAGCAGTTAAATCTAAAAAGACTCCAGTTTAAAGTTTCTTCTGAAATCCGCTTATATATGCGTTGTTAGTGTCAATACTTCATCACAACAACTTCTACCGGATCGAAATCCTGCTTGTTCAATTGGTAATTTCTCTTCAATTAACGGATTAATTCTTTGAAAAATCAATCTTTCAAATCCTTATAAATTACACTTAACAAACTTATTGGACGAAAAGGAGTTGGGTCTGTAAAAGATTGATTTTTTTTAAAATTGCTACGACTTTACATTTTTTTAAATCTGTTGGTAACTTACCTGTATTATACATATCATTGAGAAACATATGTAACCACTTCAAAGAGTAACTTCCCAAATCTTTCAAAAATTCTGAATGTATTCCATCAAACCCAGCAGCTTTCTTTGATTTGGTATTTTTTAATGTATGTTTTAGCTCTTCTACTGTAAAAGTGTGGATATATCTTCTGAGATAGATCTAGATTTTCTTCACATTATTATTATTTATTTTAACACGTAGAGTTCTTAGTACACAATTAATATAACATGTTACAATTTACATCAACTGGGATTTAATGACTCAACTCAACAACTACATGACTACGCTTTTATAGAAGCTAAATATTCTTGAATGTTTAAGATACGGAGTTCTAGAACTTTGCAAATCATTCCAACTTATTTTGGTAACTTCAGTGGTGTAACAATATAAAAGAATTAATTGGTGTGAAAAGTTTTAAAATAATTCCGTTCAATACAGAGTAAGATGACCGTTTTTACAAGACCATATCACCTTTGCATTGAAGTTGAACAGTAGAAAAAATTATGGTTTGGAGTTGATGTTTTCAATAAACATCTCATTGAAGTTCCAACAATGGAAGTCCCAAGCTTTAATCAAAAGAAAATTTGGTTAAAAAGTAAATTGCATGTGAATGTGGAAACAAACCAAAGACCGTTGCACATATTATGAAGGATTGTCAATTAACAAACTTTAAAAGAGGGTTTGTAAACATTCATAATTTATCGGACGAAGCTATATTACGGCTTACTAATCTGAAGGACATCTGAAATTTGGCAATATTTTGTATTCTCGTCCTGATTATCTGTTTTTCCATTATTTTGTTTTGCTATTTCTTTAACCTACTATTTTTTTCGTCGTTGTCGTGACTGGCGCTTGGACCGGTCCATTATATGTCGTCATGCAATGGCTGTGCTGTTATATTTTATGTTCTTATTTACCTTCTATAATGTTTATACACTTAATTAATATTATTACATGTGAATACTAGGGTGGGTAAGGGTTGGCATGTTTAGGTTTTAGTGGTTTTCCTAAACCTTGAACAACAGAAAAACACCAAAAACTGCACAAAAAACTTTACTCAGACACGTGTTTCAATAGCTGCTATCATCATTCTTAGATAAGCTTAAATAATTCCGAAAATCCTAATGGACCGTTATCATCATAATTCATAAGTAAACTTTCATAAGAATCAAGTTTGTTTTTATTATCTATCCTCTTAATTAATTCAATGTCGCCTACTCTATGGCCATTTTCAAGCATATGCATGGCAACACCAGACCTATCTGTGCGATGATATTTGACCGAGTAAAGTTTTTGGTGTTTTTATGTTGTTAAATCGACGCTGCAGTTAGTGTTCCTTTCCTTTAAACCTTGAAGTAAATGCTGTGCCAAGACGAACCAATCCACAATTGCACGCGGTTGCGTCACTACACTATACAGGTTTATACTGATCGCACTTAAATTAGACTATAATATTAAAAATGAACCATACGAATAAATAAATAAATAAATAAATTTTGTTATCGTGCAGAAACAGAAAATTAGGTATGTCACTGTCAAGAAGCACGGCTGGCGTAAAAAAATATTGCAACAAATTGCGGTGTTGTAAAGACCAACTTTTATTTTTCGTATGAAAAAAATTCAAATCAATTTCGACAATTCAGTCATTATTTCCGTGTGTAATTTTTCATGTAAATTGTTTATCACATGAAATAATTCGTATGATCAAAATATTCTCACATGATTCGAGAATCGCCCCATGCTCCGTTTGTTTTGCAGTTTGATTTTCTGTACAAATAATACAAAAACAAATTAAGAAAAAAATAAATGTTTTAGTTTAGATGTTGAGTAACGTATCATTTATTTAGTTTGTGGGAAACGCATTTTAAAGAGATGTGTAGGTAAGCGGAATTGTGAAGTTTTGTAACAATTTGGCTTCCAACTATTTCATTAAACTATGTGACTATAAAGTTGAAAGTTTGCTGTAACGCTAGAGCATAGCATCAGACAAACTACTCTTTTTGTTGTGTTCTAACATGTAAAGCGGTTCTTCCCGAAATGTAACACATAATTGTAAATAATTAAATTAAATTGTATTTGAGGCACTCACTTAAGTGTTTAAAAGCCACTTTTCAAATTCGACCGACGATCGACGAAAACAAAAAATTCTTCTCAATTAAAAAGTAATTTTTTTTAAAATAGGGTTTTAAAGCTGAAACTTTTCATTCGGCGAACCCAAAATGTTTATATGCAGATTACTTTGTGGGGTACATTTGCATACAAAATTTAGGTCGAATGAGCGTAGATTTGCGGTCGAACCCCTTACAAAAATTCCATCAAACACCTGATGTCCCACTATCGATCATCTCACAAATTGGTCCTAAAAAGAATGTACATTACATACGTTCGGTGCTGCAGCTTTTCGCGATTGTTTTAAGATAAAAATAGAGATATGGCAAATTATCAGATAACAAGAGCGTTTGCTGTTTTATATTCCGTGTAGTACGTTACGTGAACGTCATTACCATTGTGCAATATGGTCGTAATTTATGAGTAGTTATTTTGTAGTAGTCTACATATAGTTATTAATTCCATTGTATTTTTGCAGTGTGAATTAAAATGCTTACATACTTATGTTTTGGTTATTAATAATTTCTAATTTTGTATTGTCATACCCCCAACTGACATTTATGTTTTTGTTTGAATTGATATTTAAATACTTACCTAATCGTTGACATTTTAATAGACAATAAAATAAAATAAAACTCATATAGACTTGATACCCTTATATGACCTGAATTATTCTAATAATAGTCTTTCTTTTTTGGTTCTCTAATTTTTACATTCAAATTATTTTATAATAATAGTAGCCAAAAGGCAATAACTGTAGGTAAGTAAAAAACTTTTATTTTGAACGAAAAGTGGTATGTATCCTTTTTATAATCATACTAGCTGTTCCGGCGCGCCTTGCTACGCCAAATAAAAGATTTGTTAGCAGTTATCTGATTTGAACCCATATTTCCCCCAAAGGGAAGCATCACTGATTTTCAATTCCCATATTCCCGAAAGTATGCGTCTGATCGCAAATTTATTTTTTTTGTTGGAAAGGTACACTCATGAAATTTAAAACTTGAACACCACAATTTCTGTAAACAAAAGTTTGCACATTGTGAAGCGGGCTTAAGGGTATCATTTACAATTCTAACAGCAGGTAGTCTCAGCAGGGGTTATCTTATAGAAGGACTGTAGAATGAATCATTACACTAAGCACGTTTTAGAAAATAGGTAATTTACGTTGCTTACTTAATTTTTTTCTTTAAAGAATATTTTGTTTAGGAAATGTTTACAAAATAAAATTAGAAATAATTTTGATTTAAAAACGTCTACAAGCAATAACTTTTAAATTAAATCAAAAACTAAACATGGTTATTTGGGTTGACTGATTATTACTTATTTTTAAATAAATCTAACCTACTAATTATTGTAAGTTATTAAAAAAATCATTAAACTCTCTATTCATAATATTTAGTCCTTACAAAATGTATATTTTATGACGTTTCATTTTTTCTGTAGTTAATATAAAAAGTGAAAATAAAAACTAAGGCAATTCTTATTGTCAACGTATATATTTAGTTTTTGACAAGAATTTATTACATAATTATAATTAAGATACCAAGTTATAGTTTAAAATTAAATGAAAACTTTTTTTTAAATAAAGGTATTACTATATAAATAAATATAAGAAATCAATAATGGGTGTGACCTCCATTATTATTGATACATTCTTGGAGGCGTCTGCTCATTGACGCTATCAAGGTATCATATATAATTAATATTAATCGTTTCCCATGCGGTATCAATGGCTGCAATTAGTGCATTACGGTTTACTGGTATAAAATTTGGCCCTTGTTGTCTTCGGATAACAGCAAGTATTCGAGCCCAAACATTTTCGATAATGTTAAAATCTGGGCTTTTTGCTGGCCAGGGTAACAGCTCCAAGTTATTTTCTCGTATCCAATTGCGCACAACCCGCGAAGTATGAATAGGGGCGTTGTCCTTTAACAACAAAATACATTATGAAAATGTTAATTCAAAAGATCCCGAACTATTTTTTGGAGAAAGTATAGTGAAATAAGAATACTTACTTGTTGGAAAATATAATCTTCGTCTGGATAAAACACTTCGACTGAAGGTTTCATAATAGTTTCCAAAATATCTAAATACGCAGCAGAATCAAGACGTCCATCGATAGCCCAACAAACTCCTGGACCCCGCGCTAACCCAACCCCACACATTCACAGAAAAATAACCACTTCGTTTTTAGGACATATGTGATTATTTTCGTAACGAGTTCCTTCCATTCTAAAAACTTTTAGTGGTCCATCGTTGCGGCTATTGAACGTTTTTTCGTCGCTAAAAATCACTCGATTCCAAAATTCCAAAGGTTCGTTCACATATCGCCTTGCAAATTCCAGACGACGTCTCATATTTTCGTCACTGAGAACTTCTTTCGCAGCAGCATTATACTTCTTTATTCCCATCTCCTTTAATCTTTTTGTGCAGTTATACGGCATCCGGGAAAATGTGTATCTGCTATAGCCCTGAGTATGTAGCAAATGGTTGTTCTGTTACGTAATGAAACAACTCGAGATCTTGAGCACGTGTAGATACTTTAGGTCTACCACTTCCGATGGCTCTTTCCAAAGTGTGTTCAAGATTCCATTTTACTCGTTAATGCCCTACGGTGCTTTTGGTATATCTAACATACGTGAAATTTCACGCACGCTACGGCCCGCCGCTAATTCCGAAACAATCCGCGCTTTCAAATCAGCACCGAGATGAGGTGGCATTTTCACAACACTTGAAATTTTAAACTAAAATGGAATTTACATTTCTTACTTTATTTATTGGTTCACACTACCCCTTCTCAAACAGTAGGTAATTGTTTATTTATTACATACTTCTAATGACCAATGTAACAACCCTTAGAGCAATATGACTCAAAGGAAGTAAATTAAACAAGCAAGGATATTCTATTGTTATTGAAACTTATTCATAAAGTAAAAGCCATTTCCTTATAATGCTAATGGACAGGATTTTCTTTTAAGTATTAAGATTACAATAGAGGACTTATAAACTTTCGAAAATATCTAATTATAAATATTTACACTGCAATTGCGCTTTTTCTTTAATAATTTCTTAGCAATAACATACACGTTCTTGGTTTTAAGTTGTCATAAATTTGATATGATATAAATTTGTGTTTCTAATATTACATCACAAACTAATCTTTATTCGCCAAAAAATTGTTGCTTAAGTTGTAAAGCTTCGTACACACCTGAACAACAAACCGAGCAACAAACATAACAACGAACCGAAAGTCAAACAGAACGACAAACGATCTTTTATGATTTCCACAATCCGAACAACAAACGGAACGTTTGTGCTGTTCCCATAATTATTTTCAGTAGTTTTCAGTTCATATATATTTATTATTGAGAAGAGAAAATTGCGGAAAACAAGAAGATAGTGCCAACCAAATTTTTACGCACAAAGAAGAGTAAAAATTTAATTCGTTTTTTTTTTATTTTGAAATTTCCCCCCAAATGATGCTAATAGGGACATCATTTTTTCTTGCATTCTTAAACACTGATTAATTTAAAACATTTTTCTTCTGTCAACTCCATAATATTACCTAAAACACAACAAACCCACAAAAGGGAGGACAAAAATAAATAATTTAATTCTCCCGCATAAGTTTGTTCGCCGTTTTGTTTAGATTCGTCCAAACCTGCAAACGCATTCGCGCGCATTTTCTTTGATGTCGGAGAAAAACCGACAAGTTGCGGGAACGCCGCAAACCGTTCGTGGAACAATCAGGACTTGCGAATCTGTTCTAAAATTCGTACGTAGCACCGTCCAAATTAATGTTCCGATTGCCGTTCGGTTCGTTGTTCTGTTTGTTCCTCGGTTTGTTGTTCAGGTGTGTACGAAGCTTTACAATAAGCATATTAATATGAACTATATCTTATGAAAGGAGAGTTATGTAACTATAATTAACGACTTAACGTTACGTTAGTAGATTCCATTTACTATTTACACATATTTTCTTGGAACATTCGATAATTAACTATCGGGATATGATGACCCTATACTTCGCAGGTTGTGCGCAACTGGATACAAGCAAATAACTTGGAGCTGTTACCCTGGCCAGCAAAAGCCCAGATTTTAACATTATCGAAAATGTTTGGGCTCGAATACTTGCTGTTATCCGAAGACAACAAGGGCCAAATTTTATACCAGTAAACCGTAATGCACTAATTGCAGCCATTGATACCGCATGGGAAACGATTAATATTAATTATATTGATACCTTGATAGCGTCAATGAGCAGACGCCTCCAAGAATGTATCAATAATAATGGAGGTCACACCCATTATTGATTTCTTATATTTATTTATATAGTAATACCTTTATTTAAAAAAAAGTTTTCATTTAATTTTAAACTATAACTTGGTATCTTAATTATAATTATGTAATAAATTCTTGTCAAAAACTAAATATATACGTTGACAATAAGAATTGCCTTAGTTTTTATTTTCACTTTTATATTAACTACAGAAAAAATGAAACGTCATAAAATATACATTTTGTAAGGACTAAATATTATGAATAGAGAGTTTAATGATTTTTTTAATAACTTACAATAATTAGTAGGTTAGATTTATTTAAAAATAAGTAATAATCAGTCAACCCAAATAACCATGTTTAGTTTTTGATTTAATTTAAAAGTTATTGCTTGTAGACGTTTTTAAATCAAAATTATTTCTAATTTTATTTTGTAAACATTTCCTAAACAAAATTTTGATTCGATAATTAATCGAGCTATGGTGTTTAATTAGCGATACCTTCAAATATATTCTTTAAAGAAAAAATTAAGTAAGCAACGTAAATTACCTATTTTCTAAAACGTGCTTAGTGTAATGATTCAAACTTTTCTATAAGATAATTGCTGAGACTACCTGCTGTTAAATTGTCATGATGTACATCTTTTTGCAAACCTTTGTTTACATAAATTTTGACCTCCTAGAAACATACACACCCACTGTGCGACGAAAACGACTAAAAAGTGGTAAATTTCGCAAAAATCAAAAGTTCGTGACCTATTGTGGATCGACCTAAAGAAGTGTGTAAAATTTCATTCCAATCGGAATAACGGTTTAGGAGGACTTCGAGGACAAACAAACAAACAAACACACACGCATTCATTTTTATATATTAGATATTAGATTATAAATGAAGATTGGATTCATTTTTATTAAATGTATTAAAATAATTTAGTTCTTGAGTAATCTCAGAATTCAATGGAGTGATTTCCTCTAGATTCACGAATTGGTCCCCAAACTTCTGCTTTTCTAAAAAGTGTGACGTCACACTACGTGAGTAGATGGGCCGAGGTTTCATCCTTCGAATGACAGAATCTGCGATTCGAGTTCCTAACACTTAACCTAGTAAGGTGTTTGCTGAGTGAGCAGTGGCTTGTGAGGAATCCGGTAAGGATTCCGACATTATTCCTACTCATCGATAAACAATTATTAGTTTCTATATTACGTAGCAGAATCTTTGATTGCTTTATGACCACGAAGTAACACGGAAGTGCTCCCAGCTGGTTTAGCTTTGTTTTCTACATCTTTGAGTTGATGACATTGCTGCTCAACGCCCTAATGACCGCGGGACTGTCGTATATGGTATCTGTGTTTTCTGTGTATCTTCTGCCTAGATTCAACTGGAAGTACCATTCAACTGCATATACTTCCGCCTGAAAATTACTTGTGAATTAGCCCATAGGTTGTGTGTATGTGGTTCTAAGCCTAAGTACTCCCGCCCCTATTCGTACTTTGGATTTGCATCGTCTGTGTATCAGCAGATCTCATTTGTTTGTGCTGGGATATGTATTCTCCTTAAATTGCAAACTTTTTTACTGCACAATGTCGTGCAGAAGCTTTAAATATGAACTACTTGCTGATATCTCTAATTGATATGAGCGTGGGATATTTTCTACTGAGTAGAGTTTGATCCGGGGATTTAATCTTAGTCCTTCTTTTCTTTTGCACTTTTCTATTTGCAGGAGAGACAGGTTAGCTTACATGTCAATGGCAAGATGGTTAGGGATCGGTCCCACTATACTATAGTCCATACTTGTGGTTTGCGCATTACTCCCGTAATGCAAACGCATGCTAATCCCTGTGCCAGTAGGCAACACACCATCGGTAAGGATGAGGCGTACTATCATCGCAAAATTTTGGGTTTACATCCCCATTTATTCCGTATCAGTCTCTTGCACATTTTTAACACTGGTGTTCAAATAAAAAGCGAGCTGTGTAAGTCTTGGAATTTTGTTTGACATTTGATAATTTTTTTTAACAAAATACTCCTTTTTGTAATAAAATTTAATTTTCTGTTATCAAACGCAAATGATATGTTTTCCCGCTCATTTTGTAACTAGTACCATAGGAGAACTTCTGCAACATTCGTTTTGAACAGTAGGAATAGTAAGAATCTGGATGTCTCCACTAAAGCAACTTAGTCGATAGATGTGAGAGCAGTTCCAAAGTCGAGTCTTTAGTACCAGCTAAGCGTCGGATTAAAAACAATCTCAAATTGCTTACTGTAAATTCGCAGAAGATTGTACAATTAATTCCAAACAATCACCAAGAATTTGTACAATAGGCACGTCGTTAATTATGGAATTTTCTTCTTAACGTTTCGCTAACAGAAGTGGCCAGTTTCTTCATCTTTGACATTGGATGTACCCTACAAATTTCAATCAAGGATTGCCTTTAGATTTGAATCTAGACGACGCTAGTTCACCAACATGCCGCGAAAGCTTAAGTCAATTTATCAAACCAAAAATAAAAGTTGTAACAAAGTATGAAAAGAGTGGCCTATTGTGCGGCAATTGAAACAAACAGTATTAGGTTTAGCCGTACTTTATGTAGAAGAGGATGAAAAAGTGATTAAGAACGATATTGGAAAGCATATGAAGCAAAAGTTTTAGAGGAGTGAGTTTCTTGAATATGGAATATAAAGTCTATGGAGAAATACTCATAAAAAGTACAAGAGTGGGAGGGGAGTTAGGAAATAAATTTAGAACAAGGAGAGGATTGAGACATGAGTTGGTGTTTGTTTGCTCTGTGCATAGAGTATATGGAGAAGAAATTGGAAAGACAACAAGAGGGGGGCGTTGTCGTGGAAAGGAAGAAAATTTAGGTGGAGGTGACAAAAAAGAAGAAAAAGTGAAGGGTAGTAAAAGTGATAATGAAATACTTAATATGGAAAAAGTATATTTGCATTAGCATTAGTTTTTTTTGCATGTATAACCATCCAGTTCTAGTATTCCTCTTTCACTTCAGTAGGTATGTGTACAAATCATATTTAATAAAATTTTCTTCCAATTCATCTCCACTGTTTATTTACCATAAATTCTGTTCCCAAAACATTTTCCCGCTGTTAAATAAAAGTACTACTCAAGTTATAGAATCCTTACCAACACTTACTCTTTTTTTTCAATTTTCACTTTTATTTTTATTCTTACACTTATTACTGTCTTCCACCTTTCTCTGTCACGTGATTTCTTAGCAACCGTTTTCTTTTGACTATTTCTTTCGAATTATTTCTCACCCTGTGTTCTTTCTTCAGATTTCTATCTCCTACAATAAATATTTGGTTTATCAACCATTAGATTCTTATATCTTATGTTTTATGTAATTTCTTCCCTTATTAGCTTTATCAACTTTTCCATATACAGGGTGTTTCATTAATCAGTACAGAAAATGAAACTGGAGATTCCTTGCAAAATTTAAAGGGGGGTTTAACATAAAAAAAATTTCCTTAAAGCTTCCCCTGAAGAGTTAGACAATCTGTAGCAATGCTAGGTAGCGTTAACGGAAATTTGTTCAAAAGAATAAAAGCCTGTATTCAAGAAAATGGTGCCCATTTTGAACACTCTCTGAAATAATATTGTTAATTTAAATTAAAATGATAGTTAAAAATAATATTGTTATTTATGTCAAACTTGCATACGCAACTTATTAATTAAAAATTCTGCAAGTTCGCTTAATTTATTTTTTGGTGAAAAAGTATTGAGTTTACGTGAAATTTTTAAGAAACAAAAAGTTTTTAATTGAATTGGCCCTCCAAAATCTGAATTTTAAAATTGAAAAAAAAATTAGTTAAAAAGTTCTGGTAAAAACTCTAAGGGGTAGTAAGACTCACCCCTTGCAGAGAACAAGGGTAAATAAAATTATGAAATTATGGAGGCTTCTTGGTAGTAGTATTTGAATGTTTAGATTTCTTTTTTATTTCAAGTCATTTCAGAAAAAAATCGATTAATGTGAATTTTTACACATCTTTAAGGGGCTGTAACTCTTCAGGGAGGCTTTAAGGAAATTTTTTTATGTTAAACCCCCTTTAAATTTTGCAAGGAATCTCCAGTTTCATTTTCTGTACTGATTAATGAAACACCCTGTATACTCATCACTCCATATTTCAGAACCTTTTAGTTTTCTATTATTTTTTAGTATTCCAAATTTTGTTCTTTTTTCGTTTTACCAATATTGGTCTATTCCTATTCTTTTTATACGTCCCAAATTTCCTTTTCTTTGGATTTCTAAATTTTTATTCTTATTGCTACTATTTTTTTCTTTCTCTACTTTCCTCATCAAAATTTTCCAACTTCTCTCCGATCCTTTAGTCCTACGTTCTCTTCTTTTTAGTCCATTTTATCAACTAAAATTTTTATCATATTTTTGGATAATTTTTAATTAAGCGTGTAAGTGTTTTTTCTGTGAATATATTGCAGCAAGATAACATTATAATTTTAATTTTTTTTTATAACAAAATTATTGTAACAAAAATATTTGTTTCCCTAATTTTAACATGGCTATTTTAAGCTTTCTACCTTAAAAGTTGCAAGCTCTTAAATTTAGGTCATATAGTCAGTCACTTTATAAATAATGTTCCTTCAGAGACAACTGCTTAGTTCTAATACCTTGAATTGTTAAATGTGTGATTAAATGCAAATTATAACTTGTAGTAATTGTGGGTGTTATAAAAAGTGTACGTGTTAAATAAATAATCTCTGAATAGTGTAATACGATCTGCCTGAATTTATACCTATCTAGCGGTTGTCAACAACGAAAAAAGTCTATTCTAAACTGTACACGAGAAGATGCGTTTTCCTTAGATTTGGCACAATTAAAAAAAGTGTTGTAAAGTAAAGTAATTAATAACAACAAAACAAATTAATTTTAGTTCTTGTTATCAAAGTTTTTACTAAACACTCAATGCGCTTTCGGTTACCGCAATTTAAATATGAATGAAAGCTTTATACACAACGACATGCATTTAAAGTTTCTATTAATTTTGCATCAACAACAAACTAAAAGGGTTGTTACGAGCGTCTGCATTCATCTGAATACAAATTAAATTACAGGTAACCTTTTGAAAAAGTCCTTTTCAAAATTAATCCTTTTTTTTGGTAGTCTTTTTTAACTGTCTGACATTTTTTTTTTGATAACTAACAATAACAACAAAAATGAGGGCGCAAAAGACTCGAAAATGATCAATATTGATAATACATACAAGTGTTTTTTTTGTTAAATAGAAAAATTATGTATGAATAATTGAAGAGTTAGAAAATTATTATAAAACACGTATACTCGTATATTCATCATTTAGGTCACGTTAGGGCAGCGTATGTATACGTATATAAATTAGCTCAATGTTATCAATTTCACATTATTGGTTTATTGTGCGTAATGCTTTGATGCTACAATTATGTTTGATTGCACGTTGTGTGAAACAAACTGAACAGAGTGTCTGAAACGGCCCTATGAAGTTATATAAAATTGTGACTACTTTCCGTGCTGCTTTTAACGGCTTAACTAACTTGTAAATCGGGAAAAAAGTGTATGGAACTAATAAGTCTTAATTTTTTATCTCATTTCTACTCTATATTGGTTTAGATTTGGTATATTTAAAAAATTAAATTATTTAAGGCAAACTCCAATTTAATTAGGAGGGTCAAGTGCATCACCTGTCAAAAACAATATGTTTCTGTTGCACTTTAAAAACAATACATCTGAGTTTTTTTTAAGGAACGGTAGTAAAATACACTACAGAAACATTTTATTTTGGCATATGAAGTTCTCAAACACATGGCACACTCTACATCTGGATTGCTTCTATTGGTACTCTACTATCAAGAGATCTATCCTATCATACTTAGAGATCTTGTGCAAATTTTTAGGTTTTTTGATAGCTTAGGCCCTCGTTTTATAGGTTTTGGAAAGTGCTGTAGCGATAACAAACAGAAAACACTAAAAACTGCACCAAAAAACTTTACTCGGACACGTGTTTCAATAGCTAAGTTATCATCATCAGCGATACCGATATTAAATTAAAAAACAATAGGAAGCTTATATACAGGGTGAGTTTTTTCCGATGTTTAGTACAGGGATCTTGAAAACTAATAAAGATAGAGAAACAGTTAAATGGGGAAAGAATTGTATTTTTACGAAATCACTAAAATGTGCCATTGGTTCTTTCAAAAAAATGCACGGCTAACTAGACATTTCAAAAAATAAGTTTTTTGGTCTTATAGTGTAGTATTGGTAATTATAGAGAAAAAAGTTTTAGGTATTTTTGTGATACATAATAAAGTTTAGTCGAAATTTTTATTTAATGTATAATTTTGAGTTATGACACAAACTTCTGTTTTTTTCTAATGGAAACCATAGTCGGCTATGACTTCATAATAAAGATGCATTTTCAACGATTCCAATGATATACCATGTGTCACCATTATTTTTATAAATAAACAAATTATAACCAATTTTAGTTTAATTTTTCTATACTGCTGGGATAGTATGCTGTGGAAACAATATCCGACGTACACGTCAATTATTAGCAAGTGAAAATCACTTATGGTTTCTATTTGTGTTGGTTAAAGTGTCTAAAACCATAATATAAATTTCTCTAATGAAGAAAAACGTGATATGATAGAGTGTTATATTTCGTGTCATAAATATGTTGTACAATCTGCACAACGATACTTCGAGCTTTATTTTGATCGTCGGCAGCCTTCTCTACCTACCTATAAAAGACTTTATGATAATTTGGGGCAATATGGATCTTTCTGTAAATCTAAAAATATTGCAAGGAGTATTAATGAAGAGACAGAGGTAAATGTACTACCATGTGTACTGCAAAATCCATCGATTTCAACTCGAAAAATTGAAGCTGAAGCAGGCATGTCACAACGTACAGTTGTACAAATTCTAAAAAAAACATAAGTACCACCCATATAAATTGCCAGTTGCGCAAACACTACATCCAGGTTTTTCAATAGACGCATTGCGTATTGTACTTGGTTTACTAACATGTGTGAAGCTGACTCACAGTTTAAATTTAAAGCCTTGTGGACAGATGAAACGCAATTTACCAACTGCGGCATGTTTAACAGGCATAATCAGCATTTATGGATGCAAGAAAATCCGCACCACGTTGAACAGAGAAGACCCCAAGTAAGATTTGGATTTAATGTTTGGTGCGGCGTCATTGGTTCAAGAATTAATGGTCCGCACATTTTTAATGGTATACCTCGGGTGACCGTTACCTTCATTTTTTACAAAACGATTTTGATAACTTGTTAGACGAATTACCCTTGCACACACCTGGTATGCTCCAATGGTTTCAGCACAATGGGGCACCACCACACAATCAAGTAACCGTGCGAAGTCATTTAAATCAAACATTCCCTAATAATAACATTACTCTGTATTAAGAAACTTGCAAGAATTTAATTGTAGCTTCCCAATTAATAATTGGGCCTTTTTTTAGGAGTTTGGCTGTGTAGGACTTTATTACATGTTAGTTCTTCCTAATAGAACCTTTGTACTTTTATCATTGTGACGTTTTTTTTAAATTTATTAATTGTATTCTACTTACATTTAGTATTAATGTAGATGCTTACTGGATTTGCTGATAAGAGCTGTCATCCAGTCAGCCATTATCTTTAAATGCCTAGATAAAGACCGGACTTTTCCGGTCGAAACGTTGGCAAACAAAAGTTTATGGTAATAGATTAATGATCCATCCTACAAAGCCAAACCCCAAACTAATTGAGCTTGTAATTTTTAAATTTAAATAAAGGTAATACCTATCTAACTTCCATTTCATTATTCAATTTGACGCATATCTTAGTAATTGTTATTCAAGAAGTTCAAAAAAAAAATCAAAATTAACCATAGGTGATTTATTTATAAAAATAATGGTGACACATGGTATATCATTGGAATCGTTAAAAATGCATCTTTATTATGAAGTCATAGCCGACTATGGTTTCTATTAGAAAAAACAGAAGTTTGTGTCATAACTAAAAAATTATACGTTAAATAAAGATTTTGATTAAACTTCATTATGTATCCCAAAAATACCTAAAACTTTTTCCTCTATAAATTTTTTGTAAAGTCAATAATAACAAAGCCACATACACCAAACGAATTTACCAAAAAACTTATTTTTCGAAATATCTAGTTAGCCGTGCATTTTTTTAAAAAAACGAATGTCACATTTTAGTGATCTCGTAAAAATACAATTCTTTCCCTATTTAACTGTTTCTCTATATTTATTAGTTTCCGATATCCCTGTGCTAAACATCGGAAAAAACTCACCATGTATAGTATCATCATAATTCATAAACAAAAAAAAGATTTTGCTTATGAATTATGATGATAATGGTCCATTAGGATTTTCGGAATTATTTAAGCTTGTCTAAGAATCAATTAAGTTTAATAATGCGTGATACGCAGATAGTATATATAAGCTTCCTATTGTTTTTAATTTTAGTATCGGTATCGCTGACGATAATAGCTTAACCATTGAAACACATGTGCTAGTAAAGTTTTTTATTGCAGTTTTTGGTGTTTCTGTTTGTTAAATAGACGCTGCAGTTTAGTGTTCCATTCCTTTGATGCTGTAGCGATGTTTCTGCGAAAAGCTAAATGGTCCGTCTTACCGTTATTTATTTTCATTTCAGACAGAAGTCCGAAGTAATGAGCGAATAAGGAAAAATACCATTTTTTTTTTCAAGAATTAAAGTTGCCCAAACGTTTTAACGTTCCTGTAAATCTAATAACATTCTGGTAGTTCCTGTCTAAAATTTGAATAGGTTTATCTCTAGCAAATTGCTTGCATCCATGACATTCATAGTACGATGCTGTCGTTTTTCAAAAAGCAAGTTATTTTGTTACAGTTAGATTTACGTTTTTTTAAACAATATATTGCACTGAAAGAGTTATTTTAAATAATAAAAAAATTTTTTTTTTTAATTGAAATTTGATTACTATTAAATTTTTGTTCTATTAAAATTAAATATAAATGTAAGATAACCAACGTTAGATAAATTATTATTAATTTAAGAAAAGAAATTAGAGTTATTTGTGTAAGTAAATATCCTTGTTTAGCAACTAAGATTTTATTAGAAACGGATGTAAATTTTGATAAGAATTTGAAATGTTAAATGTGTAATGCGTAGGACGAAAAAGATTAATGAAAATTTTTATTTAAGTGTATAGTGAAAGTTACGATTGAAAGAACATTCGTATTTTGGCAGTTGACAAGCTAACATTAAATGGCAAAACTTGTACTTTGGTAATCAACGAGTCAACATGTAATTAGAAGAAAAACTGGTAAATATACAGCCGAACAATTATGTTCAATTTTAAATAAAATATTTCGGGTTTGAAATACAGTCATTAAAAGTTCAAAACTAAAATGTGACAAAAATCAAAAAGGGTAAGTTCGTGAAACATAATACATCGAATTTGTACGGTACATTATTTATTGTAAAGAGATGTTGTTATACCATGGAAACTCAAAAATCAACACGGAGTTTCAAAGTGCCAAGCTAACTCAACGGCAAGGGGCGGGTTTATAAAAATTATGTCTCTCACTTACCTTTATAGGTGACAAAATGTAGTTATCACGAGTCGGATTCGGGGTTTTATTAAGCGCCACTCAGATTTTTTTAAATGTACAACACATGCTTACTAAAAATCCGGAGAAAAAAACACTTGAAGTGAAACGTTTTAAAGAAAGAAACATGAATTACGTATGGTTTTCTATTAAAATGCAAGTTTATCATACAATACTTTGATTTCCCCACTCCTCACGGATGTGTTCTTTTACATTAAACGTATTTGTTTGACTTAAAACCAAACGTAAACATAATTCCGTATCGCGTCACAAAGTTCATAAAATAAAATGAAACTGTGGTCTTTGTTTAAAACAAAACAATTAATTTAGCATTAAACTTGAAATTCACAACCCCCATCTCAGTTTGTTTCATTTCGAACAACAAAACAAAAAAAAATACGCATGGACGTCGTAACTTAATTTGTTTATTCTTTAATGCGCACCAAAGCACTAAACACGGTAGTTCTACGGAGTAAACATTCAAATTACTTACAGTTGTTTTCTTCTGATGAGTCTAGCATTCTGTTTTGGTGTATACACAAAAACTCCCAAGGTTTTTTGTCGTTACACTTAACTTCTTTAACAGGAACAGTTTATTACGCCAAATTAATCGATAAATGCATTCAAACGATTTTGCATTGCCTTAACAAGTTTGCATGTAGTAGAAAATCAAAAAGTCCGCAAATGTTATTTTGACGAAAGTTCTCTTCATTTTTGCGAATCGGGTTGTTCCTTGCATTTATCATCAACATAACTTCAACACTTGCATACAAATCCCTTTCATTAGTTCGTGCGCAAAAAATTTACACACACTGTTCAGTATTTAGCGATTGTTAACAATTACAATTATGATCCGCTACAGGTTTTGTACTTGTTTTTATTACATAGTACCTTGTAGTTTCGAATCTGCTTACAGACCACTCTTCAAAATATAAATGTATAAACTGGGGGAGTGCATAGATACACAAAGAAAACTACAAAATTAACACGTTAAAAATTCTCAAAAAGATAAACAATCTGCAAATTCAGAATTTAACCGTGGGTTGTAATCTTACAGTTGAGTTTAGACAAAACAAAATATCAAGTTTACTTTTAAAAACCATTCACAAACTCTTTCATGTAACAAACAAAAAATTTTTAAGGCAGCAAAGTGAAACGGCGTAATATGATCATGATTCTACAAAACCTTTTGATAAAAACTAGCGACATAAACATTTATTTGAAGCTGATCTGCGAGAAATCAAAGACATTTCAGGACACCACAACATATTTAAAATATCAAATGACAAAAGAACCAAATCATTTACGAGTAAAAAAATAATTTTCACCAAACAGAGGTGAAAATGTAAGTGTAATGGTCCCATATATAGTGTGGTTATAGAACTCACATAGAATAACAAATACCCAATAAGTTTGTAGAAAGTAATTTAAAAAAAAATCACTAACTAGTTCTGTACTTACGGCGAAAAACTCAACGTACAAAAAGCGCAAAAACATTCAACATAAACAGTTTTCTGTTGCTAAACATAACATTTATATTACGATAGTGGATAAACGTTGCCAGCTACTGTTACTATTTCGACACGGTCCAATACCAGAAGACGTTTCTGTTTCTACAATGACTTCTGTCGTGGAAGCCTCAATTCTTATAAAACATTTATATGCAAGAAATTATTGTAAACCACAAATGAAGTGCCATCTTTAGTCCAGCGGAGTAAAGATTTCTTTCCATGTTTGTTTTACGGAACGATTGATTAAAGTGGGTTAAAGTTCAACTTTGAAATTTTTTTAATACGCACAATAATTTACGTAGGGAAAATAAATATAAAAAATTTGTACGTAAAGTATTCTAAAAGTTAATTACAATATTGTTTTTGTACTTAAATCTATTTTTATTATATGACTTAAGTAATTTATTTGAAAAATACAGAAAATTTTATAATTTGAACATGATACGTGTACATTATTTATACATTAAATATGTTGTACGTATTTAAATAAACAAATAAAATTAAACTGTAACATCAGGTATTGGTTTTTAAAAAAACGAGTCAAAGGAAAGGAACACTAACCGCAGCGTTTATTTAACAACAGAAAAACACCAGTTTTTGGTGTGAATGAAAAAACTATAACCCTATACCGGTCGGAAAAATGGGGAAAATTACTTGAATAGTAAACCAGGAATCAAACTTACGTCACATTCAACAAAGTTTCAGCTTTGTACGCAAATTTAGACTATTTATATAACAAGTAAACTCTAGTTTAAAAAGCTATTATGTACTGAACTTTTCAGATTAAAAAAACCGTTTTACTGATTTTCAAATTTCGATTACTAACACCATGAAGTTTTTGACAGACAAAATACTTATTGTTGTGAAAACATTTGCTAAGCAAACTACCTTTGCAGATATTTCGATTTAACGATCTAAAGTACAGCCAGAAAATAAAAAATCGAGACTTCATACGTTTGACAGTTGTAACCAATTTTATATCGGCCAAGGGTATAGAACATCAAAATAATTCGTTATTTTCGTAAACTTAATAAAATGGATTAAAAGACATAGTCATTTGTTACTGATATCAATTTCTTTTTTTATTGAATTAATCGTGTAATCAAAAATAACATAATATTTGTTTAGGTATTGTGGGAAATTAATGGTATGTAACAGATACTGATTCTTAAAAAAATTACACTCGTTTAACTTGTGAAAAAAATGATGTCTTTATGTGTATTTTTTGACTGTACATTTTCCTAATATTTGTAATATTTAGTTTTTCCACCCTTTCCCATCTTTTTTCTCTTCTTCTGTTAGATTCTTCATTTCCTTTCCTGTATATTCTCCTCTTTGGTAATAGCTTTTTTTTCTACTTCCTAGAATTTACTTTGCGTCTCTTTACCTCTTTTCAGCACAGCAGTTTATTATTTTTTTTGTTTTCTATCCGTTTTTGTAGTCTTAATGCTCTTCTTTTGTTTGAATCCATATCTTTTCTAATTTTAGTTTTTCTTCTATTATGTACCATGTAGTTTCTCTATCCAGTTCTAACGTCTACTACTAATATTTTTGCTATATTTTTCCCAATTTTTAACCTCTATATCTCAACTCTGTACATTAACACACTTTCAAATACTAATTTTCTTTTAACTTTGTGTCTCTCAAATATTCTTTCTTTAATTCCCCATACTTGCCTTAATATTCTGTTTTGTTTATTTAAAACATTTTATTTGATATACTTTTATGTATTCTATTTTGTCCACTTTCCCTCTCTTTCCATTTTTGCTTCCATTCCTATCTTCATTTGCATTTCGCTCTCCGTTTTTAAACATATTTTCGTCTATATACAATGATGCCTTTCATCCTTCCATACTATCTATTTCTATTGTCCATTATCTCCTTTTTATCTCCCTTGGTTTCTCTATTTTTCTTCTCTACTCTCAACTTTTCGTTTAACATTTCATAAAAATATATTTTTTTTCCTTTTTTTTTTCCTTATTTTAATTATACTTTCTTAACTACTATTTTTTCCTTTTTTTTTTTTTTTTTTTTTTTTTATTTTTGGTAATTTTTTTTTTTTTTTTTTTTTTTCTCTTTTCTTGTTTTTGTTTTTTTTTGTTTTATTTTTTTTTTTTTTTTTAATTTCAAAATCATAGTAATTTATATTTTCGTACTAATTTTAAGTGTGAGTCATGGTTTAAAATATTTTTTGAAAACTTTAGTTTAGACTTGCCGCTCTACCATGTACACTCATGAAATTTAAAACTTGGACACCACAATTTCTGTAAACAAAAGTTTGCACATTGTGAAGCGGGCTTAAGGGTATCATTTACAATTCTAACAGCAGGTAGTCTCAGCAGGGGTTATCTTATAGAAGGACTGTAGAATGAATCATTACACTAAGCACGTTTTAGAAAATAGGTAATTTACGTTGCTTACTTAATTTTTTCTTTAAAGAATATATTTGAAGGTATCGCTAATTAAACACCATAGCTCGATTAATTATCGAATCAAAATTTTGTTTAGGAAATGTTTACAAAATAAAATTAGAAATAATTTTGATTTAAAAAACGTCTACAAGCAATAACTTTTAAATTAAATCAAAAACTAAACATGGTTATTTGGGTTGACTGATTATTACTTATTTTTAAATAAATCTAACCTACTAATTATTGTAAGTTATTAAAAAAATCATTAAACTCTTTATTCATTTTTTTAGTTAATATAAAAAGTGAAAATAAAAACTAAGGCAATTCTTATTGTCAACGTATATATTTAGTTTTTGACAAGAATTTATTACATAATTATAATTAAGATACCAAGTTATAGTTTAAAATTAAATGAAAACTTTTTTTTTAAATAAAGGTATTACTATATAAATAAATATAAGAAATCAATAATGGGTGTGACCTCCATTATTATTGATACATTCTTGGAGGCGTCTGCTCATTGACGCTATCAAGGTATCAATATAATTAATATTAATCGTTTCCCATGCGGTATCAATGGCTGCAATTAGTGCATTACGGTTTACTGGTATAAAATTTGGCCCTTGTTGTCTTCGGATAACAGCAAGTATTCGAGCCCAAACATTTTCGATAATGTTAAAATCTGGGCTTTTGCTGGCCAGGGTAACAGCTCCAAGTTATTTTCTCGTATCCAATTGCGCACAACCCGCGAAGTATGAATAGGGGCGTTGTCCTTTAACAACAAAAATACATTATGAAAATGTTAATTTAACAGATCCCGAACTATTTTTGGAGAAAGTATAGTGAAATAAGAATACTTACTTGTTGGAAAATATAATCTTCGTCTGGATAAAACACTTCGACTGAAGGTTTCATAATAGTTTCCAAAATATCTAAATACGCAGCAGAATCAAGACGTCCATCGATAGCCCAACAAACTCCTGGACCCCGCGCGCTAACCCAACCCCACACATTCATAGGAAAATAATCACTTTGTTTTTTAGGACATATGTGATTATTTCGTAACGAGTTCCTTCCATTCTAAAAACTTTTAGTGGTCCATCGTTGCGGCTATTGTACGTTTTTTCGTCGCTAAAAATCACTCGATTCTAAAATTCCAATGGTTATTCATAAAGTAAAAGCCATTTCCTTATAATGCTAATGGACAGGATTTTCTTTTAAGTATTAAGATTACAAAAGAGGACTTATAAACTTTCGAAAATATCTAATTATAAATATTTACACTGCAATTGCGCTTTTTCCTTAATAATTTCTTAGCAATAACATACACGTTCTTGGTTTTAAGTTGTCATAAATTTGATATGATATAAATTTGTGTTTCTAATATTACATCACAAACTAATCTTTATTCGCCAAAAATTTTTGCTTAAGTTGTAAAGCTTCGTACACACCTGAACAACAAACCGAGCAACAAACATAACAACGAACCGAAAGTCAAACAGAACGACAAACGATCTTTTATGATTTCCACAATCCGAACAACAAACGGAACGTTTGTGCTGTTCCCATAATTATTTTCAGTAGTTTTCAGTTCATATATATTTATTATTGAGAAGAGAAAATTGCGGAAAACAAGAAGATAGTGCCAACCAATTTTTACGCACAAAGAAGAGTAAAAATTATAATTTACTTTGCTTTTTTTTATTTTGGAAATTTCCCGCCCAAATGATGCTAATAGGGACATCATTTTTTTCTTGCATTCTTAAACACTGATTAATTTAAAACATTTTTCTTCTGTCAACTCCATAATATTACCTAAAACACAACAAACCCACAAAAGGGAGGACAAAAAATAAATAATTTAATTCTCCCGCATAAGTTTGTTCGCCGTTTTGTTTAGATTCGTCCAAACCTGCAAACGCATTCGCGCGCATTTTCTTTGATGTCGGAGAAAAAACCGACAAGTTGCGGGAACGCCGCAAACCGTTCGTGGAACAATCAGGACTTGCGAATCTGTTCTAAAATTCGTACGTAGCACCGTCCAAATTAATGTTCCGATTGCCGTTCGGTTCGTTGTTCTGTTTGTTCCTCGGTTTGTTGTTCAGGTGTGTACGAAGCTTTACAATAAGCATATTAATATGAACTATATCTTATGAAAGGAGAGTTATGTAACTATAATTAACGACTTAACGTTACGTTAGTAGATTCCATTTACTATTTACACATATTTTCTTGGAACATTCGATAATTAACTATCGGGATATGATGACCCTATACTTCGCAGGTTGTGCGCAACTGGATACAAGCAAATAACTTGGAGCTGTTACCCTGGCCAGCAAAAGCCCAGATTTTAACATTATCGAAAATGTTTGGGCTCGAATACTTGCTGTTATCCGAAGACAACAAGGGCCAAATTTTATACCAGTAAACCGTAATGCACTAATTGCAGCCATTGATACCGCATGGGAAACGATTAATATTAATTATATTGATACCTTGATAGCGTCAATGAGCAGACGCCTCCAAGAATGTATCAATAATAATGGAGGTCACACCCATTATTGATTTCTTATATTTATTTACCTTTATTTAAAAAAAAACGTTTTCATTTAATTTTAAACTATAACTTGGTATCTTAATTATAATTATGTAATAAATTCTTGTCAAAAAACTAAATATATACGTTGACAATAAGAATTGCCTTAGTTTTTATTTTCACTTTTATATTAACTACAGAAAAAATGAAACGTCATAAAATATACATTTTGTAAGGACTAAATATTATGAATAGAGAGTTTAATGATTTTTTTTAATAACTTACAATAATTAGTAGGTTAGATTTATTTAAAAATAAGTAATAATCAGTCAACCCAAATAACCATGTTTAGTTTTTGATTTAATTTAAAAGTTATTGCTTGTAGACGTTTTTAAATCAAAATTATTTCTAATTTTATTTTGTAAACATTTCCTAAACAAAATTTTGATTCGATAATTAATCGAGCTATGGTGTTTAATTAGCGATACCTTCAAATATATTCTTTAAAGAAAAAATTAAGTAAGCAACGTAAATTACCTATTTTCTAAAACGTGCTTAGTGTAATGATTCATTCTACAGTCCTTCTATAAGATAACCCTTGCTGAGACTACCTGCTGTTGGAATTGTAAATGATACCCTTAAGCCCGCTTCACAAAGTGTAAACTTTTGTTTACAGAAATTGTGGTGTCCAAGTTTTAAATTTCATGAGTGTACAATCATGAAAAGTTATGGAAATGACCGAGTTAAAACATATCTCTTTTTTTATCATAGTGATTACTCCGAAGCAACTCGTCGTCACTATGGTTTTGCTTCCGTTTGACAGACCTGATAGATATATTTGAAATTCCGTTCGGCAACTAATCTGAGTATAGGTATTGGTATATTTGTTATTAATAAAGATAGAGATTCGGTTAAATAGTCAATGTTGTACAGGTTATCATGCCAATTGAGACACCATTAACTAGGATAAAAAATGGACTGCCTTTTTAAAAATATCAATTATTTCACTTATTAGGACAGCTTCTGAAAAAGTTTGTACAAAAGTTTCTTCATTAATGAGGGCACACTAATCTATTTTCAAAAGATTACCGCAAGAATGATATTGGTAGTAACTTTCTTATTTTAAATGGGCGTCATATTGAATTTTTCCATAAACAACTCTTTTTTCAGCTTTCAATGATATGCCACCTGATACGTTTAAAATAAAAGATCTTGACAAGGAGGTTATTATTTATTATCTGGTAAGCCATGGAAGCAAATGAAATTTGATGTTTGTTCAAAGTTTTCATTTTTGATTGTTTATTACTTTATTGCTGATAACTTGAAACCAGTATTATTAGTGAGTGAACAGCAAAAATGTTACTTTTAGTTATATATGTAGGTGTCTAAGTGGTTCATGAGAAGATACAACGAGATGGTTGAACGTTATTTTTTGCACACGTGACACCTAATTGATAACTGGGTTATACGTTTTATGTTACCAACTTACTACCGCGTACTACCACAGAATATTAAATATATTCACTGCGTTCATACAGAAATTTCACGTCTCAAGTAGCGTTCGCACTGTACCCACGCGCAGCCGGGAGTAGCCAATGTGTAGCTAAAGTAAATTCGTCGATTTTCGATTGTGCAGTATATCTTGAAATACCACTGCTAAGAAATATTTCTATAACCGCTTCGCTCAAGTCATGAATAATCTTCTTGCGCGTGGGTACAGCGCACAATTTCCGTAGGATCACCGACACTTAGTAAAACTTCTGTGCAACGAAGTATTATTATTCAGTGGTACTACTGTCTACACTACTGTTTTTACTGTCTTTATTACACAATTTGTACTACGGTACTCTGAGATATTTCCCGCGTCTGCAATATTGTGTACTCTATACCGTTTGTTTGTTGTACAACCTAGTTATTATGAAACTGTTACTGTTGTAAAAACTTAAGAATTTAAACATTTGATAAATAAATATGTTGGTGGAGAAATGTACGTCATTCAGAATTATGGAGTTCGAGTTCGATATTCGACATCATTATCTTGTTGGATTGAATTTTGAGATTAGTATTGAGTTTGGTAGTGCTTACTTGAAGCAAGCAAATGTAAAAAAACCGAAGCTGTGATTTTGCAAAAAAAATTGAAAAGCTTTTGTTTGAAGCTGTAGGCAAAACATAGGAAAAACGTCATTTGAATGGAAAAACCGAAAAACTATATATGTTTCTAGGGAGGTCTTAGATCTTTGCTGAATATAATTCTGAGTTTTCGGAATCCTGATCCTGCCGAAACCCCCCCTTAATCTTGAAACCTTCAAAATGGGCATTTCAGAAACAAATGAATTCTCTTGGATTGGTGGGAATACACAAGTTCTGGAATCCCTAAAAGACATTAATTTTGTTTAGTTCTTGATCTCATTTTTTTTGGTTTTATCCCGCAAATGAATAGGACCGATATTTTTTGGTTTATGCAGTTGCGAAAAGAAAAATTTTGAAAATCTTCTCTTGCCCGCACAAGAAAACCATAAAATGCTACACTAGTTTAGTCAAATTGCGCGTTTTTTAACAAGC
This sequence comes from Abscondita cerata, assembly GCA_030710515.1. NCBI lineage: Eukaryota > Metazoa > Arthropoda > Insecta > Coleoptera > Lampyridae > Abscondita > Abscondita cerata. Next base: position 118,615 of record JALBCR010004831.1, on the reverse strand, counting down.
AAAAATTTTGATCTTATCCAGCAAATTGCTCAGATGAATATTTTTCGAGATATAACGTTGCCATTTTTTGAAAATTGAAAACTGCGCAATCTGAGTGGGTTAGCGTTGCATTCTGTCGTTTTTTCGCACGGGAAAAAGAAAAATTATAAAATTTTCTTCTTCACGACACCATCACTCAAAAAATTTGGTTGGTCCAATTAATTGGCAAGATAGAACCAAAAATGTCGAGTGTCAAAAACGTACCAAATTTGTTTATTAGTTATTCTAGAAAACAGTTTTTCCCAAACAAAAATAGAGCTTCTTTTATAGAAGTTGAAACGTTTCAACGTCTCAACTCCTCAACTTCTATGAAAAAATGCTCACTTTTGTTTGGGAAAAACAATAATTGAAAAATATATAGTAAGGAGGTACAACAACATTTAAAACAGTTTTTTTTAACTATTCACCTCTCGGTTCTCTGACATCAAACATGAAGTAACCTAAACTTTTATTTTATTGTAAATGTATATTTTTGAGTTAGATTTTACACTCTGACGTCAGGTTTTTCGCCCAGCTTAGTGTCTTCCGATGTTGACTTTACTCTACGAAGTTCACTATTATTAGAGAAAGCTTCGTTGTAAACCCTCAACCATATACCGAAAATATGCATAAGGAAAAAAAATGTTGACAATCCAATTATTTTTTTTTATTTAATAAAGAGATTTTACCCCACTTAATCAAGTTACGCTAAACGTCATTCCTTATACTGCGGCTGCGCAGTAACAGAAGATTAACGGGAATCATTAGACGTATTCTTTCAATCTGATCTAACTGATTGGTTTGAACTGAACTTGCACGTCCTTTCAAACAAATTCATTTACCTCTCACTCTGACCTTAACTTATACGAATGAGAACCAACTGAACCTTATTTTTTGGCGGATTTGTTTTAGTTCATTTAATGCGAGTGATCAGCTAATTTGTTAGTTAGTGAACTGATCTGAACTAAAAGTTCAAGTAAACTAATCTGAACAGATTCAGCTTGAAAGAATGTAACATAAATATCCTATAAGGCACTACCTTAGTACTGTGCGTTGACGTTACTCATAAGCGATAACGTTGATGTCACCCTAATAAGGGAATACGACTGTGTGATAAGGGATAACTTCTTGCGTTACTAAATTAAGTGACATAAAATCTCTATTATTCGTTCTAATTAAGCACTAATTTTCTTCTACTTTGATGCCATCTCTAATTAGAGGTTGGCGACCACCTGGTGAATTGTTGACGATCCATGGCAGCTCGGAACAGTTGCTCAACGCTCATGTTAGTTCACGGTCTGATGTTTCTCATCCACGATAATCGTTTTCGAACAATACCTTTCTTTCCCTCTATTTTTCCTTTGATTATAAGCTGCGGTATATCGTATTTACTATTTCTTAGAATATGCCCAAAATATGACGTATTTCTCATTTTGATTGTAGTCAGTAGCGCTCTTTCTCTACCAATTCTGCGTAGTACTTTGATATTGTTTAATCTTTCTACCCATGGTATCTTCAGCATTATTCTGAATATCTACATCTCAAATACTTCGATTTTCTTTATTATAGCTTTCTTTAGGGTCCATGCTTCAACGCCGTACAATAAAATAGACCACGCATAGCACTTTACAAATTTTATTCGGATTGATCGATTTAAGTCTTTGTTACACAGCATATTTCTGAATTTTATAAATATGTTTCTTGCAGTTTCGATGCTTACTTTTTATTTCATTATTCGGATCTAATTCTGTGTTTATTCAACAGCCTAGATACTTGTATTTGAAGACTCCTTCAAGTGTCTTATTATTTACTGTAAGTCGAGCTCGACCAACAGGATCTTTGCTAATAACCATAAACTTGGTTTTCTTAATATTCATACTCAGTCCTGTTTCCTCACATTCCTCATTTATTCTTGTCAAGAGATTTTGTAGGTCTTCCATATTTTTAGCCAACACCGCAATATCATCAGCGTATCGGATGTTGTGCATAATCTTACCATTTATTTTTATTCCTTCTGTTGCTTTCCAAGCTGCATTTTGAAAAATTTGTTCTGAGTATACATTAAACAGGAGTGGCGATAGAACACACCCTTGTCTCACTCCGCGTTTAATTTTAATCTCATTCGTTTCACCATCTTCTGTTTGTACTACCGCGGTCTGATTCCAATATAGGTTTTTAATGAATCTTACGTATTTGTCAAGTCCTATTCTAGCCAGCGATTGTATAAGTTTATTGTGCTGAACTCGGTCAAAGGCCTTCTCAAAATCTATAAAGCAGACGAAGGTTGTTTTTTGGTATTCTCTGCACTTCTGCAGTAAGGTGTTCATACCGAATAGTGCTTCTCGAGTCCCTAGACCGCTTCTAAATCCAAACTGAGAATTGGCCACCATCATGTCACATTTTCTGTATATTCTATTTTGTATGATTCTTAGTAGTAGCTTTGTGTGTGACTCGTTAGGCTAATTAGTCTAAAATCGTTACATGATGTTGGGTTATTTTTCTTCGGGATCGGAATAAATGTAGACTTGAGCCAATCTGCGGGTATGTTTCCTTCCAGTGTTATATATTTGATTAAACATCTTCGTTAGCATACGTGACTTTTCTTCATCGAATAACTTGAGGATTTATGACGGGATTCCATCTGGACCAGCAGTTTTATTTATTTAGCCATTCGCAGAACATAGTCGACCTCTGACTGTAATATTTCTGGGCCTTCCATAGTTGCTTCTGTATCTTTTCCTATATTTATATCAACCCTATTATCATCAAATAAGAACTAATTTACAGATTAACATTTTGTTATGCTTATTAAAATAGGGTAAAGATGGGGTTATGAGGGCCCTCTAAGCTTTTTGGCCTTAATATTTTCAATTTTTGTGTTGAATCGATCTCATGAAGGTAAATCAATAGAAAACAGAATACTAAACAAAGCATTTATTATGTAAAGTTATTTTAGTTTCTATTATAACGAGAAAAAAATAGTCAGTAAAACTGTGGAGTAGCCACTATTACCCGCCACAGTTGTGTAATTACGGCAGTGGCCGTCATTGTGCACATTATGAGCAAAAATCACAAATAAAGCAACCTCGTTCAAAATTTGCACATGTTTTATGAGCCTATTGTTCACATAGGGAGCACTGCAACCACATTTCCATATGTTTTCATTTATCTCCACATATGATGCATATATACGAATAAATAAATAATGTACAGGGTCCGGCAGGGAGGTATGGATGATTTGGGCGGGGCGCCGTGCGAGGTAGGGATAACCTTGGCAGATGAAGAGTGGGGTTATCTGTTTGTCATGAGTTGCCATTTTAGTAGCATTGGAGACGTGGTCGATAGAACATCGTGTGTTTGTGTACGACACCTTTATTGTTCCGTCGTTGAAACTCAGAGACGGTTCCGGAATCATTTCAACGTTGGCCGCCATGGTCGTGTTCCGAAGTTTGAAACAATAATGAAGTGGGTAAATAACTTTCAACGAACAGGTTCTTTGAGACCTGGAACTGCACGTGGTGGTGAACGAACGGTACGAACGCCGGAAAACATCGAAAGAGTGCGTCAAGCAGTTCAAGCAAGCCCTCGTCGTTCGGCTGTGCAACATGCTCGTGCTCTTCGATTGTCGGACCGATCAGTTCGCCGGATTTTACATCTTGACCTGCATTTTCATCCGTATAAGCTGATGGTTGTCCAACAATTGCAACAAAATGACTACAGAAGACGATTCAGATTTGCAGAAACAATGTTGGAGAACATGACTGATGATATTGTTTTGATTATGAGTGACGAAGCCCACTTTCATTTATCAGGAGTGGTAAACAAGCAGAACTTTAGGTATTGGGCTTCTGAAAATCCACGTCAACTCCATGAAAGACCTCTACACAGCGAAAAGCTGACTGTTTGATGTGGCATTAGTCGAAACTTCATTATTGGCCCTTACTTTTTCGAGAAAATGGACGAACCGTCACTGTCAATACAGATCGTTACCTAACGATGCTGCGTGAGTTTTTCTGCCACAGTTGAGAGACGACGTATCAACATCAATACTGTATGGTTTCAACAAGATGGGGCGACATGCCATACATCGAGAGCAGCTATGGAATTTCTTAGGCTGACGTTTCCTAGGCGCCTCATTTTGTTGCGTGGAGATGTGGAGTGGCCTCCTCGGTCACTAGACCTGACACCTTGTGACTATTTTTTATGGGGCTACCTCAAATCACGTGTATACATACACAAACCACGTACACTTGAAGCCCTGAATGAAGCAATAACTCAAGAAATTCGAGCAATACCACGTCCAATGCTACAGAAGAGTATGGACAACTTCTCACAACGTCTACAGGAGTGTGTGGACAAAAACGGACACCACTTATCAGATGTTATTTTTCGTACATAATCAATGTTTTATTTTTTCCTCTTTAATTTTCATAATGGCAGCATCCAAGGTACACACTGAAATAATAAAATTTTAGTTTCATTTGAAAATGAGTGTGTAGCTATTATTTCAAATCATCCATACCTCCCTGCCGAACCCTGTATATGTCGGCATCTACTTCTTGGTCCTCGCCTGAATAGTTATCTTCTGACAATGGGCTGTCATCTTCCTTGTCTTTTAAAATAACTTTTATCCTACCTTCCCTTTTGGGGTTCACCCTCTCCTTCGGTTGATCTTCAGTTTTGTTTTCTTGAAGCTTTCTTATGCTTAGTACCTGTGTTTTCGACTAGTTGTTTTATGGTCATTTTCTTCTTTTGTTTCTGCTCCTTCTCTTTTAAAGCCTCTTTCATTGGTGTAGAAGTAAATATTTGAAAATGTTGCTTTTGAGTATCCTGTTTTTTTTTGGGGTCCCGATTCCTGTAGGTCCTGGTAAAGTCAATAATTCAGTAAATTACACTTGTTTTTGTTGAAGACTGTTTACTTGGTCTTCTCCAGTACTAGAGTCAAGTTAAATCATTGGAATAGTTTCTTCTTGACTGCTGCTTGCGCTTACAGAAACATTCCCTTCGGAAGCCAATGCTTCATCATTAGGCTCTATGGCAGAAAGAAACGTAGTCGCAGAAGCAAAATTCTCATCGTTAAATATGTTGGGATTTACTGGAAAGATTCCCGTTGACGCAAATCCTTTATTGGCTTTTTCCGGTATTGCTACACGAGAGAATGCCCTGTTGAATATCAGCTATTTCATTAGTAGTGATTCTCTCTCCTAGATGACTTTTTAAGTAGTTGATGCATTTGGTGTTGTATGCAGTTCTTAAAGGAAAATAGAAGGACACATCAAGGAGTTGTAATGTATGAGATGTGTGCGGTGGAATAGTCAGTATAACAATTCCATTGGTTCTGCAGAATGTGTATGCTTTAAGCGTGTAATGACTTCCGTGATTATCTACTATTAACAACACCGGATCTTCTTGTGGTGCTTTAACAAAGTTTTGGAAATGTTGCAGCCACTCTAAGGATAAAATTTCATTCATCCACCTTTTGTTGGAACAAGAATAAAAGGCACCTGGAGGACCATTTTTTTTAAGTGCTGGGCCATTCTTTTACGAGCATATATGAATAGCAGATGAACATATATTCCTGAGGCACACATTATAGTTGTGGTTTTTCCTTTTTCTACGCCAACCCTTTTTGTTCCTTTCTTTGCATAAATTTTGACTGGTTTTGCACTGTTGTGATACCAGTCTCGTCGGTATAATAGATTCTTGTGAACGGGAATCTATATCTTTCAATCGCACTAGTCAAATTTTCACAAAATTGATTGAGTTCATTTTTATTAAAAGCTGTTAAACAATTAATGTTTGTGCTTTCTGGTTTTCTCGAGGTTATGTTTAGATGTTTAGTAAGAAAACATCTCAGCCATGATTTACCAGCACTCTGAGAATCAAGAAAAAATTGATTTTTCAATTGTTTTGTTTTGCGTAAGTAAAAGCACATTGTTTAATTTCCGTTGGTGATACTCCAGAAAGTTTAACAATTCGCTCCGCAAAAAGTCTCCTTCTTCCTTAGAAAATACAGGATACCTTTCCGTTGCAGGTCCACAGTGGTTACCAGTTTTGAGTCTACCTTGCAGTGTGCTTCTAGGAATTCCATATGATTAGATACTTCTGTTACACTTCTACCTCCATGGATGGCATTTATTGCAATTCTCAATGTTTCAGAATTCCATCATTACCCGCAGAATACTGGTCGGGATTATCCGAAAACTAACTTTAACAAATTAGATCAAATAGTCCTTTCATTTTTTGCGAAAAATAGCAAGCAAAATATATATGCAAAACTACAAGAATTTTGCAACCCAATGATCTACGTAATTTCTGTATCCGTACTTACAACTAAAATATTTACCTTCAATTTCTCACAAAAATTACTAGCAATAGACTCATACAGTTGCCATTCATGCAACTTGGAGTGGGTCTTGAATTACTCCCGTAGAGATAGCGTAAGCCACCAAATTAATTAAAATATACCCCGAGTTTAAAAATTCCGCTTGCCGCTATTACCCATAAGGCGGTCATTCTCCACCTTTACCATACATTAAAACTCATAAATAATCAATAACGACTTGAAACTAATGGTTGAGTTTCTTGCTCAATTATTATTCTTAAATATAATTCGACGGTTAATCGACCCAATACGCGCTATTTGATGAGCGAGCGTAGACGAATTCTACAACTCGAAGTATTTTATATTGTTTTCAAATTTATTATTATATTATATTTGTTGGCAAAAATTACACAAAAAAAAAAGAACGAAAAATAGGCTTAGCCTTTAAGATATATAGTCCTTCTCTACTCTGCAGGAATATAAAGTGCAATGTGCTTGAAGTGATTTCCTCTTTGATTATAGACCTTGCCATTGACTTTTTTGATCGAACTCTACGAAAAATTCTATTCGTAATGATTTGATAAAGTATCGAAGTCGAATCAGATAGAGGAAAATAATTGTTCCTTGTTAACCAGAAATTTGTAAATTTAGAAATCTGGAAAGAGAAATTATGATTCTACGCCCCTCATGTAATAAATTTTTAGTTTTTCTCAAAATATGTGTTTCTGGAAAGACTAAACTTTTAAAAAATAACTTAATAACGTGATAATATACCCTTCAAAATTTGCAATTATTTGCTTCAAAACAAAATTTTAACTCATGACGGGCATGCATTGATTCTTTCGGCAGTAAAATATATATGAGGTTCAAGATTTAAAAAATTGTTGTTAAAAAATGTATAGTCACACATAAAATGCTTTTAGTTATAAATGCACTAAGAACCATAGCCTGACTGTCTAGGGTAAATACCCCCTTAAGAAATAAAATGAGATACAGAGTACCACTTAACTGTTTTATTCAAAGTCGTTTGCAAACAGATCGTTACAAAGTTGTAACAGCACAACCTTTGGATTTCGATAGTAATACAGACAAAATTGCAAATGGTCTTCCTCAAGATAATATCTTTTAGATAAAGGTGAGCTAAGAGTCAAAATCAAAAAGCACCCTCAACAATAACCATCCTAGTCGTAGCATTCGGAGGCTTATTAATTTTTATTTCTTATTCTAGAATACCCTGAGTTGATGCCAAGAGTCGGTGAGAAATTGTTTTTGATAGAAATTACTCCAATAGAAGTTCTGGATACACACAAAATGGCGTTTAAAACAGATGCCGGACTTTAAGTCAATATAAGACTTTGCCGCATTAATGCAAAGCGCCATTTACAAAATAGATCTGAGATTACATAGAACATTTTAACGATTTATTTGAAGGAACAAAGAGTATTACTTGGATCACATCAATTAACCACGGTAGAAGTTCTTTAACCGGGAAATGGGTGACAATTTCTCAAGGCAATTGTAGGCGGATGTTCTTTAACTGGCGAATGGGGAAGGGGTCCTCAAAGCAATTGTTGGCAGAGGTTCCTTGCCGAGAAATGGGCAAGAGTTCTACAAAGAGGTTTTAGGAGTATGTTTAAAGGCTGTATAATTATTGTTGAGGGTTTAGTATAATCTTGACTCTTAAATACTGTCTCATGTATTATATACGAGGAAGGGTTTGAAGTAGGAGTTCAGTATTATTTCTGTTTGGGTCGTCAGTCGTTAGTATAAACCGGTTAAGGAACCTCCTCTTTGAAAAGGAGAAGGCTTCCTAACCGACAAATACCCTATACTAAGCATGGCCGTATTCTACCACTTTTGAAGTTAGGAGAGAGACTAATGGATGTCGACCGAATCACGTGTAATGTGGGTTGTCTACTCTAAAACGCGTATATCTAAATTTTAAAAACAAACTGATACTATCCTCAAAAAACCTGATTCACAAATACTTAGTCATAACGGTTGTATTTAAAAATTTGTAAAGGACGTTGCTCAAAAAATATGCGAGTAACAAAAAAAAATTAATTTTATGATTTTTCTAATCTATTTTTGTATAAAAACTTAATGTTTGTAATAAATGCAATAACAATTTTAAAATAGAATTATTGTTTCAGGTGACCTTTTTGTAATCGTATTTAGTATGGACAGTCGTGAAACGTTTGAAGAAGCTCTTCGTCTAAGAGAACAAATATTAGAAACCAAATTTAGCGCCGGCGGTACTTCAAATAGTGGAGGCCTAACTCGTAAAAAAAATTTACCTCGTGTGCCAATGGTGTTAGCTGGGAACAAATGTGATAAAGAAATGAAGTAAGTACCAAAAAGTTTAATAAAACGCAATTTTTTAGTTTATACAATATATTTGAAACTTATTCAGCAGATTTAAAAAGAACGCTATGTATTCACTTAGTCCGTCGGTTAGAAAGTTATAGACTTCCTGAAATTTTATTAATATTTATTTCCAATGGTTTGAAAGTAATAAATTTCTTAAGAGGGCCTTGTAAACCTAGTTTTTGGCATTAAATGTTACATACGTCAAAAGCTATGGCGCATGTCTCATCAATATGATCATAAAATTTAATGTAGAATTCAGATATGGTGTCAAAATACGATCAAAATAGAGTAGTCTATTATGTCTATATACCAAATTTCGAATTGATACAATTTCAGGAAGTCCATAACTTTGAAAACCGATGAACTACGTAAATCACCTTCTACACGATATTAAGATTAATGTGCTAATGATATCCTAACCCTTACAAATAGGTGTTAACTTTATTCCTGTTTGTTTAACCCATACTTGCGAACAATTGAGTTGGGATAGATAAAGATGAGCTTCAGTTGCATCTTTATTCATTTAGTTTGTTACCTTTTTTTTTTAATAAAGAAAGTAAACAGTCGTTTGACCTAAAAAAATTATACTGGGATTAGCAAAGAGTGTATTTTGTAACTTATGTCAAGGATACACTAATGGTTTCACAAATTTACATTTTGGGAAGAAAGCTTTCAGTTTTTCCGACATCTCAATGTACGAGCTTTTAATGTCGCTAGTATGCACTTATTTACAAAATAATAACAGATTTTCAGTTTTGTAATAGAATTTTGATTACATTACAGCCATTTAAAACGCTCGCGTCGTTTATTTTATGTAAAAATTATGCATACGATGCTCATGAAAACAAAACGGACAGTAACATACTTAACTATCATCATTAAATTTAACATTTACTGTTTACTTTTTCCTTTTATTTTTATTATACTCATTCGTCAGTTTTAGTAACTACTATAATTGCTCACGTAAAAGACGTACAAAATAAAATTGATCGACGGAATAATAATAATAATAATCGATAAAAGAAAACAAATTTAAACTTTTGGTGTTTTCAGGAAATAGAACTAATTATACTTTGCATTGCACGTTCCAAATCTGTTCTAGAACTGTTATACACAAAAGATCCAACCGTTAACTTGGTCTCGTTAAATTATAATTACTCGTTGGATTATAAACTAGAATGCATTTTCTTTCAGTTTCATATTTTATTTAAATGAAATCCACTGAAGCACAAACTTTTGAAACAATGTTTAAACTTCGTAACTGTGTTAATTTAGTTTAGTTTTGTTTTCAACATGAAAGAAATTTAAATTATCGTACTATTTTTAATTATGCAATAATTTAATTAATTAATGAAATATTTACTTTATAAGCTTCGAAAATTTTACAACCTCGGTTTAACATACATAAACACTAAACATTTAAAAATGAATAAAACATCATTTTTAAAAAAGTACAATCAAAATAAATTGCTTATCATCAATCATCAATTTAATTTGAATAAGTGCTTAAAAGCTGCTGAATTTATTACATTATTTAACTGATCTGGGCGAAAAGACAAGATGACGAAAAACGATAAAAATAGCTGACACGAAAGAATTACCGAAACTGAAGAACAAAACAATAAGATTGATAATAATTTATACATTTATTTATTAAAAAGAGTCTTAATAATTTTATTTTCAGTAATAACATAAAAATCAGGTAATTTCACTCACTTGTTTATTTTTAATGTGATGTAAATTGAGTTTTGTTTCAATAAATTACAATTTCTTTGTAATTCAAATTTGGAGAATATTTTTACATGCAATATTTTGATACTTTAAACCGTAAATTTAGATCGTTCAAAAAAAAACAAACAACGGTTTGAAAAACGATATTATCATATTACACAGGGTGGTCACTCGTAAATGGAACAAAGCTAGATTTTTAAACTTTCCCAGTCATTTCAGGAAAAATTCCTGCTTGTAGGACAAATGGGATTAAAATTTATTTGTTACATACTAAATTGTAAATGTCATTTATTCAAACTGTCACTTGGCGTTAAAAAGTAATTTTAACTGGCTTAAGATTGTTTGGTAGGTCATTCAGTCTATACCTTTTCAATGCAATCCTAATTCCGCTATAACTCATAATCGGAACGATCGATTTGTCCAAATTTTTGATATGTTGTTCTTAAGAGCAGTTTTGCTAAAATGTATAAATTTATAATAAAATGCTTTTAAAAATTGAAATTTATAAAATCTATTCTACAGTTTAGTGATAATGAAGATTTGGTAAACGATAAGTCGTAGGTTATAGACTTTACCATAATTTAAATTAAAACAAAATAATAATATATACAATTAATGTTATGACCGAATTAAACTTCAACGACACGCCCCTTATTCAAAACAATAAGACCAATAGCATTTAGTTACTAAGATTAAAACCCTGGTATCTCTATAATGTTGATCACAATAGATTTATCACTCAGCTCAAATGAACCTATCACATATATTTGGAAAAAGTATCTGCTGTCTGTTGAGAAGACAATTCTTTGTCTTTACTCCACATCTTACCTATATGTGGGATACCACAATATAAAAATTGAAAAATCGCCCTACTTCTTGATAGTAGTATAATTAACTTATGTAACACTATCTCAAAACCGCTAGTCCGTTTTTGTTGAAATTTAACATTTAGATTTTTTTATAAAACCGGAAGTTTGATTAGATTTTGTGCACAACCCGATTATCCAAAACACACTTTAGAGTAAGACAATTTTTATTTTTATTTATTTAATCGATTGGTACATTTTAAATATTGTATTGTGATGTAAGGGTTATGTATGGTGCACCAGAAGATCAGTATAAACCTGTACAGTGTGGTGACGAAACCGTGTGCAATTGTGGATTAGTTAGTCTTGGCAAAGCATTTACTTCCAAGTTTAGGAAAACCACTAAAACCTAAACATGCTAACTCTTACCCACCCTAGTATTCACATGTAATAATATTAATTAAGTGTGTAAAGTGAACGTGTTTTGTGAAATTGTGTTGTACTTTTTTTCATAATTATCCGGGAGGGTCTTGATGACCAGGTCGGAAATCAAAATGGTGATTCTCAGGAACAACATGTTCTTCTTGATGACCATGGAGTATTGTAAGGTACTGATCACCTTTCATATTTTATATTTGCACCAAAAACCCCTAAAAAACACACACGAAAAAAACTCTAAAGAAAATTGACATACGTTTTGACGTTTAATTCTGGAAACCAAAGTGGTGATTTTCAGGTACAACATGTTTTTCTTGTTGACCATGGAGTACTGTAAGGTACTGATCACCTTCCATATTTTATATTTGCACCAAAAAACTCCTAAAAAAACACACACAAAAAAACTTAGTTAGCACCACTTTGCACAACGCTAGCACACTTTTAGTAACCTATTGATGTTTAAATCTGGAAGAGGAGGCGACTTCAGCCACCCCCACAAAAAAATATTAAATTTTCGATGTTTGCACATGTAAGAGAATAGCTAGCACAGACTAGCAAAACTTTGTTTAACGTTAACAAACCTTTAATAACGGAGTTATTGAAGGTTGAATCTAGGAAACCAGCCCCCCTCCCCCAACAACTAAAAATAATGTTAGTACACCTCTCATAACAGGGTTATTGAGGTTTGAATCTGAAAAGGTTAAAGCGATCTCAGCTCTCAATATCGAATTTTTGACGTTTGTACAGGAAAGAGAATAGGTAGCACAGCCTAGCGCATATTTGCTCAATGTTAGCACTCCTTTAATAACAGAGTTATTGAGAGTTGAATCTTGGAAGCCAGCCCCCTTACAAGAAAATTTTAAACTTTGACGTATGAACATTAAAGTGCCTAGCTAGCACAAGCTAGCACAACTAAAAATAATGTTAGCACACCTCTTATAACAGGGTTATTACAGTTTCAAACTGGTAGGGCTAAACCGACCTCAGCCCTCCAACAAAAAAATATCAAATTTTTTATGTTAGCACAGAAAAGAGAACAGCTAGCACAGGCTAGCACAACTTTGCTCAACGCTAGCACACATTTAATAACGGAGTTATTGAGAATGAATCTAGGAAACCAGCCCTCAATAACTCCGTTATTAACGGTGTGCTAGAGTTAATTTTATTTGTGCTAGACTTTGCTAGTTCAGCTCTTTAATGTTCAAACATCAAAAGTTCGAAATTTTCTTGTTGGAGGGCTAGTTTCCTAAATTCAACTCTCAATAGCTCCGTTGTTAAAGCGTTGAGCAAAAGTGTGTTAGGTATTCTCTTTCGTGTACAAACATCAAAAATTTAATAAATGCAAATGTGCGGAGGCTGAGGTCAGCTTAGCTTTCCCCAGATTCAAACCTAGCCTGTGCTAACTATCCTATTTCGTGTGCAAACGTCAAAAAACCTATTTTTTTGTGGTGGGGCTAAGACGACCTATCAGCTGTAGGATTCAGCTGTTCGTGTTCTATCATCTTGGTTATTAATATTTTGCCAGCAATCAATTTTGTTTGATCTTTTAAAGGAACGGTGCTAATATTTTAGATTTTTTAAATGAGATTGTTTTTTTTATTTCTAACTTTCATACCTCTCGGAATTTGATGATTTATTCAGGTAAAACGTGCCTAATTTTGTCACCATAGTGTTTTGCCATAAATCTTTGCCTCACCCTATTACTTAAACGTTAAAATTGAATAAATATTTCTATTTATTACCCGAAAATATGATGCTGACTTGGAGTGTTCTCCATTTTAGATAATTTCGAATACATGATGTGCAGCATTTTTTAATTCTTCTCTTAGAAGTTTTGGTTGATTCACGTTTTTTAAATTGCTGTTGTTACACCTTTTTCATATCGCTTCAATCCGTTGACTTGATTTTCTTTTGAAGTAAAAATCCTCTTCGATTCTAGTCAAAATCCGTTATTTGACCCCAAATTATAAAGTTTACTCCTGAAACACCTAGTAATGTGATTGAATTTTGACGACGTGACGTCCATAAAATAGTTTTTGTGCAATTCTTGTATTATCACTAGAATTTTTGTCAGCTTTAAGAATTGTTTGTAATTCGATACCAGCATTGCTTTACCAAATATTCAATAAGAATGAAATAAATTTTATAAATCAATTTTTAAATGCGTTTGATGATAGTTATAAATTTTAGCAAAATGAAAATGTAAGGGCATAGACATTGTTAAAAACACCATATCAAAAATTTGAAAAAATCGATAGTACTGATTTTGAGTCATAATGGAATTACGATTGCATTGAAAACTAGGTATGTAGACTGAATAACCTACCAAATAGTCTTAAACAATGTCAAAGTCTCTAGGACAACATCGAGATGTTTTTTCGACCATAACCCTACACACAAATTTCTTAATCAATTTTGAATGCAATTATTATTACAATGAAAATATTGCAAAATAAGATGTAGGTATAATTTACATAATCCTTCTATTCTTATAATGCGGATGATTAATAAAATAGTGCAAACATTAATTTTTCTACTTCCTATTTGCAATGGGCCAACATTGCTGTCTTAGTAACTAAAAGAACTACAAGGTTAGTAAATTAAACAAAATGTGAAGTTTTTGGGGGATATAAAAAATCTGGTTTTAGATTAAAAAAAAAATTTTTCCCGACCTACGCCTACGGGGGGTTTTTCAAGAAATTTTACAGAAAATTAGTAAACAAAAAAATTTTGGATTTTTGACGTTCTCCAATTTGTTTTTTTTAACAAAATTTGCCACGTCTAGTTTTTGAAAAATTACCATCAATTTAAATACGAACCTGTATTTTTTATTCCATTTAAAATAATTTTTTTTTCTGATTTTAACGATGTATTACATGTCCATATTTGTTTGTATTTTAATGATAAAAAAATAAAATTTAAGTTTTATTGGGTTTTTTAAAAAAATTCTAAAATCAGATTTTCGATGTCCCCGAGAGTTATCAAGATAGTAATAGTGGCCTATTTCAATTAGGACAACCTGTATAGCAAAAAACAACGTAAAATATAGCAACATAAAAAACAGATTTATTAAGGACTGAAGTGATTGTAACATAAATACTATTACATGGTGTAATTTTGCATGAAACCCTGCTATTGTTCAAGTATTTGGCCAAAAAAACCTCTTCTCATCAGTATAGCCAACTAGTAGAATTGTAGCTTTTAGTAATGCTACCAAACAGCCTTAAATTGACAGCAGATCAGTTATAAATTTTATTTGTTACTCATTTGTAAACATCAATTTCTAAAACATAATGTTTATCAAAAAAGTTTATTTTATTAAGTCACTAACTTGTAAAACTGACAGTTATTTTGTAAAATTTTTACGAGTTAGTAGAATTACGTTCATTAGAAAGTTTTATTATAACTCAGGTTTTTGTAGCGTTAAGTACGTTACAATTTTTTTTGTACACGTCACTAGTGTGCTGGCCAGCATTGAGAGAAATGCATTAACTATTTTGGTGGGTTAAACAGAAATCTAATTGGTTTGGTTGACAATTACGAACAGCTGCATATTTTCTGTAGAAAACACAAGATTAAAAACTGCAGCCCTCAATTGTGATCGTACATTTCATTGTTGTTAAATTAATTGTATTTCGGATAGTGACGATAATATATTTCTTAACGTGTTCTACATCATTCACCGGCCAAAGAAAAAAACAAAAATTGTAACTATTTATGTAACAACCAATGGTCATCAGGTGCATGAACAAGAAATTTTTCAACTTGTTCTTTTGTTAAACTCCGTGCCTTCTTTTGGCACGTAATACTAAAATGGTTACTTAAAAATATCACTCTTTTGATAACGTCTGTAATAATAATAATAATAACAGCACTTTTTTAATCTTCAGGCAGCTTTTTTAGCATCGACCAAACGGCGCGTTATTATAGTAATTGTATGTCTAAGACTTTCAGAAATAATTTGAAAGATATCCAAGGTTACTGGTTTTTACAGACCCAAGGTTGGGCTTAGGACGTTTTAGTGCCCCCAGTTTATGGCCGAACTGTTTCATTGCCTCCTTGTTCTTGCCAAGACGTTTCATCGCCGCCGTTTCAACTTTGACTATGGATACTGTTTTACATTCATTTATTTATTATGATGATGGAAACCATATTTTCATTGACATGTAAAATATTAGTTGTTATTTTCCATTCAAAATTTTCATTTCATGTTTGCTTGCAAATTAATTTTTGTTCTCCTTATAATCATGAAAGTAGGTTTTTTGTAGTGGTGTGAAAGTATCATTTTCATTTCTGTAGTGAAACTAACATTCACTTTTAAATTTATAAACGTAATCGTAATTGTTCATAACTTCGGCGTTGGGGGGAGCGTTATTTTGACTTGCCATACCTGTACTTTTGAACTTACGTTACATTACTATTTCTTTTACAAAATATGCGTTACAATTAATCATTTTACGCACAACAATTTCGCTCATGTGTATGGCATTTGTTTATATAAAAATTATAGTTGAATCTATATGTAAGCAATTAATGTAGAAAACCTCGCGTTAGTTTGAAAATTATATTTTACAACAATGAAAAATATAAGTAAAATTAAAAATTTTGTTCTTCCTTATTTATAAACTTATTACGGTTTTTTTTCGCCTTATTAACTTTATTCAGTGGAATTGTCTTAACAAATACCACTCGGGCGCAGATTTGATAATTTTAAAGTTTTTTTTCTTGTACTTACTTACATTACATTACTCACATTATTTAACAAAACCACTTGAGCCTTGCTTATCTCTTGTTAAATTGCCAATGAAAGGAAGTACTCGAAAAACAAACGCAAAAAATAACTGGCTAAATCTGAACTCTAGTGGTAGTGCCTCCGATGATATCACATAAACTCTTCCAAAGACTTCTGGGAAAACTCTCTTAAAAATCTAAAATCAGAATGTTTTCTACCTGTTAATTACTTCAACACACAAAAAATTGCAAAGTTTTAAAAATCAAAGGACTAATCAGAAATTTCTTCTGAATTACATTAGGTTATTTCAGTTAATTATATTAACGGAAGGCGTGGATTTATGAAAACTCAGGAGAAGCACGTAATTAATAGATTGCATTTCAATAAATATCGTTAAGTAAATAAAGAATTCTAATGCGGTCTCCGTTTCTGATTTAGAGCCATCCGTGTACCAGATTCTACCGTCTTTTGGAATTTTCTCTTTAAAGTATATCCAGTCATTCCGGTGTAGAATGACCACTTGAAAGAGTGCGTTGTCATGCACTTCGTCACCATATAGTCAGACCCCATTTGAAGTAAGGGTCCTTCAATGTCTGCCAAACGTCTTATGTGTGGAGAGTTAGCTTTGATACCGGCTGAGGATAACTGAAGTCTGAATGCCGCCAGCATTGTTTTCTCTTTAATTACTTAGCATTACTTCAAGTGCTGCAGTGGGCGTAGTTTTTAGAGCTCTGTTATACTTAGACAGGAAAGTGTTTAGACCTTGCTTAGTCTCAGAACTGTGGTCTCATGTATGACCTTTGGCCACCATACACTCTCCGCGTAGGTGATGTAGGGCCCGACCACCCTTGTGTACAACCAGTGTACCATCCCTGGTCTAAGCCCCCATTGTCTGTCATACATGCGTCTGATTACCGCTAAGGTAATCTCCGATTTTCGTGTGACTTTTGCTATATGTTGCTTCCAGATAAGCTTGGAGTCAAAGATTACCCCCAAGTATTTTACCTTCCCTGATATAGCTAGTTTACGCCCATTTAAGAAAAGGGGTCCTAATCTCTCTAATTTCTTTTTGCGTGTAAAATGCACTATGGTGGTTTATTAAGGTTTATTAGTGAAACCGCCATAAGAAGGCCGCCAACATAACCTGTTTATTATCCTGACCTTATTATTAATTACTTATACACACACATACAAAACTTTACCTTTATAGTAAAAAAATTTTAGAGCTGCATTCATTGCATTTTGAATTTTTACTAAAAATGAAGTGAAAATTATTTAAAAATTGTTTCTGCATTTTGTTATAGTCAAGTCCTGATTCAAAAAAATATTTGTTATTAACTAATTAGTTTTCTCAACCAAGTTGAGCCTTCTGTAGGAGTATAAGGATGAGGGAAATCAGACAACCAACTTGGTTGGTTAATTAAAGATTAACAAGGAGTTCCAAAATTTATTATTAACTAATTTTTAGTATTTCTACAAAATTTATTTAGAAAACCATTAACTAGAACGTAATGTGTTTTCTATTAAGCACGAACCTCTGACCGAAAAAAAAACACATTCACTACTGCATTTTAATCAGCAATTCAACCTCTAATAGTTGTCAATACGTTTTTGTGATACTTATTCAGTACAATTTTATTCAGAAACGGAAGAAAATATTTTATTTACATTCAATTTAAGTTAAAAAATTTTTCCGGTAAGAGATTTGAACCTTGAACCGCATAGTTATGAGGGAGTCCTGATTACTTCGATACCAACAATCCAGTAAACATCGAGGTTATTATAATTAATGGTAATTTTGACAAATATATACGGTTTTGTTGTTGATTATTATGTGATAATCTAAAATGGATCCATATAGGTTCAATCTTATCGGGAAGTACACGCAAAATTAATTACGAAAGTCCATCTAAACAAATAAACAAAGCCAGCTTATTAAAATACCAAGCTTAGGATTACGTAATTCTTGTATATTTGAAAGATCTGCGTTTAAACAGTATTGAATAATAAAACAATAGGATCAGATGTTTCTAAACAAAAAACAATAGAATTTGGTTTTTATTCTTTATGATATGTTAATAAATTCAATAATTCTAAAACAAAGAAAAACAATCTTACTATTAAATGTAAATGTTTGCAACCAAAATATTTAATAATTTATTATTGCAAATTGGAATGTAGATAACCCTTACGTAGTTGCTAAACTAACTCTTTAGTATGTTAGGTGACAAATTTTTACAGAAAACTAAATTTGTTGAAAATTGTTCACATATTTCGCCGACCTCCAGGTTTATTAATACGAATATCTATTTAAAATTTACAAACACGTACTGAAGTTTAATAAAAATTGAAATGCGCATATTATATTAATAGAAATAAAATCAATCAAATTACACTGTAAATTAACAATAAAGAAGTAAATTTATTAATACGTTTGGAACGCTGACTGGAATTACAGTGACATAAAAATCCTATAGGGACATATTATTGTTTTTTATAGTAACATTTTTTCAAAATTGTTTCTGCAGATAGATTTTTATTTTTAGACTGTTAATAGAAAAATTTTAGTTAGTGACAAGTACACTCATGAAATTTAAAACTTGGATACCACAATTTCTGTAAACAAAAGTTTGCACATTGTGAAGCGAGCTTAAGGGTATCATTTACAATTCTAACAGCAGGTATACATCGTTTACGAGAAGGTATGGTTTTCCAGTGATACATCTATTTTTAATTAGGTTTTGAAAATTTTACTACTGCCCTAACATTGGCACCGCATTGTAGTTGTAGCTTTTCTATGCAGTGTAATACTATCGACTTTAATTTGTCACTTTTACATATCGTATTTGTAAAGATGTAGCACATGGGTTGTTTAAATTTTTATATATAACTCTAACCATGATCACGTAGCAGTTTGAGCTGGCAAAAATTTAAAACCTACTTTAAAATTAACATTTTGGGGCTCGTAAAATATAATTTTAGTGAAAATTGTTTGTATTCCTCTATTTATCTCCTGCTTCTTAGTGGTTTATTTTATAAGTCCACTTAGGCTGTCACAATTTGTGCTCTGCTTTCGGGAAGTAATCGTTGGGAGATGTTAACTTCAATTGAAGTGCTTTCTTTTCACGTTGCAATTTAAGAATGTTCCTCCGTAATTTTCTTTACCTGAGAGTATTTGAGCTGCAAGGTTGAGTAGTTTTGGTATAGCTAGAGATATTAACGGGCATTTATTGCTTTGCCAATATACCTTGCATCATTTGAATATTGGGTTTCAGAAATTGACACTTGTAATTCATTTAGAAATGGCAAGTATTCGCCACATACTCGTTAAGTTTTCAGTGTCGACATTTTTATGCAACAGATCGGACCTTCCAGATTCTGTTAGCCATTCAAAACACCTACAACAAAATGTTTGTAATTTACTTAAAATTCTTCATGTAACTTAACTCGCCTGGTTAAATCCCCTTTGGAAAACCTGAAAAAACTGATTCTACTATCATATTTAATAAATAAATAAATTCAGGTTATGTATTTGCGGTTATGGGATGGGGGCGCGAATTTTAAACTAATGGCATTTTTTTATTCAAATAATTTTATCGTGTTAGGTAATTTTTAGCAGCTATAATAAATTATTCAAACGTACACTCATGAAATTTAAAACTTGGACGCCACAATTTCTGTAAACAAAAGTTTGCACATTGTGAAGCGGGTTTAAGGGTATCAGTTACAATTCTAACAGCAGGTAGTCTCAGCAGGAGTTATCTTATAGAAGGACTGTAGAATGAATCATTACACTAAGCACCTTTTAGAAAATAGGTAATTTACGTTGCTTACTTAATTTTTTTCTTTAAAGAATATATTTGAAGGTATCGCTAATTAAACACAATAGCTCGATTAATTATCGAATCAAAATTTTGTTTGATTTAAAAAACGTCTACAAGCAATAACTTTTAAATTAAAAAAAACTAAACATGGTTATTTGGGTTGACTGATTATTACTTATTTTTAAATAAATCTAACCTACTAATTATTGTAAGTTATTAAAAAAAATCATTAAACTCTCTATTCATAATATTTAGTCCTTACAAAATGTATATTTTATGACGTTTCATTTTTTCTGTAGTTAATATAAAAAGTGAAAATAAAAACTAAGGCAATTCTTATTGTCAACGTATATATTTAGTTTTTTGACAAGAATTTATTACATAATTATAATTAAGATACCAAGTTATAGTTTAAAATTAAATGAAAACTTTTTTTTTAAATAAAGGTATTACTATATAAATAAATATAAGAAATCAATAATGGGTGTGACCTCCATTATTTTGATACATTCTTGGAGGCGTCTGCTCATTGACGCTATCAAGGTATCAATATAATTAATATTAATTGTTTCCCATGCGGTATCAATGGCCAGGGTAACAGCTTCAAGTTATTTTCTCGTATCCAATTGGGCACAATCCGCGAAGTATGAATAGGGGCGTTGTCCTTTAACAACAAAAATACATTATGAAAATGTTAATTCAACAGATCCCGAACTATTTTTGGAGAAAGTATAGTGAAATAAGAATACTTACTTGTTGGAAAATATAATCTTCGTCTGGATAAAACACTTCGACTGAAGGTTTCATAATAGTTTCCAAAATATCTAAATACGCAGCAGAATCAAGACGTCCATCGATAGCCCAACAAACTCCTGGACCCGCGCGCTAACCCAACCCCACACATTCACAGAAAAATAACCACTTCGTTTTTAGGACATATGTGATTATTTTCGTAACGAGTTCCTTCCATTCTAAAAACTTTTAGTGGTCCATCGTTGCGGCTATTGAACGTTTTTTCGTCGCTAAAAATCACTCGATTCCAAAATTCCAAAGGTTCGTTCACATATCGCCTTGCAAATTCCAGACGACGTCTCATATTTTCGTCACTGAGAACTTCTTTCGCAGCAGCATTATACTTCTTTATTCCCATCTCCTTTAATCTTTTTTGTGCAGTTATACGGCATCCGGGAAAATGTGTATCTGCTATAGCCCTGGAGTATGTAGCAAATGGTTGTTCTGTTGCGCAATGAAACAACTCGGTTGTTGTCTACCACTTCCGATGGTGTGTTCAAGATTCCATTTTACTCGGTAATGCCCTACGGTGCTTTTTGGTATATCTAACATACGTGAAATTTCACGCACGCTACGGCCCGCCGCTAATTCCGAAACAATCCGCGCTTTCAAATCAGCACCGAGATGAGGTGGCATTTTCACAACACTTGAAATTTTAAACTAAAATGGAATTTACATTTCTTACTTTATTTATTGGTTCACACTACCCCTTCTCAAACAGTAGGTAATTGTTTATTTATTACATACTTCTAATGACCAATGTAACAACCCTTAGAGCAATATGACTCAAAAAAGTAAATTAAACAAGCAAGGATATTCTATTGTTATTGAAACTTATTCATAAAGTAAAAGCCATTTCCTTATAATGCTAATGGACAGGATTTTCTTTTAAGTATTAAGATTACAATAGAGGACTTATAAACTTTCGAAAATATCTAATTATAAATATTTACACTGCAATTGCGCTTTTTCCTTAATAATTTCTTAGCAATAACATACACGTTCTTGGTTTTAAGTTGTCATAAATTTGATATGATATAAATTTGTGTTTCTAATATTACATCACAAACTAATCTTTATTCGCCAAAAATTGTTGCTTAAGTTGTAAAGCTTCGTACACACCTGAACAACAAACCGAGCAACAAACATAACAACGAACCGAAAGTCAAACAGAACGACAAACGATCTTTTATGATTTCCACAATCCGAACAACAAACGGAACGTTTGTGCTGTTCCATAATTATTTTCAGTAGTTTTCAGTTCATATATATTTATTATTGAGAAGAGAAAATTGCGGAAAACAAGAAGATAGTGCCAACCAAATTTTTACGCACAAAGAAGAGTAAAAATTATAATTTACTTTGCTTTTTTTTATTTTGGAAATTTCCCGCCCAAATGATGCTAATAGGGACATCATTTTTTCTTGCATTCTTAAACACTGATTAATTTAAAACATTTTTCTTCTGTCAACTCCATAATATTACCTAAAACACAACAAACCCACAAAAGGGAGGACAAAAATAAATAATTTAATTCTCCCGCATAAGTTTGTTCGCCGTTTTGTTTAGATTCGTCCAAACCTGCAAACGCATTCGCGCGCATTTTCTTTGATGTCGGAGAAAAAACCGACAAGTTGCGGGAACGCCGCAAACCGTTCGTGGAACAATCAGGACTTGCGAATCTGTTCTAAAATTCGTACGTAGCACCGTCCAAATTAATGTTCCGATTGCCGTTCGGTTCGTTGTTCTGTTTGTTCCTCGGTTTGTTGTTCAGGTGTGTACGAAGCTTTACAATAAGCATATTAATATGAACTATATCTTATGAAAGGAGAGTTATGTAACTATAATTAACGACTTAACGTTACGTTAGTAGATTCCATTTACTATTTACACATATTTTCTTGGAACATTCGATAATTAACTATCGGGATATGATGACCCTATACTTCGCAGGTTGTGCGCAACTGGATACAAGAAAATAACTTGGAGCTGTTACCCTGGCCAGCAAAAAGTCCAGATTTTAACATTATCGAAAATAATATTAATTATATTGATACCTTGATATCGTCAATAAGCAGACCGCCTCCAAGAATGTATCAATAATAATGGAGGTCACACCCATTATTGATTTCTTATATTTATTTATATAGTAATACCTTTATTTAAAAAAAAGTTTTCATTTAATTTTAAACTATAACTTGGTATCTTAATTATAATTATGTAATAAATTCTTGTCAAAAACTAAATATATACGTTGACAATAAGAATTGCCTTAGTTTTTATTTTCACTTTTATATTAACTACAGAAAAAATGAAACGTCATAAAATATACATTTTGTAAGGACTAAATATTATGAATAGAGAGTTTAATGATTTTTTTTAATAACTTACAATAATTAGTAGGTTAGATTTATTTAAAAATAAGTAATAATCAGTCAACCCAAATAACCATGTTTAGTTTTTGATTTAATTTAAAAGTTATTGCTTGTAGACGTTTTTTAAATCAAAATTATTTCTAATTTTATTTTGTAAACATTTCCTAAACAAAATTTTGATTCGATAATTAATCGAGCTATGGTGTTTAATTAGCGATACCTTCAAATATATTCTTTAAAGAAAAAATTAAGTAAGCAACGTAAATTACCTATTTTCTAAAACGTGCTTAGTGTAATGATTCATTCTACAGTCCTTCTATAAGATAACCCCTGCTGAGACTACCTGCTGTTAGAATTGTAAATGATACCCTTAAGCCCGCTTCACAATGTGCAAACTTTTGTTTACAGAAATTGTGGTGTCCAAGTTTTAAATTTCATGAGTGTACGTCTGAATAATTTATTATAGCTGCTAAAAATTACCTAACACGATAAAATTATTTTGAATAAAAAATGCCATTAGTTTAAAATTCGCGCCCCATCCCATAACCGCAAATACATAACCTGAATTTATTTATTTATTAAATATGATAGTAGAATCAGTTTTTCAGGTTTTCCAAAGGATTTAACCAGGCGAGTTAAGTTACATGAAGAATTTTAAGTAAATTACAAACATTTTGTTGTAGGTGTTTTTGAATGGTTAACAGAATCTGGAAGGTCCGATCTATTGCATAAAAATGTCGACACTAAAACTTAACGAGTATGTGGCGAATACTTGCCATTTCTAAATGAATTACAAGTGTCAATTTCTGAAACCCAATATTCAAATGATGCAAGGTATATTGGCGAAGCAATAAATGCCCGTTAATATCTCTAGCTATACCAAAACTACTCAAGCCTTGCAGCTCAAATACTCTTAGGTAAAAAAAAATTACGGAGGAACATTCTTAAATTGCAACGTAAAAGAAAGCACTTCAATTGAAGTTAACATCTCCCAACGATTACTTCCTGAAAGCAGAGCACAAATTGTGACAACCTATGGACTTATAAAATAAACCACTAAGAAGCAGGAGATAAATAGAGGAATACAAACAATTTCACTAAAATTATATTTTACGAGCCCCAAAATGTTAATTTTAAAGTAGGTTTTAAATTTTTGCCAGCTCAAACTGCTACGTGATCATGGTTAGAGTTATATATAAAAAATTTAAACAACCCTTGTGCTACATCTTTACAAATACGATATGTAAAAGTGACAAATTAAAGTCGATAGTATTATACTGCATAGAAAAGCTACAACTACAATGCGGTGCCAATGTTAGGGCAGAAGGAAAATTTTCAAAACCTAATTAAAAATAGATGTATCACTGAAAAACCATACCTTCTCGTAAACGATAATAAAATCTATTATTTTTTCGATGTTCCCTATTTATTGACGTCAGTGCAAAATAACTTGATTAAATACGATATAGGCTTTAATAACAAAAAGCATCTTGGAAAGACATTAAAAATTTCTACATGTCAGACAAATTTAAACCGCTGCGATTGGCTCCTAAACCAACTAATTTACATATTACTCCGAATAATTTTTAGAAAATAAAGGTGAAATATGCCACACAAGTGTTTAGTGAATCAGTTGCAGTTGGTTTATCAACGTATGTGGCTTTTAATGCTTTTTGATTTATTTTCATTCCTGTGCTACTTGATTTTTACAAGAAAAATGTTTATTTTTTATTTTTGGCTTATATTTGGCTAGTAGTGGAAAAAATAGTATATACACCATAGTTGTGAAGTCCATTATTGCCTACGCACTGGTGCTAAGGCAATAATGACACACTTCACAACCTTGGTGTATAATATACTATTTGTTACTTGTTAGAAGAAGAATCTTATAAAAACGTAACCCTAGATACTCAAATAATAATTTACGTAATAAGAGCTGTAAACGACATTTTCGTTTGAGCGGTAGATCAAGAGAAAATAAAAAATGTTTTCAGCTCTAATTATGTACAATAATTTTCTACGTTTACTAATAAAACAAAATTAAAGTTCACTTACCTATTAATTAAATGAATTGCAATCATCATTATTAATAAATTTGTTTTTCAAACAATCAAACTAATCGATGTTAAGCTAAAAACTTGAAGATTTTACTTTCCAGTTGTAACTTTGCGTAACAAATAAAAATAAAGAAACAATACAAAGTGATATGCTTGTATGAAAAAGCGTACTTTCAGTGTTTCTACACATTTTCTAAACGAATTCTTATAGTAGTAGGGTTCAGAAAAAATATTATACAAAATTGAAACTCATAAAGTGGTCCATATTGTCAAAAAAATGTTGTATTGGAAAAATCTTAAACTAATTAATAATTCGAATAACATTGGTTTATTTTTTATTCGTATGGTACATTTCAAGGGTTTAGAATCAAAAAACGTTATCTACAATAATAATCACATCTAGAAACATCTTGAAATACTATTAATTTGAGCTAATCTTTAAGATAAATTTTTCATAAATAGTGTAAAAATTCACATACAATTATTTTTGTAGTAACAAAATCTTCTTAAACATCTAAAAATGTTATAAAAATTAATATCTCAAAATTATAAAAATTGCATGTTTTGACTCTAAACCCTCGATTTTTAATATTGTACTGTGATTGATGTATGTGTTATGTATGGTGGCCCAGAAGATCAGTATAAACCTGTATAGTGTAGTGACGAAACTGTGTGCAAATGTGGATTGGTTGGTCTTGGCAAAGCATTTGCTTTAAGTTTCAGGAAAACCACTAAATCTAAACATACCAACCCTTACCCATCTTAGTATTTATATGTAATAATATTAATTAAGTGTGTAAACATTATAGAAGTAAATAAGAACATAAAATATAACTGCACAGCCATTGCATAACAACACATAATAGACTGGTCAAAGCGTATTCACGTCAATGACGTAAAAAAATAGTAGAGTATACAAATTATTACTTAACTTCAGATGTCCTTTAGGTTAGTAAGCCATGTTGTTTTTATGTTGAAAGAAAATAAACCAAACACCTAATAAGGTGTGAAGTATTTCTGGTTGTGCCATGATCGATGGCTTATTCAGAAAGTTTCTAAACAAATTGAAATAAAATAAAATTTTAACTACGTCATTTTTGTGTTGACTATGTTTGGTGTTGTGTTCGAAGTATGATCTGCGACATTTTATACATTTCAATGAAGTTAAGATTGGTCTCTCGATTGGTGATATTTTTGAGTTTTAGGATTTTTTTTAACCTGAGTTTGATAACATGAATAATGGAAAAGCCAACCTTTGACATTCTGACGAATAAGCTTGATGGGGAACGGTTTTTCACTTTTCTTTAAGAAAATTTAGTGATGTCCATTTTGTGATTCAGCCCAATCTGCAAACGCTCAAAACTTGAAAGGTCTTGCAATACATGTTGGTTTAAAACACAAACACAAGGAGGGAGATCTTAATGACTATATGCACAATTTTATGAACAATTTTAATGCTAGTCAATGAAACTTGTCGTGATTGGATTGTGATTCGAATGCTTATTCTTGAAAGAAATCTCAAAGGGAACTCGAATAACAGCTATGATGAGACTTGCTTCTAGTATAAATGATTGAGTTTCAAAAAACGATGAGTTATCTTGGCAAAATCTTTTTGTGTTTGCATACATAGCTTTACGCATCCAGAAAAATGATAAGAAATCTTTGGGCGTCTAACGTTAAAAACATATCTGAATTAAATCTCTTTGCTATACCACCCAAAAGAGTAAATAACAAAGTCCATTCAAACCGTTTATACAGAACAGTAAAGGTGAGCAACAGGGACATTAATGGTTTGGAAAATTCTCTTCATCTTTCGATGAGCTGGCTGCTTCAGATGATAGGACTTTTAGAAAACTGCAAGATACCCATTCACACCCATCTAGATCATTAAATTGTTCTTCTACACCAACTTAGAATAAAGACAATGTTCAAGTGAACATTACAGATATGTACAAAGCTATCGCTAAATTTTATAATGGATCATCTGATGGTATACTTGGGCTCCGTCGGCAGCATTTGAATGATCTAGTACAGAAATCCAATGAATCAGTAACAAATAATCTTTTAAAGTTAATTACGAATCTCTTTAATTCTATGTTGAACGGAAGGTCAATAGTATGGTGGTCCTTATACTTTATGGAGCTAATTTATGTCATTTGACAAAAAAAGGTGGAGGCATTGAATCCATAGGAGTGGAAACCACTTTTAGAAGTTTAGTTGCAAAGTTACTGTACACAGAGAGTCTCTAAGATTTTGCTTAAGATTGATTTTAAGAACTCCTTCAACTGTATTGAACGTCACTCACTACTTAATGCTATACAGATAAACAGCCTCAAGCTCTAAAAGTTTTTGAATCACAACAACTTATTCTTTGCAAATAGGATTATTTTATCTTAAGTGGTTTACCAGGAAGGATATTCTCTTGGTTTAACGGGTTTTAGTATAACACTTAATATGCGATCAGCAGGAATCACAGTTGAATGCTTTTTACCTCAATGACGGGAATATTTTGGTTTGAGGAAATGCCTTTTGTTAATTTTAATTCTCTATTTCACCTATCATACGTATTGTATAAAATGATAATCTTATTTTTTTTTATTCTTACTTACTGAAAAGGTATTAAGAGGAACTTTAGAGATGAAGGCTGAAGAATAGAATCTAATTTTTAGGACGAGTGCAATTTTTGAAGTCTCGTTTTTTCTTAATCAAACTAAGAAGTCAAGGACTGTTTGGAGAAGGTTCCAGCTGCTTTCGATAGTCTCACTAGCGAGCACCAGAATGTTTGAACAGGCCAATAGATTCCTGCTCAGGTTGTGTTTGTGAACTGAAGACCCAAGCGGTACTCTCAAACTTCTCTATTAGACTGCCTAACATTACGTTGAAAAGAATATCGACACACGTGCCGAATCGGATGTAACCACCTATCACAAATTTCCGCATCTTAGCATCTACTCTAAAGCGCTCGTACAACAGCTTTGTGTGATACTGTACTAAATGTCTCGGATAAAACCAGGCTTAGAACATGATATATGCGCTTTCTCTCCTTGTTTTCTCACGAATGAATGCTTCCATAGGCAGAGTGTTGAGCAGCACACCGCCCACCGCGTGGAAACCGGGTTGGTGTGAGTGTATAAAAATTATTGAAAACCTTCGAGCAAAGATTTTACGCGCTGGCCTGGTAAACGCAGAACCGATTGTGATTAGTCGCCAGTTATTGACATCGACCCTGTCACAGTTGCTTCTAGGTATTAGTATAGTCCAACTGCCGGACAATGAGGCAGACAAGCCCCGCAGAGGCACAATGGTGATCAGAAGTCGCTGCCTCGGGAGGGAACACAGAATTTGAATGCCGACACACCACTTTTATAATCCCCGATAGGTTCATTTTTAGGGCATCCAGAGGTGTCTCGACCCTGTAAGTCCCTTCCACATCAGCCATATCAGGGTGCGTGTCGGTCGGGTGGATGGAGATGTCGTCCATAACACAGTTAGCGAGTCGCGGTAAGTTACTAGCGTAAAGACTTGATCTTCCCGGTAGTGCGTGTCGATCGAGATGTCGTCCCTAACACAATTAACAAGCCCCGGAAGGTTTTTGGTGTAAATGATTAAACCTCCCCGTACTATTCCATTCCTGGGTGGGTGATTGTTTTGCCATACTCTGTTTCTCGCAAAACCCGTAATTCTTTCAGTCTGGAGTCAACGGCAATTTCCAACTCGTTGACGCCAACAGCAGTTTCGCTCGTGGCAAACCAGAACAAAGCCAAGTTTGACTTTGTCCAGCTGTTCCAACCATTCCTAATCCGCAGGATGTGTTGACATACGGGATCAACTCTTCAGATAGAAGCGTGGCAATCGGAAGTTCGGTTCCAGGGCCAGAGTGCGGTTAGGGATATGTCCTTTAATACAGGACATAAACCAAATAGCTTTTTACAACAATGCTAAGAGTTTGGATTTTAAGGGAAATAGCATTCCTTCGGTGCACAAGAACTGGGATAATGTAATACTTCTTAAACAACAATATAGACCATTCAAAGTGTAACTATGTGTTATTTAAATGGGGTGCAATTTCTAATAAAAATTGTGACTGTAGATACAAAGCAGAAACCGTTACACGTACTGTGGAGGATTGTCCATTAACAAATTTTAAAAGAGGACTTATAAAACTCATAATTTATCTGATGAAACTGTGTTATGGCTTATTGATTTGAAACACATCTGATGTTAAACAATATTTTGTATCCTCTGCCCTAATTATCTGTTTCTTTATTCTACTATATTTTGTTGTGGTCGTGATGGTCACTTGAACAGATCCATTAGCAGTGCTGTTATATTTTATATTCTTATTTACATTCTTCTATATTTTACTTAATCAATATTACTACATATAAATACTAAGATAGTTCAGGGTTGGCATAATTAGGTTTTGGTGGTTTTCCTAAACCTTCAAGCAAATTCTTTGTCAAGACGAACCAATCCACAATTTGTAACATGAGTCTTGTTTTGGCGGCGCCGGCGGTAAAACAGGAATTCCTATTTGATTTACGTTTATGCACGCTTAGATAGTTTTGCAATGTACTTTTTTGATCGACAAACCATAAAGGAATTTCCGGCCAAATAACGCTGTTTGTTATCGACATTACTCTTTCTAAAGTGGTCTGGCCCGCGTGTGTTTTCTACGGGCCTTTTTTGTAATTTGCTTTTTTCTTTGTTTTATCGGTGTTATATTATATTATTTGGTATCAATGGAATTCTCTCTTGTAGTCGTTCGTTATAGGTATGGTAACCCGATGTTTGATTTTGATAATCACTGTTAAGACCGTAAGGTGTTTGTGTCACATGTGTTCCTCGTTATTATTTCATTTTCAATTTCTAACTTTTCGTTTGTTCTTTGTATGTGAAAAACATAATCGTTCTTAACGGTCGAACACCATAACAGAATAAATAGTAAATGGGGATTATTCTTGCCGTAAGTGTAGGGATGATATACTAATGGGACTTTTCATTGAATCGGCCTCACAATGATCGGGTTTGTGGTTTTTCTCCAAATTGAAGGACTACCTATCGAAATATAAGTGATTTGTGTTTGTTAATTTTCCAGTATATTTTTCCGTTTGCAGTTAATGTCGGTCTTCCACAATTAACAACTTTAAATAAGTGAAAGAAACGTCAAGTTTAATCTCACATTGAATGAAAATCATGAAAGCGTATTGGATGTAATTTATTATAAGTGAAATGTGTGTCTTACGACATCTTGTGTAATATGGACACGTATAAATAGTACAAACTAAGTAATACCAACAGATAACTGTAACGACGATTGAATGTTTTAATGCTAATCGTTATCTAAGCGACAACTTCGAATGCATAACATAATCGTTGTACAGTTGTACACCGCACATGAGTATACTTTGATGAGCTCATAGTTAGAGCGAAATGCGCATCAAGTGTTATTTTTTTTGTGCGTGTATGCTACTGTACAGAAATACTTGACTTTATCGGCTCAAGTGCGTTATGCATTTGAAGTTGTCGCTTAGATAACGATTTGCATTAAAATATTCAATCGTCGTTACCGTTATCTGTTGGCATTACTTCATAATTTATTATATTTTATTGTCCTTCGTTGTTTAATTTAAGTATAACGAAATCGAATTTAATGTGTGTAGTGTACTTGTTACATGTTAATTCTAACTTGTGCTAGACCAAATTAAATAATTGTTCTTCCTTTTCTTAATTTTGTGGTTCAATTATTTGGCCATTTCTCTATTATTGTGATAAGAAAAATTAAGTGGCGCTAAATATAAATATATCAATTTACTGTGATCACGATTGGAATCTATATATTTTTAAACTATTATTTGACTTAATCAAATTCATAATTTTGTAACTAATTGTTTTGATTTTCTTTTTTCTCTCGAACACCGACGCTCTCCGGTATTTATCTAGCTACTGGGTTTGGTTTCAAATTAATTAAGCAACCATTACTAAATATATGTAACAAATTGAACACGATTTCGTCAGCACACTCTGCAAGTGTATGCCGATATTCTACGGCACCATACATTATACTTACATTACCCCACAATAATGAAAAATAAAGTAATGTACACTCATGAAATTTAAAACTTGGACACCACAATTTCTGTAAACAAAAGTTTGCACATTGTGAAGCGGGCTTAAGGGTATCATTTACAATTCTAACAGCAGGTAGTCTCAGCAGAGGTTATCTTATAGAAGGACTGTAGAATGAATCATTACACTAAGCACGTTTTAGAAAATAGGTAATTTACGTTGCTTACTTAATTTTTTTCTTTAAAGAATATATTTGAAGGTATCGCTAATTAAACACCATAGCTCGATTAATTATCGAATCAAAATTTTGTTTAGAAAATAAAATTAGAAATAATTTTGATTTAAAAACGTCTACAAGCAATAACTTTTAAATTAAATCAAAAACTAAACATGGTTATTTGGGTTGACTGATTATTACTTATTTTAAATAAATCTAACCTACTAATTATTGTAAGTTATTAAAAAAAATCATTAAACTCTCTATTCATAATATTTAGTCCTTACAAAATGTATATTTTATGACGTTTCATTTTTTTCTGTAGTTAATATAAAAGTGAAAATAAAAACTAAGGCAATTCTTATTGTCAACGTATATATTTAGTTTTTTGACAAGAATTTATTACATAATTATAATTAAGATACCAAGTTATAGTTTAAAATTAAATGAAAACTTTTTTTTAAATAAAGGTATTACTATATAAATAAATATAAGAAATCAATAATGGGTGTGACCTCCATTATTATTGATACATTCTTGGAGGCGTCTGCTCATTGACGCTATCAAGGTATCAATATAATTAATATTAATCGTTTCCCATGCGGTATCAATGGCTGCAATTAGTGCATTACGGTTTACTGGTATAAAATTTGGCCCTTGGTCTTCGGCTAACAGCAAGTATTCGAGCCCATACAGCTCCAAGTTATTTTTTCGTATCCAATAATTTACAATTATGTAAGCAACGTAAATTACCTATTTTCTAAAACGTGCTTAGTGTAATGATTCATTCTACAGTCCTTCTATAAGATAACCCCTGCTGAGACTACATGTTGTTAGAATTGTAAATGATACCCTTAAGCCCGCTTCACAATGTGCAAACTTTTGTTTACAGAAATTGTGGTGTCCAAGTTTTAAATTTCATGAGTGTACCATACGAATAGATAAATGAATAAATTGTATTAATTTGTTTACTGTCTGCTTTCTTCTCTCTCTTACCCCCAGTGATCGTTTCAGTAATTTTGCTTCTGTTGAATATTTCTTGGAAGAATTTAGTACAATATAAAACCATTGGCAAAAGTCACTTTCTGAATGTCTGAACGCATTAAGCTTACTAGAATTTTAAAGTTTAAAGCTTATGAAGCAATTTCGAATTTATTACGAATAAAGCTGCATTTTATTTTCTTTGAAGATGAAGAACTTTATTACTACCTATACAAATAAGTTAATTATATGTAATTCTTACTAAAGAACAAAGTTCAGGATAAAACACAAACAAAATTTAAAATCCACAGATAAACTTTGAAAGTGAATTCCACACGTGGCCGAAAATTTCTTAAACATTCAATCATGAAATAAGAATTTGTTTTGTTTGATGTACGCGAAATTATCAACAACACTGCGCTACTTTAAAAGAAATGTTTCTGTTCATCATAAAAGGTTCATTTACATCCACGAAATTTGTCATGCCACAAAGAAAATTTTTTTTTGTGAGTTATGATACCAAAATTGATCCTCTAGAGAGTAATAAAGAAAGAGGGAAACCAACCCTAATAGATAATTCAACTAACTTGCATTACTATTATTATTATTGTACATGTACATATAACGGCATCATCCTATTTATTATTAAAGTTAAATTCCGAATGGTAAAAGAGAACTAGTGATACTGACATTAAATGTCTTAATCGTACTGAAATGATACGTATAATGTATAGCCCGTTTACGTTTACAATATTTCAACCTTTAATAATATCTAATTATTACGTGACAGCGTAGAGAAATACTTTAGCATTAAAATCGTTACTTTGGGACACGATGCTAACTTTGTCGTAAAGAGAATTTACCACTTTTGCGTTATTTGATATCGTTCGAGTAAGTAATCCCGTTTTGATCAATATTGTTTTGTACGCCAACAAATTTCTAATATTTGTTGTTACATAAAGTTTTTTCTCTGCTTTTACTATAACACGTTCGAATTTGAGATGTTTCGCACGAGTACTTTTTTTTTGGAACACCAAAATTGAACACGAATAATTACTTTTGCTCGGGGTTATTGTGGTGATCTTTTTTCCTTTCAAACTTTTGCTTGCTGATATTTCTAACATAAAATACAAATAAAAAATAAAAGTTGGTGTCGGAAACATGTGATTTAATTACCATACATATGAAAATGCGTTGTTGGTTTAAATTTTAAAAGAAAATTTCGGCGATAAAAAAGGTTTGTATTTGTCCGTTCTACAAAACATATAAAGTTTTATGAGTGTCTTTCAATGCTTATATGATGTCTGTATATTATTCAAAGCATTACTCGTACGTGTAGGATGAAATATAATAGATAATAAAAATACGTAACAAGTTGTTGTATTCTAACTCATTGGTTTCTTAAATTGAAAATTCATTCTAAAATAAATGGCCACAAATCAATGTTGATTTTATTCACTTAGACGGATTTTCTTGTATTTTATTAGCGTTTTGTTACATGCAAAAAGAAGTTAACAATAATTTTAAATATTTAAAGAAGCTCCTTTTTAAATAATTAACCAAATTTCGGTTAGGAAACTACCTATACTTAATAATTTTAAATTAAAAACGTAACATAAACAGAGGTTGCTTCATAGTTCAGTAAGCGAGATGGGTCGCGAAATTATTTGCCTTCGTGAATTGGTAACGTAATAGTAAATTGTTGCAAAATCGCCAATAACAAGCGATAAATTATGTTACATATAAAAATAAGTTAAGTACAATTTTGAATCAATAACTTTAGATAAATAGGGGATGAGCAATAGCTCAGCGAGGAAAAGGGGTGGTTTGTGAGATGAAATTCCTTCCTGAAATAAAACGGTCAAGTAAAGGGATGCAAAATTTCAATTAAATTTAAGAGGGTGCTAAACAAAAACATGACGTAATTCAGCTCCCAGCCCTTGTTCGCCGAACGTTTGTCTGGGTGGGTACTTCCTGATGGAGTTACCTTGAAAGTACTGTCACAATGTGTAAAAGTTAACATAAACTACTTAACTAAAAACAAAACATTAAATAAAAACTGTAATATTTTCTTATGAATTAATCCAACATCCCTCAACCGTAATAACAACTAATATCACGCGACTTGTGTTAAAAGTTCAAATTTTTAAAAATGTTCACTTTATGAAAGAAAACGCGTAGTACAAGATATTTCTAATTCGTATTCAAGCAAATAACGGAATTCTACACTTCAACCTACAAACACTCCACAACAGTTAAAATTATAAAGATTAATAAACCAATACGAGTTTTACTAAGCCATCCTTAATTTTTATAACGTTTAAATTCTTAATGAAATATAATAATAAACCAGGTGAGTATTCCTCCAAGATTATAAATTTTGTATACAGTTTGCTCTTTTCGAGCCCTTCTAGGTGGAGGTGAATGAAACAACAACTCAATATGTTGTCAACGCCGACGTTGACAACATATTGAGTTGTTGTTTCATTCACCTCCACCTAGAAGGGCTCGAAAATAGCAAACTGTATAATACTAATAAACAATGTTCCGGAAATGTTGCAGTATTCAAAGGCGTAAGGAACGATTCACAAGGTTCTTCTTGATAAAACAACCAAAAACTGACAAGACGTGGCCTAATTCTCTTAGAGAACGCCTGAAACTGTTATGTCGTAACAATAAAGTTCTTTTCGAAAAAATCCTACACTGCATAGGTAACTAGGTTTGTGTTTCGAGAGCTTAACAAATCCGCATTAAACAAAACGGGGTCGGATATTTGAATACCCCCAAAAACTACGAAATTTTAATATTTTCGTGTGAGGTATACTCATAATGCACAACGAGTAAAAACACCCTTAACAAAAACTTTTTTTTAATTTAATTAACTCTCGTTACACTTTTTTTAAGTGAGTACTGACTACATCAAAAACATGGTGCAAACTGCACCTTTTTTGCAAAAAACAGGAAACAAAATTACAATGAACCCATTGAGAGCAGAATTCTTTTTCTTACTAGCATGCTAGCAACAAAACAACTGCAGCTGCATGCCGATAAAATTATCGAGAAATGTCACGTATACGCAAAATGAATAAAAACATATCCTTTCTACAAAAATTCAACACAACTTATTTATGCAACATAAAGAGGCGTATTTTTAGAACGAAAATAACGACGAAGGTCACAATTAGTCAAAATAGAGTGGGTTTATTGCATTTAAATGAAATCATAGATTTAGTAAAATTAACAAAGTTTATACGGGATTAATATTTCTGAAATAGTAAAAAATCAAATTATCCCGTGATCCTTAATTTTATTAATAAAACAACTTATCTAATTATATGTTATCTTTGTTGCGCTCATACAAATCAACACAAAACAATCTGACGAATACAGAATCTTAACTTGCACGTCCCCATTACTAACTTAAATATACACACAAAATGTCAATTCAATAAATTAAAATCGATTAATATACATGTAATTATGAAAACACTTTGCGATAGTTTATAATTTACAACATGGGATTTAAAGTACTTTTTAACTTCGGTTTTGTTCCCATAGTCACTTAAGCAAAAACATAAATACTTAGAGGTCACGGTTGAGATGAACCAAAGGTTGTTGTGGTAGAACGGACGACGATAAAAGCGAAAACGAGAAATTGTATTAAAACAATACCTTTTAATAATGCGAAAACTGGCACCTTAATAAAAAAAAATCTTTCTTTCAAAATCGTCACTAAAGCAGCAAAAAATTGTAAAAATGAAAACAGCAGATTACATTTACTCCTTAAAGAACGTTGTTATAGTGATATCCTTTTAAAAGAGCAGAGTTGCAAAACGGGGTAAAACACCTCTCATTAATTAGCCACTTTCTTCTCACTTGCGTAACACTCTTTCTCCAAATACAAGGTCTCACACAAGTGAAATAACTTTTCAACGTTTACAAACCCTTAACTAACATCAAATCCAAAATTTATTTATTCCCGGTACCTTACGTGCGTTAAACTCCTAACTAAAATTTGCTAGAGCTAAACGTAGATTGCTGCTAAACCACGGTTGATACAAACATTTGTACCCATTAGCACGTACCGACCACAGAACTTACTACATGAAGAAACTTTAATCTACATCAGATGAAACAGTAAAATTTTATTTTAGCTTGCAACTAAGCATATATAAGGAAACTGTACGACTAGCACGTGCAATATCAAACTTTAATTCCAATAATCTTTGTATAAAGATAATGGTTTTATGCCCATTAATATATTTAGTCCCAAAACACTCTCTGCTCTGCTTGGGAGGGATATAGATTTATTTAGAATACCATGTCTATTATTTTTTTGGTAAATAAAAAAAAATATTTGCAATGTTAGATTCAGTTAGTTCAACAGATGCTGAGAGAACAGTAGTACCGAGTAATGCACTCTCAGAGATATTCTGATCAAATTCCAAATCCTCAACATAATTTAATTAGGCTCTCAATTGAGAACCGTCTTTATTATTTTCTAGTTCAGATGTCAAATTTTTTATGCATTTTCAAAACTCCTTTTCTGTCCAACCAAAGAGTTAAAAGTTAAAAGTTAAAAAAAGTAGCTCTTCCATTTTTAATCATAACTTTATAAACAATTTTTGGATATTGCTTAAAATACCGTTAGTATTATAAAAGATAATGCTTAGACTCTTTCTAAAAGTTTTCAAAAATTAATCCAACTTAGCTATGCCGACCAAAAAAATACTAAGAAAATTCAATCGTTCAACGTTTACTGCCAGTTTTTTTAAGTAGGTACAGTTTATTCATTCATAGTGTATTGGGGCATGTGGTACTAATTCTCTGCGTTCGTGCAACACAGGATCGCGCTCAAATAATGTGGTATCATATGATGACTATTGTGCAATGAATGTAGTACCTAAGGTATACCAGACTTCTTAAAGAGTTAAAGAAATTATGTTAAACTTGTTAAAAATATTTATTTGAAAAGAAGTATGTTAAGAAAATTTATTCTTTAAAAGTGTATCAACTTCAGCAATTAGAACCATTCTCTAATTAATTAGCCCCACCCATACCACATCTACTCCACTGAATTACGCTGCAGTGCAACAAAAAACAAAATACTCACCCTGACTTAAGAAATAAGAAACGGAATCTTATTTTTTGAAAAGGTCTTGTTTCGGACCATTATTAACTGAAAAACGATAAAACGTGAGTATAATGGCCTAAAGTTTCAAAAAGACACTAGGGTGACACCTCTTTTTAAAGGTAAAAAAGATAATCGGTCACAAAATTAAAATTACACTGGAAATCAAAAGATCTCTACGCCAATTTACAGATTTGTACCCTTGTAATAGAACTGTAATGATTGTGCCACGTTTTTGAACTCCTCGAAAAAAACTTCGTTCCTGTCACAAAACAGTGGAATGAGAACTTCTAGTTTCATTTGAACAACCAATCCTTTCTCTTAAAGAAGTGGATTGATATAACCTCATTTTACATTTGGAAACCCATTTCGGGTAGAACTTGTAGTGTTGGAGCTTTTCATTCATAATGACCTTAGAATTTCAGGAAATAAATTACTCAACTCAGAAATTGTGAATCGACAATTTTTTCGAATCCTCTGATCCACTCTTTGTCCACCATTGCCGTGTTTTACTGCAACTCATTGCAGTTTCAGCGTATACATTTCTTATTCGTTGTTAATTTACAGTTTCATTACCCCTCACAGCTAATAGTATATTAAAGAACTAGTTTTAGAAGACGCATTTTATAAGACGAGTATAGTACGAGTTTAAGTTTAATTAGTACATTTATCATTTGTTTAATTAAAAAAAAATTGGTGGAAATAAAAATAAGTAGGAAAATAAATCTACTGAACATTAATTGCGATTTAAATTAACGCACGCCGAACGTAACCACAGCTTTGACGTTTAATATCAAATCAGTGTTATCGCCGTTTGGAATAAAAATTGTTCTATTTTTATAAAGAATTCAATTTTCTATAAAAGAACTCATTTGGGTGCTTTTATAGCTTTGAAAGAGACCCTAATTGTAGTCATACTTGCGTGCTCGCGAGCGACGCGACACCAGTGGCATCCATACTAAAAACGCCGCGCAACACATTTGCGCATGGTTCACCCGGTTTATGCGGGGCTTTTAATTCCGTGATCAATCGAACCATGAAACAATAGCCCTCATACTTTAATTTTTAAATTGTGTTTTAGAATTAAAGTAACTTTGTCGAAAGTTGTGTAAGCAGTTACATATGAGTCTGCTGTAAATTCACAAGAGATTGTACAGCAATACTTACAGCAGATGATTTTGAGATTGTAATTTTTGCCAACACTTAGTTGGCTATAATAATCGATAGATCGACTTATGTAACTGCTTACACATCTGTCGACAAAATTGCTTTAATGCGAATGCATTTTCGGGCATATTACGTTAACATTAGGCGACACTAGATTATCAGAACACTAACTCAAAAAGTAGTACTTATACTTTTATGAAATCATTATAATAACATCAAAACCCTGGCCGTAGTACGTTTATGAAAAATTGTCAAGTTTGTTATTCTTTTCTTTTGTTTCATTTGACCCAATTCTTTGACCAAAAATATCAATTTTTATGTAAAGAAGGAAGATTATTGTTTGTAGTGATTGATGAACATAGTTTGAAATAAGAAAAAAAAACGTTTTATTATTAATTTTTATAAACTAATTATAAACTGAACCCGTACTAAAAAAAAATTTAGTACCGCCTCGTGCTATCATAGTACGTTAGAATCTGCACTGAATCAACTTTGTGGACAAATGTGTAAGACCTTTTGGAACCTTCTGGAGTGAGAAAACTCGAGTGTTAGTTTAGAATTATACAACATGCGCGGCTGTTGATTTATTACTTAAAGGTGGGTACATCATCTACGACTAATAAGATGGTTATGACATCTAATGCTGTTTCATGCCCCAATAGTCATATGTATTAAAGCAGTTATCAAAGTCGATTCTTTAATTATTATTGCAAACTGAGCGTTGGTTTGAAAACTGATCTAGATTGCAAACAAACACCAAATATTATTCAATAGCTATTTCATCCTTTTGGGACTTTTCAGGAGTGAAAAATTCGAGTGTAAGTTTACATGTTATACAATATGCGTGGCTTATTATTCAAAGATGGGAACATCGTTGATGCGGATAAAAACGGAAACTAAAGCAGGGCATCATATGTTTGATAATCAATTTTAGGTAAGTGTCTCGAAAAAACTGCACAGGAATTGTTGCGGTACCCTAAAACTATTGGACTTATATAATTTTTTAAAAACATATTGTTGTTTTAATTTTGATATATCTGGTGACAACAGAAAATGGGTAGGTATAGCTTGTAACTTTTTATTAATTTAGAGAAAAAATTTTAAATTGAGACTTTTGTAATAAAATTATACATTTTCAAAAATACTTATATAATACTGCGTTATTCTATGATTAATAACTCAATAACAACTCGAGATAAAGACAACATATGATATTTTTTAAAATAACAAAAAAAGATCTCTTAAAAATTTAATAATATACAAGGTGTTACATTAAAAATACATTATATTTTGTTTTGCCCTGTGAACGGTGAGTACCTAAAGTATTGATAGCATTTTTAGAAAATTCAGTTACAACCATAAAGTTTAATATACTTCTTTTGTTTCTATGAGCAATAATAACGATAATAAGGGGTGGGTACTAATTTATAGTGAATAACCCTGTACATACTTTGTTACTCGGTAACGTGACGTATGTCAAAATCATAGTAAGTATAAAAACGACCTACGTTAAGAAATATAAAGCCTTTTAAAGAATTAACTTTGTTTTAGATTTATTAAATTTGTACCTTTTTGTATTCTAACCATTATAATATAGCTTATAAGTGGTACCAGAAAGTTAAAAATTGCATTATTTGTATCCAAAAAGCTGTTTGAAGTTCAGCTAATTTATATTTAGCGGAACGTAACGCCATTAGCTGTGACATCAAAAGTCATATGTTGAAAGATGTTCGCCAGATTTTTCTCTAATTCAGTAGTCATAGAATCAACCTTTTACAGGTGCAGAGAAATATTCTTCAACGTTTTATAAGTAACGAGCTGTGACTTGTACTAGTGGCAATCACTCCAACACAGAACAACGACAGTTACTTATATGACTCTTGACACTCACTTCAAAAATTTGTTTTAAGCGGGAAAATGAATTGTTTGAATTTCTAAGAGTAATTCCTTGAAAACAGTAATCCACATTTTTTTTTATGTTAACAGTGTTGGTGGAAACCTACAAACTTTAATTCATTAATTTTGGAAAAAAAAATGTAACACCCGATTAACACATACATTACACAAATTTCTTTTAGAGTTCTTGGTTCATAATTTAATTCATAATTTGGCGTTACTACTTTATTTACCCATCTGATAACATTAGATATCGCAATGGTTTTCAAGATTCTTCCTACATTTCTTTGTCTTCTAACAATATTGTCGAAGCTCCTATTTGGATAAGACACAAGAAGTGTTTGCAGATTATTACCGACAACTGTCTGTATTCGGTTTTATCCGACGGTTTGTAAAAACTAACTGTTTTGAAATAAAAATTAAATAAATAGCAGCTCTTAATTACTTTCAGCTCTCTTGGTCTGTATCTTCATAGACTTCATAATATGACTTACTACTTAGATATATGTGACCGCCTGATGACACAAAATAGCTCGAAAGGCCCACAATCACTTATTTGTGATGTCACATGCAATAATATTCTAGCCCCTGTTTATATATCTTGGTAAGACACAGATTATTCCCTGTTTGTATTTGGCTTTTTTAAAATAGAGTTTTTGGGGTGAAGAGTTTAAGCTGTACGTCCTTGTCCTTTTAACCTTGTCTTCTAACATGGTCAGAATTCATCTTCTGTCAAAAACTAACCACAAAATATTTGATGTTCTTTTGAAATAAATCCAAAATCACTTTATGATTGGAAGTTTACTTATACTCAATACTATTTATATTACAAGTACAAGAAAAATTTGGAAACATTAAAAAAAAGGTAAATAGAATTAGTAGCTATTACGGTAGTATAGAAAAATTTAGGGCAAAAGAAACTAATATCTAGTGTAGGAACAACCAAAAAAATAGTCTTTTTTTAAAAAAAAGAAAAGAAAAAAATAGTGGTGGAAGCAAGAGAAGATATAGACGAGTGATACTTGTGATACAAATCTGTAAATATAAAAGACAGACAAAAACATTAGCACAAAAAGAATAAAGGTTATTGGGGAAGTATGAGAAAGAAAGCAAATGGATGTTTGGAAAAAAATATGGAGTTAAAAGATAAATCATTAAAGATAAGTGCGATGACTTACGGAGGGGAATTATGGGGTTGGAAAGAATGGGAAAGATTAGATAAAGTATAGAAGAGGTATTAGAAATGGATTAGAGGGAAGAAACAAAAATGGAAGAAATACATAGTATAAGGAAGTGGCAGAAAAAAGAAAAAAATAGTTTTATACGAGCTCTGGAAAAAGGCAAGGTTCAAAAAATAGTTATTTGGATCACTAGTCCAGAAAATAATATTTTGCGAGTGTGAGTGATATTGCGTAGCCGAGGCGCTTAGCCGGGGCGGAGTAACACGAGCAATCGCAAAACATTTCTGGACTTGTAATTCACAAAATTTGTTATGCCGACAAATCTCAAAATACTTACAAAACTATTATTTAGTTCAACAATTTATTTCTAAGGATTTATTTTTTTCTGGTTGGTACCCATTTGTCACTGCATACTTACCTGATTTTCAAATTTAAATTTAAATAAA
This sequence comes from Abscondita cerata, assembly GCA_030710515.1. Classification (NCBI taxonomy): domain Eukaryota; kingdom Metazoa; phylum Arthropoda; class Insecta; order Coleoptera; family Lampyridae; genus Abscondita; species Abscondita cerata. The sequence continues at coordinate 76,059 of JALBCR010004831.1, read as the reverse complement.
AGGACACTCTGTGGTGAAGAATTTAATGGAAACACCAGCTCACCTAAAGATACAGCGGAAGCAGTAATTAATAATTTGTTGCCAGCAAAATCTGTAACTCGGTACTGGAAAGCGTATGAAGAATTTAAGAAATTGTGCGATAGTAATAGTACCACAAAAATTTACAACGAGTACGTTCTTCTTGCATATTTTGATAAGAAATCAAAAAATACAATTCTGCAACTTTTTGGTCCATATTTTCAATGTTAAAATCAACTCTAAATATAAAAAATATCAACATTGAAAAACATTCAAAATTAATTACTTCACAACCCACCACACATAACCTAAAAAGTAATCACATTAGTTGAGGTTTATGTAAATGTATTAATTGGTACTTAAATTAACGTTACGGTTACATCTGCGTGAGGATTCCATAAAAATCAACGTTTATTTGTTGATTAAGCATTGGGTGCTTTTCTCTTATTAAGTAATTAAGTAACAATGGTGCCACCCCGCTCTCTGGGGAATTTTACCAATGGTCACTTTTGTAAGGTCTAGGCCGATTTTGAATCCGACAAAACTGTCAATAATGGGCGGAGGCATGAAAAAGATATTAGTTGGAGTGGGGAAGGGTGGGAAATTCTGAATCATAATGAAAACAAAAAATAAAAGTTATGTGTTATTTTTATACAAATAAGTTATTATCCGACTTGTGAGATAAAGAAGTAAACAGCAACCATTCAACATATTACAGGGTGATTCAACTAACCCGTTTATTAGAAGTTTATGGACTTCCCGTTGAAATATTTGTTTAAAAATTTGGAATAGGGGATTGCTCAAATAGTTCTATTTAATTAAAATATTTCAGCTCTTCTAGCACTTCCGGTTACACCGGAAGTGGCTACCAACTTTCTTATTTTAAATGAATTGATATATTTTTTTTGTATATTTGGATTCTACGCTAAAATTACTTTCATGTAGCACAACCCATATGAGAAATCAATAGTTTTTGAAATATTCTCATTTTTTTGAGAAAAGTTGGTTTTGTAGTATTGTTTTCAAACGCTTGTCAATGATTGAAAAAGAAAGTTATAGTAACAAAATTTAGGCTATACTTAGGAGGACTGTTAAGTTTTTAAATGATGTGTAATTCGACATTTCATTATACACAGGGTGTTCAAAATGTTTGGCTAAATTTGACTAACTTCAACTGCCCAAAAGTCAATTCTTTTTAAACGGAACACCCTGTATCTTGTTGCTCTATGTGCTGGAGAATTAAGTGGTCTTTCAATCTTCATAAGAGTTCCCTATACCTATCTGTTACCATTTTCCTGCTATCGATGTATTTACATTCGACACACAATATTTCTCTATTTTATTAAATAATTTCTGACTAGTACCCTGGTGAAATTAAAACAATGTGCCTTATTTATCAAACTTGTAAACATCGACGTGACACCTTACACACGATATGGAAATCCACCAAAAATATTGGAATGAAGACATACTAAATTTATTTTTTATTCATGGAGAATGTTACAAAATTATTAAAGGAACTTGCCGTTTGCTAACAAAGTTGGTGTAACCGGAAGTGCTAGAAGAGCTGAAATATTTTAATTAAATAGAACTTTTTGAGCAATCCCCTATTCCAAATTTTTAAACAAAAATTTCAACGGGAAGTCCATAAACTTCAAATGAACGGGTTAGCTGAATCACCCGGTATATATTTTTTAATTGATGTCGATGATTATTGACGTGATACTCAATGTCAGAGATTTCATTTGCTAGAGGTTTTGTTTAAAATTTATGTCAATAACGTAATGTTTAATTTTAGAATTTTAAGGCGTATCATTTATTTTTATTTTTTAATTGTAACGTGTTCTAAGCATTGCACAAAAAAATTTAATCAAAACTGTATCTTTCAACAGTTCATTAAATACAGAACCCATTTCAGCACTTCCAAAATTTTTTTATGAAATTAAAGAAAATGCGTTCTTTCAACTTACATAGAGGACAAATAGTCGTCAAACGAAGTGGTAGCTTTTATTGTACGGTACTTCTGTAGAAGATACATTAACGCTCATTCTCACATTGCTCTTAGTTAGTCCACTAAAAGGACAAATAAAACAAGCATTACGTTGAAAAGAACTACGTGAAGTACGTTTTTCACATTCTGTATCAATATGCAATGTAAGTAAGCATTAACTTGTATAATACAAGCATTTACATTAAACAGTTTCCTTATGTTTTGCGATAATTTATTTCATTACTGAATGAAATAATCGTGCAAACTTCCTTCCGATTGCCGTACCTTTTCTTTGCCTTATTAATAAATCCAATAAAATGTTGACGTTCGCGCAAAAAATCGAATTATTTATTCTGGTCGCGCTTTTGTCGTAAAACGGCAAATAGATTTTTAGGCCTCAGAACTACATGGAATTCAGTTGATTGTAAAGTTAATGTAAAGGTTTCGTTTGATTAAGTCTAATTTATTATATAGGGTCTACGTTTTTCGACTGTAAGTAGAAACATCTCTAAGTTGATTACGGCAGGTGTCTTTTACTGGTTAATAATTTGAGTCAGAATTAAATGAGAGGAAGTTTTTTTATATAGACGTAGAAGCAGATTTAAAGGATAAAAACCCAATTGTTTCAATTTACTTAAACGAATTTGAAAGAGATTGAGAAGAAACTATTTTTAAACTTTAGGATGGAAATTGAATAAGATTTATAAAGGGTGGAAATAAAATAGATAACAGTGTATAAACATAAATATAACAATCTGGAATGTTTTAGTAGAACATCCATTTTGAGATATGCTGATGGACAGAACATATTATGTTTTGACTAATTATTAAATAAAAAATTTGAAAAGAAAAACTGTTTGCTTTGTTTTCGTTAGTTGATAGTAAAGAAGAATACAATCAGCCAGTTTGTGGTGTGATGAATAAAGTAGTAGGTCTTCTGCAAATGTCAAGTGTGACAGATTATTCTATTTCTTAACAGACGACAACTTTACATAATAAAACACAGTCCGGTTCTTATTGTATTACTCATAAATCAAGAGTTAGTGTCAAAGTGATCGATTTCTAGTCATTATGGAAGATTTTGGCTAGAATAAAAATAAGAGAAAATCCATAATATTAGTTGTACAAGAGTAGGAATATGGAACGTTTTGAGGGTTAAATGGAAAGGAGGTGGATACAGTAAAAGAGATAATAAGCTATAGAGTGGAAATACTGGGAATATCAGAAATTAACAAAAAAGGAACAAAAGAAGTATCACTAGTAAACGGATACACACTAATGTACTCCGGAGTACCAGTAAAAACGAAAGCGAAAGAGGGAAACAGTTCAATCACAACGATACACATAAAATTAGATTCACAGCAGATGATAGGGAGGCAACAAGTACCTATTCCAGAAAAGCAAAATATAGTTTCTTAGATGCGAAAGTGATAAGAGGGGCTGAAATTAACTCAGATCACAGACTGGTCGTCGCAGATACAAGATTTTACGTAAGAAAACAGAAACCAACAAAGGAATATCAAAAGATCAAGGTAGAGAAATTAGAGTTCCATTCCTTTGATGAAAGAAATTAAGGGTTTCACAAAGAAGGGATGAATATCAAAACAAAATTGAGCAGAACTCTACGACAGAGAAGAACAGCAACAGAACCACGGAATGTAGATGAAAGATGGCAGATACTAACTGCTACAATTATAGAAGCCGCAAAGGAAATAGGTGGAGATAAGAAAATAGGACCCAAACAAATAAGAACAAAATGGTGGATTGACACTGTAAAGAACAGAATTAGAAAAAGAAGAAAACTTGAAAATGGTACTTGAATACGGACAACGATCTAGATAAAAGGAACTATATCATATAAAATTATAAAGGAACGAAGCAAAAGAAGAAATTAAAAGAAAAAATGGAAGCATGGAAAAAATTCGGTAGAGAAATAGAAGATAAATTCAAAGACAACCAGGCCAATAAAAAGAATACTGGGCGACAGTTAAAAGACTAAGAGTAAATACGGCAAACAAATGTGGCGCATAAAAATGAAGAGGTGCAATTAATATCGGAGCAAGATACAATACTACAAACATGAAGAACATATTACGGTAAAAAGTTCAAAGGAACTGAAGTAGGACCTGAAAGAACGAGAAACCCAAGAACTATAGAAGCAGAGGTACGAGAAGCAATTATAAGAATCAAACTAAGAAAGTCAGCTAGAAAGGGTAATATGAGCCCCAAAATGATAAAGTATGAAGGAGCGAGATTATGCCAACAAATATGGGATGGAGAAGATATACCCAGAGACTGGGAAAAAATATAATAGTACCACTCCATAAGAAAGAAAAAACGGACTACTGAGCAATAAGTCTCTCTTCATGTTTACAAAAAATTTATACTAGGATAATAGAAGTAAGAATCAAACAGCACATAAAAGATAAGTTGCAAGAAAAACAATCAGCATATAAAAAAAATAGACAGATCCAGAATTACAATACATTAAGAAGAACAATAGAAAAGAAAAAAGAAGAAGGAAAACCACTTTACCTCGCATTCATAGATCTACAAGTAGCTTTTGACACCGTTCCGAAATCAACACTATGGAAGGCGATGGAAGCAACATGAATTCCTAAACAACTTACATATGCTACAGAGACTATATGCAAGGGCAAGAAAAATAGTAAGGGTAGAGGACCAGGAGTCCAACAGCTTTGATATGGAAAGAGGCATCAAGCAGGGAGACTACTCTTTTTCATAATAGTAAAGGATAAAATTATTAAGCAAAGTAAATTAAATGCCCTAAATAAAAAATAGGAAGCTGGAATATGAAAGCAATAAACATCCAATGCCGGATATTTGCGGACGATATAGTGTTGATAGCAGATACAACTACAACAAGCGGTGAATAGGTGGAATAGCAGAATTAAAGACGCCGGAATGAATACTAACACCAACAAAAGCAAGATAATGTGCATAAATAAACAAGATCCGTAAAGAAAAATTCAATGCGGAGGAAAAATACTAGTGGAAGTAAGCCAATAAGAATACCTGGTAGTGATTATAAGTCAGGATAGAACAATCGAGCCAGAAATTCGCAACAGCATATTCAAAGCATCAAAGATATACCATCAAATAAATACTACGTTAATGTACACAGGACAATCTACATATCCACTCTAACATATAGAGCAGAAAGTTGACCCCTTCAACACAAGTATAATAGCAAGATAACGGCAGCAGAAATGAAGTACCTTTGGAGAATAGTAGAAAGGACAAAGAGAGACAAGTTACAAAACGTAACGATAAGAGAAAAAATAGACATAAAACTACTAGTAGAAACAATACAAAAGAAACAACTAAGATGGTATGGACTTGTGATGCGGATGGGAGAAGAACGGTTGCCAAGGAAAATTATGCAAACAAGAAGAGAAGGGAAGAGAGGCAAAGAAGACCAAGAATAACATGGATGGATACGATCGAAAATATGATGCGAAGCAAAGGAAAAAGTATAAAAGAAGCAAAAAGGTTGGCACAGAACAGGAAAGAATTCAAGAAGTGGACGGAAGTCCCGACACCGTATGGTAAAAAAGATAGAAATAGAAGAAGAAGATGTTTGCAATGTAAACCGTCTAATTTTCTTTTTTTTCTTCTGTTTTTTAAATACTGCTTGCTTCTTCTTTTGTTCGGAAGAAGAACTTTTGTTCTCTAATTCTCAGTGTTCAATCTTATGAGTTTTTAGTTTTTGTAAATTATTCAAAGTAATCCCTTGAAAAACAGGGTTATCAAATTATTTGTTATGATATTAATCAGCCAATCGTTTATAGTGGTTTCAACTCTAGAAATATATAAAAGTTAATCATGTTTAAGTTTTCTTATACTTAGTTTGACGGGGTTCTTTACTGAGTGTATTATGCTTTCCCAAATTCTCCCCACGAATTTCGTGTCAGTTGTTTTTGTTCTTCTTGGACCCAACTTTAACCTTTTGAACAAATTTTGATGTAACGAAGTACCAACTAGTCATCAGTTGCAGACTGATGAGTAGATCTAGATAGATACAATAATAGTGAGCAGATGTAAACAAAACTCCAAAGCTTGGAACTGTTTGCTATAGTAATTGGTTCCAACAGTTTCAACTATTTATACCACAACTATTTAAAAATAATATTTTGACAACCTAAACAGGTTTCCGGTATAAGCTCATAAAAAACAAAAACATCAATTTAAATTGTTGACTCCTAATATTATGTTTAATTAATAGAGATCCTAAATTAAAATGGAGCTTTATTTCCGAGTGTGAAGAGTAGGAATGCCCGACGTTTATGTAATTGTTTTTAATTCCTTGTATGTATTTATGCAACTGAATTTTATCTTTGATAGTGAGCGTTCAATTTGATACCTCATTTTTTAAATCCGTTGACAAAGCCTATCATAGGCAAAACGTCGACTTAATAAGAAACTGGGTCTTAATGAACTCATAAATCCCTACTCTTCACACTCCGAAAGAACATCGATTATTAATTGACAAACCCAATGGAGCAGCAACAAGTGAATCAAAATTGGATTGTCTCTTTGATATGGGAGTTTGATTTCTATACGAACTAATCTATCCTCATCTGAAGTAACTAAAATATTTTGGCAATAGAATGCTCTTTCTTAAATTCCACAAAGCAGTATTTTTTAATTTTTGAATCCTCATTACTGAAATTTTACAAACAGATGATGCTCTGAACTTTTGAACGAAAAATCTCCCATACGCAACACCAACATATTTTCAATTCGTTAAAGGACTTGGCTGTTTATAGTCTTCTAGTAACAGTATCTGTTTTTGTAAGGTATATATTTAGTTCTTGGTCATGATTCGTCTGAATAAAAAAGCAAATTGTATTTTTCTGCCATTGTGGCACCAATAGATAAAAAGATAAATAGATCAGTTGAGTTATTTTCTACAAGAATGCATTAAACGCTCGTCAAGAAAAATTGTTCTCGCTCTGTTAGTTACAACTTCAGTTCATTTTTTTCCATACTAAGAACAAGAAACCAGTTTTTTTCTGTATGGACGCCACAGTGATCAAAACGTTTCAGTTTGATTTTGAGCACAGGTACATCAAGTAATTTTACATGACAATGAGATATTTCTTATACATTCAGGTTTTTTTTAATAATAATAATAAAAGTATCTTCTAAACTTTTGCTTTCTTCCTTAACAGTACACACCTTCAATTTGTGGATATTAATTGAAATCTAAACTTTTTTACAGGACCATGGAATTAATAATTCCACTGGGGTAAAAGCGACTCCCCGATTGTAAGAAAACAAAAAAAACTATTATGTGGTGAATAGTCTCCAACTTAAGTGTCAATTAGTACTTTTTTAATAAATTCTTTGCCTTCCCATTTAGATCTGATTTCAGCTAAAGAACGATTCTACTACAAATCAGTTTGTGAGTAACAACACCTTCCCGGTTTCTCATGGTTTCTATTTTGGTTCCGATTTTTTTAAGCTTGGCATTGCTTCGGCAAATTGTCCAACTTTGTAATCCCCAACAATTTGAATTCTAAAATTGTGATTAACATTGACGAAACCGTTAACACCATATTTGTGGTATCAGGAATTTTATCTCCAGCTGTGAAACTTGGTGAGTACACAATCCGTCTGCTGAATTCGCTAAACATGTTCCGTATCTTCCTAGAAAAGTTTTCTAATCTACAAACAAAACATTTTACCACCAACATGTTTAACTCCTGACTTGAACTATTTTTGTACTTTTGGTAAGATTTCTGATCACTTTTATTTTACATATATATTATAGGATTCAAACAAATGATACATTTTACTGCACACTATTCCCAGTTTTTGCCCCAACCCATTCCTTATTTTTGATGTACCTATTAATCCCTAAAATTTTTGTTTCTCTTTATGAACTTCTGTCTTACCTGCCAAACACGTAGAATACTCAGTTTAACCAAAGGAAGAAACCCAGAATCAAGATCCTATTTTCAAATATTGAGTTAACTCAATGTTGTCTTTATAAAAATGTTAAAAATTAAAGATACCATTCCAAATATTTATTAATTTATTTTCTTATATTATCAACCAAATTATGCAGTGGGTAGATGCTGGTTTTCGTTTAATACCGTAATCGTGGTTTCAGATTTTAAACTGATGGTTATAATAAAGCGGGGGCACCATATTTGATGGTCGAATTTGGTCAAGTAGTCAAGTTTTGTTCATTTCAACTAAGGTGGTTTAGAGTATATAGTGGTTACTGGGTTTAGAGGTGGACATAATTTAGGCGGAGAAACGGTAGTTTGCGAATTTGTTCTCGTAATTGGGAACGCGTTACGTCAACCGAGACAATGTTTTAACGGTGCAAAACGTGTCCTCTCTAATACGCCGGACGTAACGGAGAAAGAATGGCCATTGCTGAAGTTTTTTGTTTTTAGCTTTAGCCAATACTAACTTACATTAAATGTTAAAAAAATTATAACGTTTACTGATTTCAACTGCAAAAACTTAACTAATGATCACCACAATCTAAAGCTATTAAAAAGAAGCTGTTCTAAGTTACTTTTCCTACTAGTTTTATCTAAACTTTTTCTGTAACATCGCGACGCGTTACTTGTTATAAATGTTTTCCTATAAAATTTTTTATGTAAATAATAAACACAAATAACACTACAAGTCATTGTTTGTTTGTTGGTTATTATTTTATTATACGCTCGACTGGTCACTATAAATTACGTAAATAATTGAACAAACCTTGATGAAAATTATTGCGTTCGCATACCAGAAAATATACAACATTCTTAACATTTAATTTTGTACATTTTTTCTGTAGGTGTATAAAATTCACGGTACAGAACAAAGCAAAGAGAAAAAGGAAAAATTTCGCTTTGGTAATAAAAATTCAATCAAAAAAATGTCAAGAAATTCATAAATACTCATACGATTTAGTTTAAATCCAATTTTTTATGTTACTTGTAGAAAAAGAAATTTTTCTAATTTCCCAAGTGTAGAAAAATATGAAACTAAACTGTACCATTCGATTTATGCACAATACGAAAGTTCTACGAACTTTAAAACACGAAACTAATTTATTTTGCAATACGCACAAACAATTAAAATACAAAATCTGTAAAGTTATAATTAGATTAAGGAACGAAGCAAATAAAATCCATTTATTTAATAATTTTAAATTAAATCGAATTGAAATGTATTTCTTTCGTACCCATAATATTGCTTTAGCAACTAAAGATTTTAAATTGAATTTTTACGACTTTAGCAAATACTTCAAAAACGAATATTTTGTCCTTAAAGTCTGAGGCAACAACCTGAAAAATAATTTAATTTAAAAAAAAAACTTAAAGTTTTAAAAGTGTTTGATTATTTTTCAAAAGTGAATATGAAATCAATTAAGTAACCCCTTTATTTTAGAATGTATTTATTTTCTTTTCCATTAACTACTAAAAGTTGCACTTTAGTATAAAACATTTAAAAATATTAGGAATTGTTGAATATCGTTTTGTTTAACCTTCTTAACACTGGGCATGGCTAACTTTTAAAATGCACATAAAATGGTGGACGGATTGTCTCTCCTCAATGATTTCTTTGTTTCTGTCTTGTATGTGTACAACATTCGCTTTCAAAAAAATTATTGCAAAAATATTTAAAACATCAATTGTAATGGTATTATTAATACTAAAGATTTTTGACAGGAACGTATCAAGAACCACTTATAGAAGTTTTGAAAGAAAACTGAGGGTTCTAGTAGACGCGACGTTTCGCACCTTTTTCTTTCGAAACATTTGCACCTTTATTGCGTCCTCGATACGGTCCTGCCAAAAATCTTTAGTATTATACTAGACGAAGGAAATCCATTCACACCATACTTATAAATATTAATATTCATAATATTTCATAAACTGGGGTTCAGAGGAAGAACAGCCTATTTATTATTTAGCTCATATGTCCTAAATAAGTTTTAGTCCTGAACTGGACCCCTGAAATATTTAATTATTTTCTGTTTCAATAAGTAAATATTGATATTAATTACTGACGATTTGTAAATGCTACAAAAAATTAATTCATCATTTTTTAGTGTAGCCACTCTATTGATATAACAATACCATGTAGTAAAATACAAAGATGGACAATGCCAATTTCTTCAGACTGCATCCGTCAATCCAGGATAGAAAATTTCGAGATTCATCATAAAAGTTGGTTCAGTAAAATTTAATTTCGTAAAATTGGATCCGATAAAATTTTGTCCCATACATACAAGAAATCGAACATCCGCCTATCATTGATTAAAAAATGAGCGATACAGCATACAAAGGAAGATAAGGAAACCATCCCAAAAATCTGTGTATTGCACCAAACAATGATGTGTTCTTGTTAGAAATGCGATATGATGTTATCAGAATTGTTGAAATCTTCAATTTTGGAGGAATCGACAACAATAACGCCTACTTGTGGCAAAATCGTCGAAAACAAAAACCGATTAATCGTTTTTAGAAAAAATCAATTACAGGGTGTTAAATTTTTTTCAAGTTTTTTGTTTATGGCTCCTACAGTTTTTGAGATATTGAATTTGAATTTAGTATGTCTCAGGGTTACATCTTTTGACAAGTCAGAGGACCGTGAGAATTATACCGGGTGATACTTTTCAGCGGCTCTCAGTAGTATTTACACCTTACACTTAGTAATATTTACACCGTATACAGTTTACTACAATTAAACTTTTAATGAAGTGACAACTATCATTATCTGATATTATTCATTCAAATAAATCCACAGCCTACTAGACCACTTTTGAAAAATTTAATTTTATTACATATTTTTCTAATTTTTTTTATCGAAAACGATTGCAGATAAGAAAAAACTGCAAGAGACTAAAAAGTTTTTAAACAGGACAGAGAATCCATTTTTTATTTTAGAATCAACAAGCGGTACACCACAGAAAAGTTCAGGGCAGAAAAAGTATAACCCGGTATAATTCTCACGTCTTGTCAGAAAATGTAGCCTCTGGAGCTTAACTTACATACCAAATTTGAACTGAATATCTTAAGAACTGCAGAAGCCATAAACAAAAAACTTGAAAAAAATTGAAATTTTAACGGCCTGTAGTCCGCTAAGGAAGCGTTTGCGGACCTATGTCAGCATTTAAATTCGCCATTACAATTGATAAAAACCACCATTTTAAGAACCGATAAAAAACAAATAAAACTTTTTAAAAGTTGTTAAATTGGTACTAACCTCTATTGATGAAGTTTAATTTTAAATTGCCTACCAACTTGTTTCTGTAACCGGCCTTGATAAAGCCCACACAACGGTGGGCGAAACGTCGGCGATTACAACCTGCTGAGTTGTGCATTTTTTCCACCTCTACCTAGAAGAACCGTTATAGTGTATACATATTATTCAAAAGTTTGTGGAGACAACTTACCTATAACCTAGAGAAGAAGGAAGTGACAGTCTGTGCATTCCTAGACATTGCAGGGGCTTTCGACAACGCCTCGCATAACTCTATGCTTGATGCAATTGAGGCGAGGCAGATTGACTTCCTTATTGTCAAATGATTAGAAGAACTTCTAAAGACCAGAAGGGCTGAAGCAAAGTTGGGAAACTCCACCGTTGTAGTGAATACCATCAGAGGATGTCCCCAAGGCGGATTGCTATCGCCCCTGATGCGGAGTTTACTTGTAGACGATCTTCTTTGTCTTTTGATTGCCAAAGGGATCCCATGTCAAGAGTATGCTGACGACATTGTTATATTTACATAAGGCAAGTATGAGAACATCCTTTGTGACATAGTAGAAACAGGACTGGAATTGGTAGAGAGATGGTGCAGGTCCGCTGGTCTGGAAATTAACTCCAGTAAAACTACGCTGGTGACCTTCACCCGTAGATTAAAACTCGACGGTCTTAAGCCAATCCAGGTTGGTGGGACATTCGTTGGCTTTAGTAACTCGGTCAAATACCTAGGTATCACACTACATAAGAGACTGAATTGGAAGGAACACCTGGTGAATGTTACCAAGAAAGCCGAGTTTACCACTAGGAAGAGACTTGATAGAGTGCAGAGACTCGCGTGCATATGTATCACAGGAGCAGTGAGCCCTACAGCAGAGATTGAGCATGTTTTGGGGCTGACTCCTCTCCATCTTGTTATTGAGAGGGAGGCCAGGCTAGCGCTTTGGCGGCTTGAAAGATTTGAAAAGGATAGCGGTTCGACGCTTAATCACCCGGACAAGCTTTACTCAATAGGCGATGTCCCCTGCTTCTCTCTCATAGAAACGATATAAACAGAGACTTCGTATTTGAAGCCAACTTCCGGACAGTACTAGGAAATAAAGAGAACTGGGCAGCCGGGGGATCCTTCTCTTCAGTGCCAGATAGTCAAATCTGCTGGTTTACAGACGGATCAAGGACGGCTAAAGGTACCGGTGCGGGGGTATTTGGGCCACGCACTAAATACTACGAGCCCATGGGCAAATATAGCAGTACTTTTTAAGCGAAAGTTCACGCAATAGAACTCTGAGTGCAGTTGCAGTTTAACCTGGATCGAGAATATGTCGGCAGACATATCAATATTATGCCCGATAGCCAGGCGGCCATCTCAGCGCTGAGCAGTCGTATCATCAACTCAAAGATGGCAAAAAAAATAAATAAATTAGGGGCATGCAATAAGATCACCCTAGCTTGAGTCCGAGGACATTCTGAGATTTCTGGTAACGAGCAGGCGGATGCCCTTGCCAGGAAAGGGGTGCCCACGCCGTTTGTAGGACCAGAGCCCTTCTCTGGTATTTGCAAGCACGAAATACGTGAAGTACGGAAGGAAAATTCAGAACACTGGGTAAATTTACCAGGGCTGAGGCAATTCAAAGCTCTACTAGGTGACTTAACCGGTAAAGAGCACATGGATTACTTAGCAGTTACCAGAAATCAGTTAAGAATTCTCACTGGTTTTCTGACGGGGCACTGCCAACTTGGCAAACATCTTGCTAAGATTGGTGTAACAACTAACTTGACATGCAGATTTTGCTGCGCGTCAAAGAGACCCCGTTCCACCTACTTACGGAATATAACAAATAAACTTCATCATATTGAATAAGTTCTTATATTAACTTACAAACTACGAAAATGACTGTACTGAGTGGAGTAAAGATTCTTTACGGAGGAATAAGATAATTGGGTTTAATGTCTTTTATGTAAACGGTGAGTGCTTGTAAAAATAAATTAGTACATACTGTATTAGAGATGTCATCTCCCTTCCTAGTAAGCAGTAAGCTATATCTAGAACAGTAAAATCCATAAATTTTGATTTGTGTTTTGATAGCTAAGATACTATCACCAACGAACTGACACTAAAAGAAAAATCAATTAAATTATATTATTATAAATAAAAATAGTCTTTTAGGACCCTTTCTATGTGCAGATAGGAAGAACAAACAACTTAAATGGCTGTGATTGCCGACGTTTCGCCCCTCATTGTGAGGGCTTTTTCAAGGCTTACACAAGTATAAGTTGGACGTCAATTTAATGAACAATATAACCATTAAAAAATTAATGATTACGTCAATTTAAAAAAATTTTAAAAATGTTTAAAAACTGGTAAATAGTATATATAAAACTTATAAAACACAAACACGACTTATTAACAACGAACGACATTCATACATATTATTGTATGTATATGAATACAAGTTTTTTAACATTTTTAAAGTTTTTAAAATTGAGGTAATCATCAATTTCTAATTTTTTACAGAAATTTAACAGATGAATTTTTTGATTTTGGTACGGTAAATAAACTAATATTTTCCGTAACCAGGATAAATAAATCTTGGTAAATACTTTTTATTGAAGGTAGAAAACCTTTAACATTTACGGAATCACAATAATAAAAAATAACTTGACACAAGTCGGTGCTGCCACCTCGTGGAATGGCAAAACACCATGTACGTCAATATTAGTTAGAGTTTTTTTTGTGTGTGTTTTTGAAAAAAAAAAAAAAAAAAGGCGTTCTTAATACAAATATAAAATATAAAAGTGATCAGTACTGTACAGTACTCCATGATCTACAAGCAAAACATGAGAATTACCACTTTGGATTCCGATTCTGGTGATCAAGACCTCTCGGACGATAAGGAAACAATGTATAACACAATTTCACATTTCCCAAAGTACTAACGATTCAAAAACTTGCCAAGCGATAATGTAAGCAGTTGAAGCAGGTGAGGATAAGTTTCTAACTGGTTAAAAAAAAATTTGCCGACGTTCTAAAAAAGGCTTCCATTTGATTTGATTTCTCATTGCCTTCTTTTTGAAAATATTCAAAATAAATCATCAACCTGACATTGGCGCAATTTATATAAACCTTAATTAAACCAAAGAAGCGATCAGCTGGATCTAGTTCGTTCTAACTTGGAGATCTGCTGCAGGTATTGACTGTATAGTATAGTGTTTTAAATGGAGAAATAAGTCTAAATTTTTCTCAATCATGGCAGAAGTACTGTCGTTTGCGAGACTAATAATATTCTAACTTAAAAAGGAAATACCAAAATCATGTTTATCTTGACAAGTCAGAAAGCGCTGATAAAAGTTTACGCTTCTTAATAGAAACACGACATTTGTTCTTTTAATTTCTCTTTCTTCAAAAAATGATTACAAAAACTGACTGACCAGACGAATCAACGTGCCAATCGACCTATTTCGGAATTTGACTAAAATACGGATACAGCTCTTACACAAGCATCAAAAACCGATCTTACTAAAGCTGCAAGTATTTTCTTTATTTGTAGGATGATCAGGAAAGTAATAATTTTTCTTTTCACAGTTGCGCCGAATGGCACTCAGTACTAAGATGATCCTTTCATCAGTTAAGAATTGTCAATTCAGTAATTCGTTGACTGATTAATATTGTACTAATAAATTGAATGCAATTGATTGATATGCGCAATGCAACTTTATTTATACAGTGTCCGCCATAAAGTTGGAACCATATGGCAATTTTTTTTATTATTGTAGTTAAAAAAAAACTTTGGGGAGCAATCACTTCTGTTTCTGAAATAACTTAAATTGCGCCAAGTCAAAGTTGACAGGTAACATCTGTCAATTGTCAAGTTTGTAACTTTGGAAAAAAATGTCCTAAAAATGGGTCAATTTGTCTAAATTTTGAAAAATGTTACTAGGAAATTATGATGCTAATCACATTTTATTCTCATGTGCCGATTTTGAGAGAGAAATTTTGATGTTCAATAAATTTCATATTTTGGTATTCTTTTATTCACCCCCTATTTATTGTTTGTAATTTTGAAGTAGTCGTTATGTGTTAAGATATTCAAATTATAATTAAAACCATTTTTGTACTATCCAACTAAATTTTAATAAAGAAAAAGTTGAAAAACAATTGCTGATTTTTTTAAAATTTGGAAAATAATCCAGAGACTACCTCTTTTTAGTTGAGAATATCAATAATCATCAAAACCAACTTACGTACGAATATTATGATCATAATATGCAATGGAATGGTAGCCTTTATACTGCTTTAAACCGATTTAAATGTTTTTAAAGCAGCCAGTTACGGGGTGAATAAAATAATACAAAATATGAAATTTATTGAACATCAAAATTTCTCTCAAAATCGGCACATAGGTATAAAATGTGATTAGCATCATAACATTTTTCGAAATTTTAACAAATTAACCCATTTTTAGGACATTTTTTTCCAAAATTACGAACTTGACAATTGACAGATGTTACCTGTCAACTTTGACTTGGCGCATTTTAAGTTATTTCAGAAGCAGAAGTGATTGCCCCTCAAAGTTTTTTTTTAACTACAATAATAAAAAAAATTGCCATATGGTTCCAACTTTATGGCGGACACTGTATGTGATTGAACAAGTCGATGCTGAATCGACGAGGTTGTTGCGGTTATGTGTTTTCTTATTATCAGCACATTGTAATTTTTGCTAATGGAATTCCTGAGGTTTGTGTTTCCTTGTTGCTACAGGTAACTTCATTTGGATGTTTTTTTTTTGTAGTAGATTGCCCAGGATCCATCATAAAGTAAGCTAGCTATTTTGTTTGTTGATTGGTTGCAGCAGTTTTTGCGTTTTTCGATGTTGCGGGATTACGAAATTTTTTTGATGTTGCTGGGATTGTGACGTATCTTGGTTGTTCGTTGGGTGACTTTATATGTGTAGTCAGGACAAATTAATATACATTACAGCGTGGTGAAGAGGATGAATACCAACGATGTTAAGTATTTCGGTGGTGATCAAGTTTGTTGTTGTGAGGCTTTCTCTGATTTTAATATTCCTATTACTTTTATGTGTGGTAGTTACTCACGTTGAGAGGTTGGTGTTGAATCGACAAAGTTGTTGCGATTATATGTTTCCTCATTGTTAGTACATGGGTGAGGTGTTTCCTAGTTTGCATTCTTTGCGCATTGATTAGAAGTTATAGTTCCTAATCTAACAGTTTAGTGTTGCTACAGGCAACCCCGTATAAGTAATTAGTAACTAGTTCATTGATAGTGCAAAGACAACCAAATTAAATGTTATTAAATCCATAGATACTTAGCGTTAATGCAACATCTCCTTCCAAATTACCAGCTTGTCTTTGCACTTATAAGAGGCATTAATTAATTATAAAAGCAAATATTTAGCAAGAACCGTAAGTTCATCTATAAAACTTATAGGATATTGACCCGCTTGTTTATTTAATATAACATTTCTAATGAAAGCGATAAACAAAAATAAATACAATTTGTTCTCGTAAACTGAATATTTGTTTAACCTAAAACATTATCGATTACTTAATGTAACGTATCAATAATGCGTTTGTTTTAATTGAATCACGGCGTTTTTTGTATAATTTCTAATAACGTGGAGGCGTAGTTGTAATAAAATTTATTTTATAATTGAAAGTTGTTCTTTTTTAATGTCAAGGTTAAATAAAACTCTTTTATAGGTGTAGTATTGCTAACGTTTCCCAAACAAAAGTGGACTTTATCAAAGCTAAACTTTCTTTTGGCAATAAAGAGGTGAAACTTCAGCAATAATACACTAATAAAGGCAGTGT
Organism: Abscondita cerata; assembly: GCA_030710515.1. NCBI lineage: Eukaryota > Metazoa > Arthropoda > Insecta > Coleoptera > Lampyridae > Abscondita > Abscondita cerata. Next base: position 58,979 of record JALBCR010004831.1, on the reverse strand, counting down.
TATTTCACCTCCACCCTAGGAAACATCTTAAAAGAAACAAATTTTAATTATACTATTTAATTAGAGAAGTCAAACCCATTTAAAAAAAATTATTTTGTTTTTAGAACCGTTGTACCAGAAGAAGCCAAGTCATATTGTGCTAATCAAGAATGTTGCGCGTTCATAGAAACTTCGGCGAAGAAAAATCATCAGGTGGACGATGTGTTTTATGAACTTTTTGGTAGCCAATTTGCCACTGGAAATGGCTCGAATCATCATAAGCGAGTGAGCGCAAGTTTTGGATCGCCGTGCCCATTGCCGCCTCCGGCTCCGTCGCATCATTCGAAAAAATATACTTTGTCAGTGAAGAGAAGATTGAGCGACGCTTGTGGGGTGGTGACTCCGAACGTGAGAAGGCCTAGCATAAGAACCGACCTGATGATAATGCGAGCCAAAACATGTAGTGTTGGAGATAATAACGGTAACGGCAATAATTCAGTTTTAAATTGGAAATCTTTAGAATATCACTGTATATTACAGTAATTGTTACAAATTTTGTTGGGAACAAATTATTAAAACACCATTACAAGGTTAAGATTTTGTTTGTTACATATTATATAATACACTGTATTGACATAATAATGAAATACCTATGTAAGAGTAAAAAGGGTTTGCATTTCAAGGGACCCAAATGATATTTAATAAAATAAAGTTTATTCGTTGACGTTTTTTATAATCATGGTTTCTGCCTAGTTCATAGTGATAATACATCATTTCTATATTTGATTATCTCATCAAGTTGGCATAAAATGAACAAAATTAACAATAAACGACGAACAACACACAATTACAATCAGAGATGATAACTACAATGAACGGATAATATAACCAACATTAGCATAAATTAATTCACTATCAATTTAAGCTAGAAATTTGCATTTTTTAAATTTTCCAACGCTCACCTGATGAGACAATAATTTATAGAGGCCCTATAGTATATTATGTAACAAGGAACTAAAGTGCTTTCTTAATTATGAAGGCGAGTTAATTTGCTTGAGGTAAAAAACATGTAGCAAAGAAAAAAACGTTAAGATTTTTATAATGAGAGAGGAAATAACAAAAAACTAAAAAGAATAAAAATCCAAACAGTACTGAAAGTTTTTGAACAGAATTAATATTTTCTAAATAGATGGTAAGGAATTTGTCTGAAAAATTCAAGAAAAAAACAAAATAATTTAAAATAGACAGAACTAAACTATTGCAAGCAAACTTAGTTAAGAAATCTATATTATTGATTTCAAAAAGGTTTTTGAGTTCTTTGATCATTTTGTCTTGATCTTCCTCAAAATATATCAAATGCTTGTAGATTTTCCATTGACCCGACTACTAATATTCTTTGTTTTCAAATAAGTGACAGATTTACTTCTTTGTTTTGATGTCTTTCTAGTTCCGTCAATTCTTTAACAAGGCTTAGATGCTTAATGTCTTCTTCTAAGCATTTGTTCGTTTATTACTTTCAACCGATGAATAAGGGTGCACATGAGTACTTGTGTGTAGGTTTCTTCTACAGTCTAAGTTCAAGCGATCTTTTTTGGTTTCTGGTGGCTACAACATCGTCTGATTCATTGTGAAATGTTGGATGCTGTTAGTTAAGGGGTGTTATAAACTTTTTACATTTGACCAGTGTCTATAGTGATGACCAATTTTCTTTCCCTAGATGGTTATGTTTTATGCTTCGTGTCGTTGTCTTACTCTCTGTCTTGACGAAAGTCTTGATGTAAAATTTCTGAAGAATGTTGAAACGTTGATGAATGAGAGAGTTTGTAAATGATCCTCTGCACTTACAATAAATTGGCCTATTTTAAGAAAACTTATACTCAGATGGAATCCAAAGTTGGAGTTAACGTTGGTGGAGTAGATTGCTGGCAAATTTCATCCCTCTAAAACGTGCCTAAATAACAATGTATATTTGATCAGAGTAAGAGGAAATATTAATTAAAATAGTAAAAGGTGTGATAAGTGTCACAAAAATAAAAAGGATAAATCACTTGAAAAGCAAAATATAAAAATTAAGATATAGGTTTAAACAGCGATTTATAAGTAACTAATGTGCAGAGGCGGGCTAAGGAAACAAAAAGGAAAACACCAAAAAACTATACTCGCACACGTATTTCAATAGCTAAGCTATCGTCATCAGCAAACCATATCGGTATCAAGAAATTAAAGGTAGGAATTAACTCACAAAATACGCAAATTGAAATGCTGGGAAAAGAAGTAAGAAAGAAGATAAATACAATAAAACAAATCTAAAGTTAAAAGAAAACATGAGAATAACCCTCAGAAATGTGGAAGATACAATGAAAAATGAAGTAAAAAGAAAAAGAGGGAAACCAGAGAAATAGACAAGTAATGATAGATCTAACAATGTAGAATAAGAAGCAAAAATAAGAAAAAACTGCAAAGAACATTAAAAGAAAGAAAACTTGAATAAACGAAGGGAAACCAAATCAAATCCAAGAAAAAGAAAAGGACAACAAAACGTATAAAAGAAGATCTAAGAAAACAAGTAAGATTATTTTCATACAGTAAACAGCGCCAAAAAAATTGATAAAATAAAAAGTCGGACCATTCATAAAATAAACAACCATTATGAAAATGGAACTACAGAAAATAAGAAGAAATAGGATAAAGAAAATCAGAAAGATGGAAGAAATACATACATAAAAAGAAGAATATAGAATATAAGATCATTAAAAAATAAGGAACATAAGTTAGCACAGAAAATGGAAGAATTTAAAATGCAGCGGATAGAAATAAGCGAAAGAAAGAAAAGATGAAATGGAAAATACAGTATATATTACTCTTGAGTGGAAACGGGGCAAAAATATAGTAGGTGTAGAAATAATTGCAACGAAAGTGGTAGAGGCAAGAATAAGGGAATTTAAGTCAATATGGGCAGGAATAACATAAAACAAGAAATGGAAAAAATACACACCAGTGGTAGGAATTAAGAAAGAGAAAATGAAGGAATTTTACATTAGGCTGCAAAAACTATAAATGAAATTAGGGAAAGCAGTAAGAAGATCATATTGATGGAAGACTACAACGTGAACATTGGAAATGACAATGATATATGAATGGAGGACTTTGGTATAATGGGAGTAAAACAAAAAAAAAACAGAAATGGCGAAATAATAATCAGTTCACATTTAAAACAAAAGGAAGAGAAATAAAAAGCATAACAGGCCTTATAATCTACACAAAATAAATGATACAAGAAAAACAGAAAATTACGTCAAAGAATAGACCAAAATAGGTTCTATAGAAAAAAGTAGACCAGATAAAGGAAAAGAATTATACTAGAATGGCAACAAAAAGACCAAAAAACTAAGATCTGAAGAAAAGACACTAAAAGCGAATATTAAAGATTGAAGAGATGCAGATGGAATAAATTTAAAGATATAGTACTACCAGTAGAGTAGTGGAACACATATGCAGAAGAACCGAAGTTACCAAACATAGAAAAAGAATATGTTGGTGGAATGCAGAAACACAGAAAGAAGTACAAAGAAATCAAAAAGCAAGGAAACAGTATAACAACACAAAGTTGGGAGAAGGTACAATAGATATAAAACAATCCAAAAGAATTGTTAGGGAATGAAAAAGAAAGAGATAAAAATGCTCATGAAATGAAAAAATAATAATAATAATAAATAATAGAAGATAAAGTGAATTCTGGCGAGGAATTTGATGATACTTCAAAGGACCACAGTGGAAATGCATACTTTAAATAGTATAAATGTTGCCCAGAAACTTGATTAATCCTCTACACAGATTCAAAGACTTTTTCTTGAACTTACGTGATTATCTTACATCATGAAAACCAATTTAGTAAAACAGAAAAGCAGCTAACTGATAAAATCTTATCAAATATGTAGGAAATGAAATCTCTAAGCTTTAAGCAGGGATTGTTGGCAGTATCTACAACAACACCTTCTAGTGCCTTGAACAAAAAAAATTTATTAAACGAATATTTGCAAACCAGTGTCGACACCGATTATTTTCCAGTTTTCAAAACTGAGTGAAAGTTTCATCGCTTAACGGAAAATACTCGACATTGTAACAGTCTTGTATTTATTTCTAAGAAAATCTATCAATTGAAGACTAGCACAAATCCTGAGAGATACAACAAGGGTGATGTAAACCAAAATTCCTTAATCTAAAACTGAAACTGGGGTCTTGTAAAACTATCAGCGTTAGCGCTTTGTTGCGGATTTTATCACCGATTGCCAAGAAAGCCACCAAAGCAATAATGTGACGTGAAAGATACCTCAGCAAACAATCACAACCATTAAAGATAATACAACTTTGCAAGAGACAGATATACAGTTTTTAAAATATTGTAACGTACAAATTAAAATAATTTAGACCGAATTTGTAATTCTCGACAAGTGTAAATTAAAAAAAAGAGAGAGAGAAAGAAATTTATTGAACCCGATAATAAAATTGTATTCGACGGCAATTAGTATCACCCGGCTATTCACTAGAGCACGGAGAGGCGTGAGTCGTAGATATAAGTATGGATACTAAAAGAACCGTCTCATTTAATTGTTGTCAATACCCTTTTGGCGCCACTATCTTGTAATCAAAGAAGATATTTACATTACCGCGAGATAGAACGATTAATGTATTCATGGGTTATAATAAAATACTCGCACTACAACAAGTCAATAGTTAAGTTTATTTTACAACAATTACACAATTTGCACAAGTACAAGAAAACACGAATCGTAGCGGACTGACGTCGCAATACCCGTTTTCCTTTGCGCAGTAAGCGCTAGGTTAAGTTTACGTTTAAGTTTATAACTGGTTTTGACGCGCAAGAAAACAAGTGAGACACAGTACCTTAGGTAGTTCTAGTAGGTAGCTACGGAGGCAGATACAGGCAAAACGGCTTGTACGGTTTCGAGTGTTGGATGCCGTCTTCTAATAACCCAACTCGTACACAGAGAAACTAGGTAGACATTTTTGTAGTAAGGTCGTCGTGATAGTAATTTAGTGTTGTCTCAGTAGGCACAGCCAGTTTGTTGTCAAGGAGCTAGTGGGAATGACTAAAGACCGCCATCTACCGGCGCCACGAGTAACTCCAGCGAAAATCACACTAAATTTTTGGTGCGATGTACAAAAATCCTGTTACAATATTTATTTGTAGAGGAAATTATCATAAATTATCAATAAATTTTACCATAGTCATTAGTGAGCTGCAACTTGTAGATGAGTTACCTAAACATCTTGAAATTCTTTCGTATCTCTACTATTTTTTTGTTTTTATGCAGTCCTTTTGTGTTGGTTGAATCTGCTGCTACCTACTTCATACTCTTCAATGCTACAAATAATTCATTTTAGTTTTTTTGACAGTATGCACTTTTTTCTCGCACTTTGTGTCATTATTTCCATGTACCTACTTTGACATCTTCTTTTCTGTTGATAGGAAAAATCCGCGAACAGACACCGGTGACCGATAGTGTCGAGTTGACTAGTTGGAAGTATCGACATCTAAAAAACCCTCCTCATTCTGCTAATAAGTTGCTTTCCTGAATCAAATTAGTTTGAATCAGAACGGGATAGTTTCTAAATCTATAGAGTAGTGCTAGGAATTAAGGAATGTCTCTGGAAATTAACTCCTGATGTCTTTTTTGATGTCCTCTTCTTATGATTCTAATATAAACGTCATACAATTTGCAACTCTTTTTCACATTTGTGCGCAGTCCATCATTGTTCTAACATTATTCAAAGTGATTCCAGCAGGTCTATATGCCCACCAGTGTAAGCCCTCCAAAAAAGTGTACTTTGCTTCGCAGTACCTGCATGGGGTTAAGTAATTTTTAATTCCTGCTGTTTATGAGTTGAAACGTCTATGCCCCGATAGGAATTGCGGCAAATGATAATTTACGACTCAGTGAGTCCTGGGTAATGCAACTTGTTAAGACGTTAGTAAGCAGTTCCGTCCATTTGGTTTTGTATAGTAGTTCCAACAGTTACTCAATAATAAAATTGTGTTTTAGTTCAGTTTGAGACTTTCTTCTTCTTGCAGATGCTAGTATACCCAGCGGAATAACCCCTCGATAACACTTACAGCTAGTGCAGAGGTCGTGCAATAGACTGATACTACGTGTAAAGAATATTTTTGCATTTAGAGAACGTCTCCCAGATTGGGACAGTGTATAAGTAGAAGGGGGGATATTGTGGACTTTGGACCCTTATTAGTAAAAGTGAACGGCAATTAGCCTAATTAGGCTAACAACCTCACCTACCTCTCACCTCATCAGGCAGTTCCCCTAATTAGGCCTCTCACCTCATTAGGCTGTTGTTGTCAGCAGGCTGTCGACGCAGGCATTCTATTTAATTACTTGTTTTTGTTTTTGAAGACGTCAATGGAAAATACCGCCTCTCACTTCATTAGGCTGTTGTTGTTGATGTTGATTTCCATCATGGCGGATGTTTCGGCGGTCGATTTGAATATCTCTCAAGAACATTAATTAAGAAAGAACAGCGTTATGTCGAACTGGTCCAGTTGTTTCATAGAATTAGTAGTTTCTTTTAAACATTAAATTAAATACGTTTGAATACGGTTCATTAATGTAACTATTTTTCTAGCAAGCGAATAAACGATTTATGATTATATTTAACTAAATAAATCTTTTTAATCTAGATAAAATTATAAAACATAGAGGATGTATCAAATATATTTTACCCGCTTGTTGTAAAATTTTCAGCTGTGATCTAATTTAAACAAACTTGTCTTATACTCTGACATAGTTTATTATTACAAACCTTTTAAAAAAATCTAGATATAATTATAAAATTAGAGAGTATATAGAAGGTTGGGTTAATAATTTTGAATATAGACACACCAAGTTTTTTTTAATAGATGTAACGTACAATCATCACAATTCCAAGTTACCTTAGAAAACATTCCATTAACAATTTTCAGAGAGTATAAAGGTCTTAGGTGTTTTGGTGGACAAACATTTATCATTCAAACCTCACATTACCTACATCTATAATAAATTAAACTCTTCTTATTATGCTATTTGTAACTTGAAAGACAAGTTTCATCTATCCAATCTCGTGTGCATGTATAATGGTCTAGTCAATTCTGTTCTAAATTACTGTATACTAATATTTGAGCCAACGCTAGAAATGTGAATAAAGTTTTAATTTGTCAAAAGAATAATAAGAAAAATTTTTGGTTTTAAACAAACTGATTCTTGTAGTAAATACTTTATTATCGGTAGAACACTCCAGTTTAACTTTGTTCAATCAGTTACCAGATTCAATAAAAATGAAACAGATAAAACATTTTTCAAAGGAATCAAGAGATCTTGCAGATGAATTGTTTTTTATTCATCTGTATTTGTGAGATGAAAAGATTAATTTTTAATCTTTAAAAAGAATTAGTAGTTTCATTTACAAATCAAATACTTGTTAATAGTTAAAATTTTTTTTTGTTAGGCAATCATTTAAAACAGACTTTTGCATATTTAACGAATTTTTGTAAACATTTTTAAAAATAAAGTTTTTATCTGATTAATCTTTAAGACCTCATTTAAAACAGATTTTGTACACTAGATAAGTTAATTTCACAAATTGTATTTAGAGTTGATAAGATGAGTGTGCGTAAGAGAACAAAATATTTGCTCATTTAAGTTTTGATTGGCAAAAGGTAATTTTTTCTCTCACGAGTTTAAAATGTGTTTGTTGTTTGTAGTTCATACTTTGCTTTTAACTTGCATGTAGTTTTTGTTAACACTTTTTATAATTTACCGAACTAACATATGGTAAATATTTTGGTTCATTTTGAAAGACAATCGCAAACTTATGTTCATCTTCTGGAGGTTGTGTAGAGAAATGAATTTTTAATCTAGCTTCATCTAAAAAAAACAAAAGCTCTCGGGCTCTAATTAGATTATTAATACCAAAATTAAGTCGAGACAAATTGTAAAATTACGAGAAATTTAGTAGCAAGAATTCCACTTAAAATTTTTTTTGACATTGAAATGGTTACATTAAATATTTTTTTTTTCGTTTATGATTAGATTTTCCGTATTTTTATTTCCAAAATCTCATTCTTGATATAAAATCATCTTACTCTTTTACATTTTAATTAATTGATATGTATTTAGTAACAATTACATTTTGAAAGTTAACCTTTCACAGTTTGGAAAAAACGTAAACATTTTAATTACCTTATTTTCGGAATTTACTTTATTTTGTTGACATTGAAATGGTTACATTAAATATTTTTTTCGTTTATGATTAGATTTTCCCTATTTTTATTTCCAAAATCTCATTCTTGATATAAAATCATCTTACTGTTTTACATTTTGATTAATTAATACGTATTGTTAACAAAAAGTTTGTTAAAAACGTTTCTTTATAACATAAATATAACAAATGTAATTAGCAGGAATTTTTTGATCTTTCACTTTTTTAATGTAGAAAACACAATTAACGATGTTATTTTCGAATTTTCGGCTATAAATACAAAGTGGTGATATATATTTGTTAGTATAACGAGTTACGAATTTAAGATGGTTAATATCTTGGTAAGTATAGATTTTTTTAATTATAAAATTGCGTTTCTTTATATTTTAAAAAGTTTTTGTTTTTGTTGCTGTTATTATTCTTGTTAATACTTTTTTAAAATGTGTGTGGTTTATTTTTTATTTCAAATTACAGATGCTGGAGATGAATAACTGGTCGTCAATATAAGAAAACTCTACGTTTGCAGAAAGAAAATTTTTGGCGTTGATTCTCGAGTTTGTAAACGAATGCTAGATGTAGTGTGCCATTCATACATGAAAACTTTGAAGATTCTAAGTTGTAATGTTTCATATTTTTGTAAAATAATTTTATATTGTGTGTGAAACAGAGAGAGAAATAAAATTTGTTTCCTGCTTTCTTTATTCTTCCAATTAAAAACATATGTTATTGGTACTTGTAAATGTGATTGTGTAACAGAGATACAAAATAAAATGTATCCTCCTTGTTGTTTTTTTTATTTTCCCTAACACATACGTCACCTTGATGGTATATTAAAACGTTAATGGTTCAAACCCTGATACGTTCAAGTTTTTTTTAATCAAATGTAAATTCAAAAGTATATGTCAAATATGTGGTAGTGTAAAACGTTAACAGATCGAACCCTAATGTGTTAAAGTTTTTTCAATCAAGTGTAAATTTAAAACTATATGTTAAATACGTGGTGGTGTATCAAACGTTAATGGTTCGAACCTCAGTATGTTAAAGCTTTTTTTAATCAAGTGTAAATTAGAAACTATATGTTAAATACGTGGTTAACGTAATTAACATGTTGAAAAGGTATGTTTTTAAAATTATAAGTCACCATGTCAAAATGGTGTCATCTGCTTAGAAAAGATTGTGTATCAATCGTTAATGATTCGAACCTTGATGTGTTAAAGTTTCTTTAAATCAAGTGTAAATTTAAAAGTACTTGTTAAAGTCGTGGTTGATGTAATTAATAAAGAAAAATGTTGGTTTGACAGCTATATTGAATCGCTTTAGGCGATTGTTTTTCGTGTTTGTGTTCTAGTTTATAAAGTATGAGAAAGAAAAATGTAAATGTTTTTTATCCTTTTTCATCTTGTTTATTAAATGACCAATCATACGTCATATAAAATGGCGCTACGTGAGTGTTATTTTTGTTTGTGAATTAGTTTAGAATGTACAAAAGTGATAAATATATGTTTTTATCCTTTTTCATCTTGTTTATTAAATGTTTTAATCATACGTCATACAAAATGGCGCTACGTGAGTGTTATTTTTGTTTGTGAATTAGTTTATAATGAATAATAGTGATAAATATATGTTTTTATCCTTTTTCATCTTGTTTATTAAATGATTGATCCTTATTCATCTTTTTTAATTAACCTTATTCATCTTTTTAATTAACAGGTCTTCTCATCTTTTTCTACATTTTACAGCATCATACATCATTCAATCATTCATCTTAATCGACCTTTACATTAAATAGAATACCTGCGTCAACAGCTTGTTGACAACAACAGCCCTAATGAGGTGAGAGGCCTAATTAGGGAACTGCCTGATGAGGTGAGAGGTAGTTGAGAGGTTGTTAGCCTAATTAGGCTAATTGCCGTTCACTTTTACTAATTAGCGTCCAAAGTCCATCCCCCTTCTACTTGTATAAAATTACATTTAGTGTCAGCTGAAGAATATTTTCTAAGCACGCTGACAATTTTAGGGCTTTTTCAAACCTCTTGTAAACGTGAGGGACACGGAGATTTTTCTTTGTCCTGAAAAAGACAATGGCTTCCATCTTAATTGTGGCAATGGACATACTCTTCTTAATCATTTAGATGATTATCTAAGACAGGGCATTATTAGCTGACTGCATGTGTTCCGATCACTATTTGCAACCGGAAGTCAAAGCAGGTCATCGTAAAAAATATTCCAAAGTAAAGGACCCAAGACATAGCTCTGAGAAACACCGGAATGTAGTCTTATAGTAGAAGTGCGTAGTTTCTTGATAAGTTATCTGTGGTAAAAACCGTTGAAAACATCGATTAATCGTTTTTTCCCTAATATCGTATAATAAAATATGTTCTTAAAATCGGTTTTGCAAATTGGTTTCAAAATCGGTTTTTCAAATCGGGTTTTAAAACCCTTTCTAAAAATCGATTTTTAAACATTTATTTTAAAAAAAATTTATATATGTATAATTGTTTATCAAAATCTGCAGTAATAGTTTTGTCATGAACTTTTATAAACAAGCTTAATAAAATATGAGTTTTTATGAAAACGTTAATAAACATGTAGCACTTGCGGTAGTACTGAAGTAACCTTTAACTTTCTCACTTTCAATAAAAACCCCTATTTTTTATTTTAACTGTTTCAATTTAAATCCAGATCCATTTAGTTTTAAAATGTTTAAAAATAATTCAACTTCTACCCCTCGAGCAGCAGACCTCTTAGTAATTAAATAAATATATTGTAGTAGTTGCTCCATTAATGTTAATATTGTGAATAATTATAATAGAAGTAAGTGTTAAAAACGGCACTATTTTTAACAAAACAATTTAAAATTTTTAAGGTAGTACATTCCCCCTTTCTTATTTACTGATTGAGTACAGTATGTGAATCACTGAATGTATGTTACATCAGTATACAGTGATTGCATCCTCTTGCAACCAAGACTAATTTATTATTTATACTCACCAGTGAGAAGTTTCAGCGTGTTTGCATTCAAGGTAACTTTTGCATAACTGTGTGATGTAAGAATTGCTATTGATGTTACTGTAATAAAGTAATGTACTTTTAAATTATTGCATTGATAGCAAAATCCACAGAACCTAAATGGAAATGATACTTTGATGAAACAGACGTGTACTCTATACAGTAATTGCAACCAAAATCTAACCAATATGTGTTTACTAATAATTTTTTGTGGGAGTGTTTTTTTTTTTGTTTTTTTTCTAAAACAAACGCCTATTTAATTTATTTCTTTTTTTAATTATTTTCTTGTTTTTTTTATGTGTATTTGAGTATAAAAAATTTTTAAAAAAAGAAAAATTTAAAAATTATTTTTTATAAAAATAAAAATTTTTTTTTTTTTAAGCTTTTTCAGATTTCCCCACAAATCCATTTCAATTCCATTTTTTTTGGACCTGTCCCTTTCTCTTATTTTCAAAAATTACTTTTTACAACTTTCACTTAAACCATTTCTTTCAAAACTTGCTACGGTTAATTGAAGAAAGATAAGTGTTGCCGGCAGCCGAAGAGTAGGGCGTGGGTGAGAAAAAGGATCCACCGCTTCTTCAGAACTGTCTTGAATTAAACCGAGGGCGCCATAGTCCTAATGCGTGGATACAAACCTGCTTCCGAACTAAAGAAACAGACGCAACAATCAACCGTAACAAATTAAAGGAGCAATAAATACAATAAAGAGAGAGAGACACAAGTAACCTACAAAACGTTATATTTAATAACACACCATAAAAAAAGGAACAGGGCACAATTTAAATATATATCCCTTTACAATTTAAGTTAATTCTACGAAGCGTATTCGTTCGTATTCCTATATATATTCGTACACAAAAGAAGGAAACAATATATAATTAATAGCAAGTTATTAATTTATGAGTTACGCCACTGGCGTTATATAATCTAACAAGATGGCGACGTGACCCCACCCGTACAATACGAAGGTGTATTTAGTGTTCGCAGTTGCAATATTTAGCAAAAAAGTATCGGAGATTTAGGTGTTTCCCCAAAAGAGCGCTCTTCCGTGGTAGTACACTTCTACTCTAAAGATCCCCAGGCAATGGTGGGTAAATGAAGCAAGTTCGCGCCTTTACGGTACACATTCGTGTATAGATTGGGCCAATATATGCGCCACAACAAGTTAATTAATTATATTGTAGTGAATTAACAGAAAAAGATTATAAATACGTGAACAAATACGTTTCGAGTTCCAAATATTTAACTGCACTTAAGGTGCCAAGACAAGTTGTACTTATTTAGGTGTTACGCTTGAGACGTTTTCGGTAGCAGTGTGACGTCCCGGAGATGGTTTGTTTTCAGCGTAGAAGTATAACTAGAAAGATCTGACCTTATGTTGTAGATAGAGGTTTACGATGTTGACACACAGGAGGAGATACAGATATGTGGTGTCGGTGCCGGCTGCGGCGACCCCTAATTTCGGTAGGATGTCCCGTACTTCAGCAATTTTAACAGCGAACCCCAAGTATGCGACACACGCAGCGACAAGACAAAAAAGGTAGAAAGAGATCCCACGATGAATTTAATCAGCCAGGTAATTGGTTTTGTTTAGGTCAAAAGAACCTTTACAGCCGAGTAATTTTAATCCCGGAGTACTCTAATCCCGGAGTAACTCGCCTTATCTGAAAATTATGCACGGTGTAACGTTGAGGAAGCCATGAAGAATATTTGTCGTACCTGAATGCAATCGAGCGACCATTAGAAGCAATTAGTACACGCATCCGTCCTAAGATAAACTTCGGAAAATCGAGTAATCAATCCTTTCCCCAGCTAAAAATACACTGCTATACATTGAAAGTTTGCAGGGTCCTATACATACCACTAGAAAATTTGACGGAATTACGATTAAGCACTCAGATGAAGGCAAATTTTAATTTCATGTAACACGACGTGATGGTTGTTGTCACCAGGCGGAAATTGAAGAAACCGAAAATGTATTGGCCAATTAGGACAACGCGGAAGTTGAATTCTGGGAATTAAATCCCCAAAAATTTTCGTTAAGGAGCGAATACGGAGAATATGTCGCGTTTACACCTCGACTCCTTGCATTGGGTGTTGCCTAACTCACAGTGACCGTTACAAATTCCCCCACACAAAACTTCAAGCCCGCGCAGAAGGATAAACATAATCCGCTGCACCATACATAATCCAGAAAATTAACATCCGTAGGTGTTCAGAAAAAAAAGGAATCTCCAACATGAGCGACATATAACCAAAGATACCCACCCCACACATATGAAAACCTAATGAAACCCAACCCCTAAGAGATAGACGGTTTGTTGAACTAAGAGTAGCTGATCTGATGAAATCTGTTCAAAACTCGCATGAAGCGTTTGGTGTATCCAGCAACAAAGTCAAGCAACGACCAAGAAAAAGAAAAGGATAACACCAAGAGATTGAACGCCCACAAAAACTCGCAATTAGCGATTTCCGAGAAGCAAGGGAAAGAAAACGTGGGTCATCCAACAGTATCTCAACCAACCTTACTAAACCCAGTCAACAGAAAATATTCTTATAGTAAAGTTTGAAGTTTGGACAAGCGTCCAGGACAGAGCCCTAAAACCAATGAAACCCCAACCCAAATTAAAACAATACCACCCTGAATTACCCCAAAATAAGGTACCCTAGGAAAGGTTTAAGGTAAGATAACAAAGGCAAGGAAAAAGGGAAATACTCTATCCCTCCTCGAGAGGACAGAGAGCAACAAAAACGACGTTCACACAAGACAAGACACATTCAGGTGTCTGAATTCGGCTTTGAAAAGGATTGCCAAACTGGCGAAGACGTACACCAACGAGCCATATAGGAGAGGGCGTTCAATCCGTCACGGGATCGGGAAATCACGGTACTCCCACAACTACGTGAACTCATGAAACTAAGTCTCGAAGCTCGAAATCCAATTCAAGGTCAAATTTTGGTATTATTTACCTGAGAAGGTCCAATCCCTACGTGCCCAACCAACCTACCCATATCACATGGAATTCTAACGAATGTGAACCATTATGGTTCCAGAAAAAAATATTAAATATAACTATGAGCTAACTCAATTAGAACTGAGTCGGTATATCATTAAGCTCGCCGAAGCGGTTTGGTATCTCCCAGAAAAAAAAAAAGAAAACCCAACAATCTTGATGCATTGTCAACAAGAGCAGGAGCACGCTCAACTTGAACTCAAGTCAACAGGCATCCCCAAAAAAATAAAGCTTCTCAAACCAAAAACAAAAGAACCTGTATCTACGTATATACAGTTCTCGCAGAAAGAAAATAAAGATATACGGGAGAGCACCAAATAAATCAGAGATTTCGATGTAAATCGATCATAATGTCGTGTAGCTAATAGAGCCAGAAACCATCGATAATCTCATTAATAACCAACCTACAGTAAGGCAGAAATAAAAGAAATTTATTCAGCAACAATATAAGAGAAAATACGAACTTCTCCTTACTAGAAAGAAGATAGTCCGAGCCAATTCGTTAGAAACCCGTGGAAAAAATAATACAGATATGATAAAATCAGCAAAAGTAAATAGTCAAGTAAAATAAGTCGTGTCCAAGTAGAAATCCAGTCATGAACCGTGTCTTCTAGCTGGCAGTACAAGCAAGTTTACGACGCTTTTTCCGTCTAGGATAAAGTAAAGAGTGATCTAAACAATTAGGCTCCAGCACAGCAAGTTCAGCATTAGCCTCTTCCGAATTCGAGAGAGGTGCTGGCTTAAGGTCTTTCACGTGCCACGTACCTAGTGACTTTCCTAAAGAATCAGCTAGTTCATACGTCCAGGGAGACACGACAGTTTTCACCGTGAACGGGCCTAAGAATTTAGGTGCGAGTTTCGCATTGAAATGCTTCGAAGCGTCGGATAGTTGGAAGTTACGACGCCACACCAGATCACCCACGTTATACTTGACATGTCGGCGGCGTAAGTTATACCTATTTCGTGTAGTTTCATAGGCTTTCCGAAGGCGTTGAAGTATATATTCCTGGATAGCCGCGTAACGTCGAGTAGACACACTATGATCAGGTTCTGAGTCAGTTGGTTCAAGACGTGATTTATTGAAGAGATTGCCAGAGATGACATGTTCACGACCAAATAGAGCAAAGTACGGGGTACATCCAGTCACTTCGTGTTTCGCCGAACGAACTGCACATCCAATGTGAGGGAGCTTCACATCCCATTTCCGCTGGTTGTCCTTAACATAAGACGCTATCATGGTCTTAAGAACGCGATTTATCCGTTCAGCCGGATTTGCTTGCGGATGGTATTTGGCAGTATATAGGATGGTGCAATGATAGTTCTCACACATTTGAGTGAATTCACGACTGCGGAACTGTACTCCGTTGTCAGAAATAAGGTACTGCGGCACTCCAAATAGTAAAAACACCTGTTCTTCCAGGATTTTAGTAACCGCAGCAGCAGTAGCAACACGCATAGCAAAGAAAAGGGCAAATTTAGAGAAACAATCGGCAACCACAAACACGTAACAATTGCCTTTAGAAGAACGAGGAAGCGGCCCAACAATATCGCAACATAAAGTTTGCCACGGTCCCGTAGGACGAGCACGAGGAGCAAACATTCCAGGAGGAGCTGCTTGAGATACCTTATTGGAAGAGCAAGTAGAACAACGGCGGATATAGCGAGCCACGTCTGCACGTAATCGAGGCCAGTAATAATGTTGCAGAATTCTTGCGGTTGTCTTAGTTACTCCACCATGGCCAACAACTGGAGGATCATGGTTCTCCTGAATGATGCGTCTCCTTTGTTCAGCCGGAACGACTAACTTCCATTCATCATTCGGATCCACCATAGAAGTGGTAAAGAACTAGTCACTCTGCGATATAAGATGTTATTATCGACAGACCAATGAGGCAACTTGTGAGGTGTTGTGAGTACACGATTCAGTAAGTTATTATACCATTTATTTGTAGTAGGTAAGTCAAGACCAAGAGAAGAAGGAACAGCTAAGGAATCAAGATGAGGAGAGGTGGTTTCAGCTTCATCACCAACAGCAGGAACAGCACGAGATAACGCATCTGGCACAACGTGGTCTTTGCCTTTCCTATGTCTGATGGTGAAGTCATACTCTTGGAGTTGTAAGGACCAACGAGCAAGACGACCAGACGGACTCTGCAAACGGTTAAGCCATACCAGCGAGTGATGGTCAGTAATGATGGTGAAGTGAGAGCCCTCAATATACGGTCTGAACTTAAGAATGGCGAATAAAACTGCAATACATTCTTTTTCCGTAGTACTATAGCGCCTCTCCGCTTTAGTTAAGGAGCGACTGATGTAACTGATAACCTTTTCCCCTCAGGCGATTCCTGACTAAGGACCGCACCCACGCCAAAGTCCGAAGCGTCAGTTTGAACAACAAATGGCAGAGAAAAATTAGGACAAGTCAGGATAGGAGCAGAAACTAAGTGTTCTTTAAGAGAAACGAAAGCAGATTGACATTCCGGTGTCCACACAAACAAAGCATTTTTCCGAGTAAGAGCAGATAAAGGAGAAGTAAGAGAAGCGAAGTTCGGTATGAAACGGCGATACCAGCTAGCCATGCCAATCACGCGTCGCACTTCGGTGACCGTGGTCGGTATAGGAATGTTAAGTATGGCAGTCACCTTTTCTGGATCCACCAGCAACCCATTTTTATTCACAACGTAGCCCAAGTATTTCAACTCCGAACGACAGAAATGGCATTTTTCCTGATTTAATGTCAAACCGGCAGCAAATAATCGTTTCAGAACTTTTTCCAGTACTCGAAGATGTTCGTCGAAAGTTGGTGTCGCGATAACAATATCGTCCAGGTAGGCGAAGCAAAACGGTTCCAGCTCTGCACCGATAATTTGGTCGATCAGCCGCTGAAAGGTTGCAGGAGAATTATGCAGACCGAACGGCATTCTAGTAAATTGGAACAATCCACGATGAGGAACAGTAAAGGCAGTAAGCGGTTTGGATTCCGGAGTTAAAGGAATTTGCCAATAAGCAGAACGAATGTCCAAACTCGAGAGAAATCTAGCATCCCGTAAGCGATCCAAGATAGAAGTGATATACGGCAGAGGATAAGCGTTGCGTTCCGTGACCTGATTTAGCTTCCGATAGTCAATGCAAAACCGATAGGAGTTGTCTTTCTTCCTAACCAAGACCACAGGACTGGACCATGGACTGGTGGATGGCTCTACTACACCTAACTGTAGCATCTTGTCCAGTTCTTCATTGACAATCCGAGATAGTACTGGTGATAGAGGATAGTACCGTTGTTTAATTGGCTCAGCCTTGGTATGGATACTGTGTTGAACGAGCTGGGTACACCCTAGACCAGATGGCTGTAAAGAAAAGCTGGCAGAGATAGCAGCCTCTAGCGAAGACTGTTGCGACCTTGATAAGTCGTCTTTGATGTTCAGCGCACTCGAATGAACCGCATGTCCAACCGCATCAGTACCAAAGGACCAATGACCCTTGCTGAAATCTGGTACGAAGGCCATCGCCTTCCAAAAGTCGATTCCCAATATCAACCCTTGAGAAATCTCAGGAACCACTAAGGTTTCTATTACCTTGGTTTTTCCCTCTAAGGTATACGGAAGAGAAACAACACCCAAAATGGCACATTGTCCACCATTAGCCACGTTACAAAAAGTCGAAGTAGATTTTTTAAGGACACCTTAAGGGACTGAAGCAAATGCCAACCGATACTTCCTAGTATCGTCCTAGAAGATCCTGTATCCAGTAAGGCTTTAAAAGGTATGCCCAGCACTGATACGTTAAGAAAAGGTCGTTCATCACCACGAACGCTAGCAAAAATAAAGTTAAGTAACAATTGTTGAGAGTGGTCTAGATCAGTAAAAGAAGAATCCGAGGTTGAGAGAGAAGTAGAACCTACGACTCGGTCCGAGGGTTCTGACGTGCGTTTCCCTGCGGCGAACATTGGGAGCACTTAGGCTTGGTAACACCTGCCTTTCCACAGCCAAAACAATGAAGGTTCTGTGGGTTTGGACAACGAGGAGAAACATGTCCCGTATTCCCGCAATTCCAGCAACGTACAGGTCCCCTGTAAGAGTTGAGAGGCCTAGAAGGAATAGTCGAAGAGACCGAAGAACAAGAAGAAGTATTCAAAGAAGAAGTTTCTGGAGCGACGTAAGCTAGGTTAGGTTCCAGCAAAGAAGTCACGCGTCTAGTAGGTGGTGGTTTGAAAGATTGGGTTAAGAATTGACTATGCTCAATCTTTTTCCCAAGCGACAATAGATGCGAGATGGTTGAGACATCATGAAGAGCCAAGGCCGTTTGGAAATATGGCGTTAGATTGCGCCTGATTATTCGGATCTGTTGTGGTTCCGATAATGGTTCACTCAACCGTGAGAAAAGGCTTTGCATAGTAGCCAAGTATATCCCAAACCCCTCATGAGCACCCATGGTTCGTGCCTTAATTTCGTCCAGCAATCGATCGTTGTAATCCACCGGAAGAAACTCCGATTGTAGTAAACGCACCACATCCTTCCACGAAGACAGCGATTGTCGATGAGCCCTGAAGAGAAGAAGAGCTTTTCCAGTTAAGAGTTCTGGAGCACCATGAAACAATTGCGTCAGAGAAATTCCCCTAGCCGTGCTTAATTCCTCCAAGCGAGTAAGAAATTCAGAAAGAGATGTTTTACCATCCCCAGAAAAAGTTAAGTTTAGTTTCGCTGTAGCAACAGATTTAGAAAAGTAGGAAGCACTACAAGAGGCAACAGGTGTTGGTTCTGGTTCGACATCAGACTCCGATGATAGTTGGTCAGGTTCACCTTCGTCCTCAGTAACCGTTAATTTAGGACTAGAAGTAACAGCTTGACTGAACCCAAAAGTAGTATGCCGATGCTTCTTGATCATAGAATCAATAGTGTTATGAAGATCGGTAAGAGAAAGTAGAAGAGAATTCCTATTGGCAGCTTGTTCTGTCGAGGTGGCAACCATCAGCTTGCACCTGCGAATAGTATGAGTCCAAAGAGTAGAAAAACGAAGAAATTCCGAAGTTGTGCTGTCACCAGTGAAATTATCAACGAACGTACGAAGCTCCCCTAAAGAGACATTTACCGCAGTTACATCGGTTTCATACTCGATGCTGTATTTAATTTCGGATAAAGATTTTTCCGCTTCCAGCTGAAGAGCACTACGGACCAGTTTCCGAAGACCCTCCACCGAAACGTCAGCACTAAGTCCCCTAGAAGCTAACTCGTATCGCAGTTCGTGTTGTTTAAGGCGATTGACCTCGAATTTCCACACTTTCGGCATTTTAAATAAAATCTCCTAGCTTCCAATACAAAAAAGAATAAACTCGAACCCACAACAACAAGTAAGAAAGAGAAAACAGTATTAAAATACTAACCCTAGAATAATAAAACAATTTTAAGTAAATGTCCTATTACTGATCAAACTGATAGTAATAAGGAAAGCAAGCAATAGCACTAAGTACTAGAGAGAGAGAAAAATAAAATTTCCAAAGAGAATCGAACGACAAGTAAAGAAAAATACTCGAGCAACCTTGACTGATAATCCGATTTCACAAAAAGAAAGAAACGAGAAGAAAATCGAGCCCCGAAGTTGGGATGCCAATTTCTTGCTACGGTTAATTGAAGAAAGATAAGTGTTGCCGGCAGCCGAAGAGTAGGGCGTGGGTGAGAAAAAGGATCCACCGCTTCTTCAGAACTGTCTTGAATTAAACCGAGGGCGCCATAGTCCTAATGCGTGGATACAAACCTGCTTCCGAACTAAAGAAACAGACGCAACAATCAACCGTAACAAATTAAAGGAGCAATAAATACAATAAAGAGAGAGAGACACAAGTAACCTACAAAACGTTATATTTAATAACACACCATAAAAAAAAGGAACAGGGCACAATTTAAATATATATCCCTTTACAATTTAAGTTAATTCTACGAAGCGTATTCGTTCGTATTCCTATATATATTCGTACACAAAAGAAGGAAACAATATATAATTAATAGCAAGTTATTAATTTATGAGTTACGCCACTGGCGTTATATAATCTAACAAGATGGCGACGTGACCCCACCCGTACAATACGAAGGTGTATTTAGTGTTCGCAGTTGCAATATTTAGCAAAAAAGTATCGGAGATTTAGGTGTTTCCCCAAAAGAGCGCTCTTCCGTGGTAGTACACTTCTACTCTAAAGATCCCCAGGCAATGGTGGGTAAATGAAGCAAGTTCGCGCCTTTACGGTACACATTCGTGTATAGATTGGGCCAATATATGCGCCACAACAAGTTAATTAATTATATTGTAGTGAATTAACAGAAAAAGATTATAAATACGTGAACAAATACGTTTCGAGTTCCAAATATTTAACTGCACTTAAGGTGCCAAGACAAGTTGTACTTATTTAGGTGTTACGCTTGAGACGTTTTCGGTAGCAGTGTGACGTCCCGGAGATGGTTTGTTTTCAGCGTAGAAGTATAACTAGAAAGATCTGACCTTATGTTGTAGATAGAGGTTTACGATGTTGACACACAGGAGGAGATACAGATATGTGGTGTCGGTGCCGGCTGCGGCGACCCCTAATTTCGGTAGGATGTCCCGTACTTCAGCAATTTTAACAGCGAACCCCAAGTATGCGACACACGCAGCGACAAGACAAAAAAGGTAGAAAGAGATCCCACGATGAATTTAATCAGCCAGGTAATTGGTTTTGTTTAGGTCAAAAGAACCTTTAAAGCCGAGTAATTTTAATCCCGGAGTACTCTAATCCCGGAGTAACTCGCCTTATCTGAAAATTATGCACGGTGTAACGTTGAGGAAGCCATGAAGAATATTTGTCGTACCTGAATGCAATCGAGCGACCATTAGAAGCAATTAGTACACGCATCCGTCCTAAGATAAACTTCGGAAAATCGAGTAATCAATCCTTTCCCCAGCTAAAAATATACTGCTATACATTGAAAGTTTGCAGGGTCCTATACATACCACTAGAAAATTTGACGGAATTACGATTAAGCACTCAGATGAAGGCAAATTTGAATTTCATGTAACACGACGTGATGGTGGTTGTCACCAGGCGGAAATTGAAGAAACCGAAAATGTATTGGCCAATTAGGACAACGCGGAAGTTGAATTCTGGGAATTAAATCCCCAAAATTTTCGTTAAGGAGCAAATACGGAGAAATGTCGCGTTTACACCTCGACTCCTTGCATTGGGTGTTGCCTAACTCACAGTGACCGTTACAAATTTTTTTATTCAAATTTCTTTTTATTTTAAAATATTTTTTTTTATTCTTGAAGAATTTATAAAATAAATTATAAAATAAAAAATATTTTAAAAAAATAATTTTTCTTTTTTTTTATTTTCATTTTTACTTTTTTTTTTTTTTTTTTTTTTCTTTTTTCTCCCCTTTATTTGCATATTTTTTTTTTTCAGATGTATTTCAATTTTTTTTTTTTTTAAACTTCTCTTTTTATTTCATTAAATATTAATAATAATATAATTGTTATTTTTTGTAAGGGTTTTTTTTGTTTAATTCCCTTTATTTTTTTTTTTTTTTACAAGTAGAAGTTAAAAAATAATTGAAAAATTTTAATTATATTTCACACCCAACCAGGCCCCCCCCTCTTCAATATAAAATAAATTATTTTGAGTAAAGAAGAGCTTTTTTCTAAAAAACCTTTTTGGGGAGTATTTTGGCGGTAAATTTAAATTTTGATGGTTTAGATACAACAGTTGACAGGCGTAATATGGGTTGCATATATTTAGGAGTAGTAGAGGTATGGATCATTACAATACTTAGAATTATTTAAAAGAATATATCGGTAAAGTTGGTATAATTAATGCGTGATGTTAAAGACGGTTATTACAAACTGAGAACTGCTTCGGACTCTGCCAGTTAGGGTAAGTTGCGCTCACCCTTACTTAAATGTATTAACGGTAAACAAATTCACTGCATTTGTGAGTGTATACTAAATGGGTTAACAGGAAAAGTATTGCTATCTACTTCTAAAACATCGTCTCTCTTCTTGGGAGAGACGATCAGGGCAAACAGGGGAATTAATAAAAAGATAAGGCAATTACTGGTACTACAAGATGGTAAGGGCTTTTTCTTCCGCTCATTGTAGGTCCTCTACTAGGAGGTGTATTGGAAAGCATTTTAATTAATTTAAAGGATATGGAGTATAGAATAATTCTTGTATCACCAGAAAAATCATCCGAAATAACGCAAAATAATGTTTTGTTTCAACTAGCTGGTGAAATGCATCAAGTTTTGGAATCAAAACTGCCAAATCACAATAAGATGCAAGAATATAATCAAGTCTTTCAAAAGTATTTACATACTCGACGTCGTATTAGTATACGACTATTAAATCATAATCAAAAAGTCTTTCAAAAGATTTAAACACATTACCTCCTATGTGTAAGAATGAAGCAAAAATCTCATTATTTAACCGCCGTGGGTGATATAAATTGGGATACCTAAAAAGATAACCGTCACAATAAAGAAGAAATATTCTGCCGTGATAAGTAAAAGAACCCTAACTGTATTTTTTTTGAAGAATGAAACGGGGCTGTCTGTTTATTCCTAGCTAGTTTTAGTGTATCAAAGGCTCATCATAAAAAGAACATAAGTCAATCAAGACTTGAATTGATGTTTTACATCACTCATTTTATAATGGCCTAAAATCCTGAAAATAGAGATGGTAGTATTTTACTGATAGTACACGTGATTAAAGATTATTGTAACCAGAAAGCTGTTCCATTTTTTAAAAGGTTCAATCATTTCAACCCAAGTGAATGTTTTGAACCAATATACATATACAATATACGAAAAACAAAATGAATATATCCAACAATTTAAGTTTTTATTTTAAAAATCTTTAGCAATCGTTAACATTTTACAGAAAAAATGTTTCTGAAAGTCGCAAACAATTTTCGTTTTTCTTTATTGGCGCGTTTATCCCTGTAAACTCAATTCGTCTGTCTGAACCTAAAGAATCTGCAAGCTCACTAAATCAAAACACAGTATCATTAGTAGCTCAGACGTAAACAAGGAGAACAGCCAAACGTTGTTGATGTTTCAGGGCGTTGGCTTAACGCAGTAAACTCAAGTGGTCCCATTGAATCCAGGAGTGTTCAAACTTACTAAACCAACACACAGTATTGTTAGCAATTGAAGCGTAACCAACAAGAACAATAACTATGTTATATGTTTCTGGAGATTGGCTTATCGCAGTAAACTCAAGTGATCCCGTGAAGCTATAAAGAGTTTTCAAGCTTATTGAATCAACACACAAGTTAATTAACAGCTTAGGTATTAACAACGAAAACAACAAAAGTTGACTTACAGCAGTAAACTCAAGTCGTTTATTTGAATTTATAGAGTCTTCAAACTTACTAAATCAACACATAATATCATTAGCAGCTTATGTATAAACATCGAGAACAATGAAAGCTTGTTTCTGAACTTTGGTTCACCTTACTAACCTCAAGTGGTCCCTTTGAATCTAAGAGTCTTCAAACTTACTAAATCAACACACAGTATCATTAACAATTCAGGCGTAATCAACGAGAACAATAACTATGTTGATGTCTCTAGACGGCGACTTACCGAAGTAAACTCAAGTGATCCCGTGAAGCTACAAAAAAGTCTTCAAGTTTACTAAATCAGCACACAGTATAATTAGCAGCTTAGGTACAAACAACGAAAACAACCAAAGTTGACTTACCGCCGTAAACTGAAGTCGTTCATTTGAACTTATAGAGCCTTCAAGCTTACTAAATCAACACATAATATCATTAGCAGCTCATGTGTAAACATCGAGAACAACGAAACTTGTTTCTGAGCGTTGGTTTACCTCACTAACCTCAAGTGGTCCCTTTGAATCTAAGAGTCTTCAAACTTACTAAATCAACACACAGTATCATTAGCAGCTCAGGCGTAACCAACGAGAACAATAACTATGTTGATGTTTCTGGTCTTCAAGCTTAGTAAACCAACAAACAGTATCATTAACGACTTAAGTATAAACAACGAAAACAACCAAAGTTGACTTACCGGAGTAAACTCAAGTAGTTCATTTGAATTTATAGAGCCTTTAAGCTTAATAAATCTACACACAGTATCATTAGCAGTTCATGTGTAAACAACCAGAACAACAAAACTTGTTTCTGGGCGGGGGCTTACCTCACTAAACTCAAGTGGTCACTTTGAATCTAAGAGTTTTTAAGTAGAATAACAAAACTTTGTTAATGTTTCAGGGCGTTGGCTTACCGCAGTAAACTCAAGTGATCCCTTTGAATCAAAAAGTCTTCAAACTTACTAAATCAACACACAGTATTATTAGCAGCTCAAGCGTAATCAACAAGAACAATAACTATGTTGATGTTTCTGGACGTTGGCTTACCGCAAGAAAATTCAAGCTTACTAAATCAACACACAGTATCATTAGCAGCTTAGGTATAATCAACGAAAACAACCAAATTTTGTCTCTGTTTCTGGACGTTGACCTACCGCAGTAAACTCAAGTCGTATTTTTAAATTTTTAGAGTCATCAAGCTTTCCGTATTAACACACAGTATCATTAGCAACTCATGTGTAAACAACAAAAACAACAAAGCTTGCTTCTGGGTGTTGGCTTACTTTGGTAAACTGAAGTAGTCCCTTTTATTCTAATAGCCTTCAAACTTACTAAATCAACACACAGTATCATTAGCAGCTCAGGCGTAACCAACAACAACAATAACTATGTAGATGTTTCTGGGCGTTGACTTACCGCAGTAAACTCAAGTGGTCCCGTGATGCTAAAAATGAGTCTTCAAGCTTACTAAACCAACAAACAGTATCATTAGCAGTTTAGGTATAAACAACAATAACAACCACAGTTGACTTACCGCAGTAAACTCTAGTCGTTCATTTGAATTTATAAAGTCTTCAAGTTTACTAATTCAACACACAGTATCATTAGCAGCTCATGTGTAAACAACGAAGCTTGTTTCTGAGAGTTGGTTTACTTCACTAACCTTAAGTGGTCTCTTTGAATCTAAGAGTCTTCAAACTTACTAAATAAACACACAGTATCATTAGCAGCTTAGGTATAAACAACGAAAACAACCAAATTTTGTCTGTGTTTCTGGACGTTGACTTACCGAAGTAAACTCAAGTCGTTTCTTTAAATTTTTAGAGTAATCAAGCTTACTAAATCAACACACAGTATCATTAGCAACTCAAGTGTAAACAACGAAAACAACAAAGGTTGTTTCTGGGCGGTCGCTTACTTCACTAAACTCAAGTGGTCCCTTTGAATCTAAGAGTCTTCAAACTTACTAAATCAACACACAGTATCATTCGCAGCTCAGGCGTAACCAACGAGAACAATAACTATGTTGATGTTTCTGGACGTTGACTTACCGCAGTAAACTCAAGTTGTCCCGTGATGCTAAAAAAGAGTCTTCAAGCTTACTAAATCAACAAACAGTATCATTAGCAGTTTAGGTATAAACAACAATAACAACCACAGTTGACTTACCGCGGTAAACTCAAGTCGTTCATTTGAATTTATAAAATCTTCAAGTTTACTAAATCAACACGCAGTATTATTAGCAGCTCATATGTAAACAACAAAAACAACAGAGCTTGCTTCTGGGTGTTGGCTTACTTTGGTAAACTGAAGTGGTCTCTTTGATTCTAAGAGCCTTCAAACTTACTAAATCAACACACAGTATCATTAGCAGCTCAGGCGTAATCAACAAGAACAATAACTATGTTGATGTTTCTGGACGTTGACTTACCGCAGTAAACTCAAGTGGTCCCGTGATGCTAAAAAAGAGTCTTCAAGCTTACTAAACCAACAAACAGTATTATTAGCAGTTTAGGTATAAACAACAATAACAACCACAGTTGACTTACCGCAGTATACTCAAGTCGTTCATTTGAATTTATAAAATCTTCAAGTTTACTAAATCAACACACAGTATCATTAGCAGCTCAAGCGTAACCAACGAGAACAATAATTATGTTGATGTTTCTGGACGTTGACTTACGGCAGTAAATTCAAGTGGTCCCGTGATGCTATAATAGAGTCTCCAAGCTTACTAAACCAATAAACAGTATCATTAGCAGTTTAGGTATACACAACAATAACAACCACAGTTGACTTACCGCAGTAAACTCAAGTCGTTCATTTGAATTTATAGTCTTCAAGCTTACTAAATCAACACACAATATCATTAGCAGCTCAAGTGTAAACAACGAAAACAACGAAGATTGTTTCTGAGCGTTGGTTTACCGTACTAACCTTAAGTTGTTCATTTGAACCTAAGAGTTTTCAAACTTACTAAATCAACACACAGTATCATTAGCAGCGCAGGCGTAACCAACGAGAACAATAACTATGTTGATGTTTCTGGACGTTGACTTACCGAAGTAAACTCAAGTGATCCCGTAAAGCTGTAAAAGAGTCTTTAAGCTTACTAAATCAACACACAGTATCATTATCAGCTCATGTGTAAACAACGAGAACAACCAAACTTGTTTCTGAGCGTTGGTTTATCTAACTAAACTCAAGTTGTCCCTTTGAATCGAATTGTTTTCAGATTTACTAAATCAACACACAGTATCATTAGCAGCTCAAGCGTAAGCAAAGAAAACAATAACCATGTCGATGTTTCTGGATGTGGGCTTATCGCAGTAAACTCAAGTGGTCCCGTGAAACTATAAAAGAGTCTTCAAACTTACTAAATCAACAAACAGTATCATTAACAGGTCAGGCGTAACCAACGAGAACAATAACTATGTTAATGTTTCTGGACATTCGCTTACCTTCGTAAACTCAAGTGGTCTCTTTGAATCTAAGAGTCTTCAAACTTACTAAATTAATACACAGAATTATTAGCAGCTCAGGCAGAACCAACAAGAACAATAAGATTTTGTTTATATTTTGGATGTGAACTTTCCGCTGTAAACTGTGGCAGTCTTTTGTGAATTCATTTATTGTACATTATACCATTCTTCTGTGCTGTGATGTCAGTGTAATGCATTATGACCCAGTTTGTCTTGGCAAAGTATTTGCTTCAGGGTTTAGGAAAACCACCAAAACCTAAACTTGCCAACAATCCATAGTATCTTCAAGCTTGCGAAATTCACATTCTGTAAACTACCATATTTTATTTTTTGTTTCCGGATGTCGGCTTACTGCAGTAAACACAAATTTTCTTTTGAATTGTCAATGCTTGATAATCTTTGGGGACTCTACTTGTTTTTCCTTAGTCTCCTTACAGTTGAAATCAGAAAAACTAATAGAAATAGTTTATTGATTAATTTTAACCGTTACAGCCACCAACAAGCTTGAATACCATTAGCAAGCCCCAAAACCAATGCAACCCAAAAAGTTAATTTATAATTTGCTGCGTTTAAATGTGTCAAGTTACCTATAATATGCCAATACGCATATTTTTACTTTACTTTTTCAAATTTTAACAATAATTAAAATTTTGTTATACACGTAAACGCAGTTGCCTTATCAATTTAGTGTAATTTAGATATTTAATTCATTGCGCTAAAATGTTAATTCAAAATCTTTTCAAACGGACCAATTTTAGAATGGTCATTAGTGAAAGTTTACGCAATGAAACTGAATCATTGCAAATGACAAGAATATATTGAACATAAAAAATATTTTGATTGTAACGCAATGAAATAAAATTATACTCCGTTTTTTGGCGAATTTGAGGAATTGAAGTGGAGTATTAAAAAAAATGGCTATAATGTTTGGGCACTTTAAAGCAGATACATTCCATTGTTAAAACCAAAATTGCATTGTTAACGTAGCGCTACATCATAAAAGCGTCACTTTCTTAAAACAATCTAAAAAGAACGTAAAGTAGAAATTAAATGGTCTTGTTTTTATTTTGGGGTTTTATGTTAGTTTTTGTAAAAATGTACTGTGGTAACTAATGAATAAATGTATTCGGCACCAAAGAAAAGAGAAGTTAAAATTTGGAATAATAATAAATTCCATGTAGAAGACACGCAGATACAAGTTTAATCGCGTTAAAACCTGTGAAAATAAAAATTATATACTTGACGAAATAAAAATGCTTGCTTACCGTATTCAAAAAGATATCATCTATCATAATTAGATATTATTGTAATGGAGATTATTTAAAAATAATTCTAAACAAATACACTGTCCCATTACCCTTTTTTTTGCGACGCGTTTAAAAAACGATAAGCTCCCGATTAGTTAGTTTGGGTTTGAAGTTCTATTGAAAAAAACAGAAATAAAACAAAAAATCTCTTACCTGTACTGAAAACCTCCAAAGTCAAAATTTACCTTAACAAGTTACCCTTACAGTTACAAAAGTAAAAAAACTAAAATTTGCAAATAACACATGTTTGTATTAAAATTAAGTGAAATGCTGTTCGTGGAATTATAATCAATTTACCTTCTTCGTTTCAAATTTGAATTAATAAAATTTTTACCTTGTTAACGTCCTATCTCCCCAAATTCACAACACAAACTAAATATTTTATTTAAAGTAATTTCATCGATACGCGTATAAATCAAGTTTTGGTTTTTACGTCAGTAGTTTTAAAGAATAACCTATTGATCTTGTTCTTTGTAATACAATTAATGTGTCTGATAAAAATAATTTCTAAATTTTTACTCTTTTTTTGATATGTCATCGAAAATAACAATGTATGTAACCAGCGACTAACCGCATGATTTTCTATAACGAATGTTATAACATATGATTTACAAAAAAATCTATATTTTTTCACATATTATCGCAGATTTTGGCCTTTTTAAATTTGGAAGTCGGTATATAAGACGTAACGATACATGGATATTTTTGTCAAAAATATTTAGTTTTTCCAAAATACGGCTTGTATATTTCACTTAAAATTATTATTTAAAAATTACTTAAAAATTAAGATTCTACATATAACATGTTATTTCATTGAGAAATATCATGTATATTTTCTAGTTTATAAGATTTAAAAGTTTGATAATGGGCTAGTTTTGACCGAAACTAGTTACAACTTACATCTTTTAGTTTTTAATAAAATTTATCATGATTGGCTAATGACTACAAGTTAGCACCACATTATTTATGTAATATGGATCCCATATCATCAGTTCCTGACAGTAAATTAGCGGGCTATTAAGAAGAACATTAAAACATATTTGTCTAAGCAATTTTCTACTTTTGGCTGGGAGTTTGTAACGTTTGAATGTGTAAACGCTCCTCCTGTGTACACACTCCTTAACCCAAATTTGGCGGACATTACTTTTGTATTGGTTTCCGCGTTGTTAACTTGAAACTGTCCACGATTGGTCCGCTGCATTTTAACACTTCCGGAAAGCTTGTTCTGAATCAACCGTTCACGAGGGAGAAGATAAACCCTCATCCAAAAATTTCCTCGCTTGAAGGGTAATCAGGCCGATGGTAAGAGATTCTGAAACCATCAACGTTTTAAAAACTTTATTTTGTAGGTAAAACATACAATACCGCATAAAGTGGCTTTTAAAATTTGCTAAAAGTTGTGCTCCACGTGAACTGTTCAATAAGCACGTCCTGCATTCTTCAGGTTAGGGAAGCTTTTTACATCAGGTATACGATTGCCCTCGAGGTTTATCTATCGCTAACATCCCTATGTTTATTCTAGAGAAGGTGGTTTATGTCTCCTATTACAAATACATTCTCTTCCGGTTGTTCCTTCGTCAACTTGTACGGCTATTGCGGGTCTACTCATGGCTTTTGGAGGCGTTGTGCCGAAAGAGCTACCCACGATTCGCAGACACGGTGGAGGCTCATTCCGAACCGTTAGTACCATTGAGAGCAAGAGTAATACTCTCTACTGCTGCGTAGAAGGTCAGAGGTTTTATTATCTTTTTAATTGCGCGTGAACCTGCAGTCGACCTATCACTCAAGTAGAAGTCACCCTTGACACCAACTATCAGGCGCAAACGTAGAAAAATTTACACGGATTATTTGTCGCTCGAATGTGTAATTGCATAATATACCTGGAACGTTAACTAGTTATAGATAAGAGTATTTAATACCTACGTGGTGTATAAGTCGTGTAAGAATTTAAACCTCAATCTTAATTAAGCCGAACGCATTTAGTTCCATTGACCCTCCCGGTACGAGCTCGTCCCCAGACAGGCCAAAGTGAACAATCGTTTAAACTTCGCGGTGACTGAATTAGTCTTAAAACTTTCCTTACACGTCTTCCTTAAATTCATGTAATCTGGTAACGTTACTCAGTACCATAAATCGACACATTCTAGGTTAAGTTCACCTAGGCGTACCTTCAGTACGCGAAATATCAATTGTATATACGAGATAGTGGCGTAGCAGTGGTAAATATTTGGGTAATTCTCTTTACTTTAACTTGTAATTCTATGTAGCTTTAGTCATTTTCGTGTTACCTGAATGTTTAATGCTGTACGTTACCCGTTTTAGCTCTGTGTGTATTCGTAATATATCTAAAAGTCTATTTAATGCTGTGAACTATCACAAATTCGTTTGTGTATTGGGGTGAATAAATATTGTGTGAAGGTTTCTCTGACTTTTTATGTCGAATTCTTTCGTGATTTGTTTCCTTTTCTGTATATTCTGCTGCGGACAAAGTTAGCTGCTGACCTTTTGGTTCTGGGTCAGATTCTCTCTCCAGCGTTACTCGAACCTGGCGCCCTACCTTTTTAATTTTTTTTCTATAGGTTCTAGGAATAACGTTGACTTTCCTAACCCGCACCCTTACTCTCCACTGAGGGGCATACTTTTCCTAACAACTGACCGTAACACAACCCTCCCTGTAAACGATGTTCTGTTAGAGTCAAATTATTTTTTTATAAATGTAGAACGACTGTATAAAAGCATGACGCTGAATATTTCCACAACTTTGTCAAAGATGGCAAGAAGTCAACGACGTATGCAACGGGTACAAGAATATTTGATTGTTTTTTTTCACTTCACACCGATTCTGTTAAATTATACCAAGAAATTATTTTGGTTTTCCAGTATCTTTGTCCATCAATTTTGCTGATACATTGATGATATTTAGTACCACATACAACGCATATAGAGTTTCTTCTACTTTTCGATGTTTCTAAGAGCGAATTTGTGTAGGAATATCCTTCTTTACCCTTTTTAAGTGTCCACCCGTTCCTTTTCGGTAACAAGCGTTTATATATATAATAATTATTTTAATACCACTCATATTTGGTTTGTTGGGAATACTACTGCAGATAAGTGTATGGTTTACAATTTTGAATAAACGTCAAAAAAATTCACTAATTTTCAGCAACTGATGGATGTTTGTTCTTATCGCTATCTTCAAAATATTCATCATTTCTCTAATAATACCGCGAACTGTCCCTTGCGTACTAAAAAATCTTTTGAGTTCTTCATTGTTGTATTCATTGTAGAGCAACATTGCAAGATATTTTTGAAATTTATTCTCATTTATAGCAGGTTCTTTTGCTCTCTGACTTGTCTTTGCGCATATATTTTAATTTTATTCAAATTACTAATTTGACCTAACACTATTTTCTGTACAAATATTAAAGCAGACACATTTCTTCTTCCAATAGTGCCTTTTATTAACTTTAGCCAGTAGTTGATCTTGATCACAATGTGGCGGATAATAAATCCATACATTTTGAAGTATAATGTATAATTATAATGTCAATGTCAATCTATACTGACGTATTTTTCTTTCACTGTGATAATTTAAATGTTTTTTTCAATTTTAATAATCTAATTGAAGTGTTTTATATGTGACTTGATGAATTAATAATCATTACAACTACTTGTATAATAATTATTACAAATTAGTTTTTTATAAAAATGAAGTGTGAAAAATGTAAAGAATTTTTTATTGATGAAGATGCAATTTTATGTTCAATTTGTAAAGAAAATAAGCATTTTACTTGCCATGGTGACAATGAAAGAAAATTTAAAAACATGAGTCAAGACAAGAAAGATGATTGGAAATGTAATGAATGTAAAATAAACCATGAAAGAAACATCATAGAAATTGAAAATATTAATTTACAATAACTTTAGCTGAAATGAAAAATTTATTTAGAGAAGAATTGCGTTCAATAAAAAAAGAAGACGTACGAAATATGAGTGAATCATTACAATTTATGAATCACATTTTGAAAATCTTAAATCAAAATTTAAAAATAATTAATGAAGAAAATAAAGCCCTTAAAAATAACAATTTCAGAAATTAAAGAAGTTAATGAACAATTACAAGAAGAAAATGAACAACTCAGATCTACACAAGACAAGAAAAATATTTTAGTGCAAAAATATTCCTCAAACATCAAATGAAAATATAAATTTAATTGTTGAGAAGAATTAGCGGAAGCGAGTAGAAGTAGATTATGATTACAGGGATATCAGTATAGCCCACCGACTTCCTAGGAAATAATGAAAGCAACTCACCTGCAAACTGTAATAATAATAGATGTACAAGAAGATCTATAAAGGATAATTGGATGAAAAAAATTTAAAATAAAAGCTGATCAAGTTAAAAATATGGGTTAACCATTTGAATTTACTTTGCAGTCATTTCGATCAAAATATAAAATTTTCTTTTTTCAATCAATTAACACCAAAGACATCTAAATTCATTTAATTTTCTAAAGAATTATCAAAAAGAAATAGTGGAAAAATACGTATGGATAAAAAAAATGCAAAACTACTTTTAATTCTGAAACAATGAAATTTTGGATACCTATAATAATTAACATCTGATTCAACAACTAATAGAGATACACTGAAGTAAAAACTGTTAGTATAAATAATTTAATGTAATTTTTTTAGACTTATGACAGATACAAACTTCATAAATGACTTTTTTAACAAAAAATTATCAACCGAAAGCATTATATAAAGAAAACTTCAAAAACTGACTTATTCCAAATATGAAATAATAATTTTACACTTTTAAATTCACGTAGCGTACAAAAAACATAATTAAAAATCCAAACATTAATTTACCGAATTTAATAAACAAAATATACTTTCAATTGATATTATACTTTAACTAAAAACACCTCATATTTATCACATCTCCTAGTATAGACATAAATCAAGTATTGAGGAATGGACTTTGGCACAAAAACAGATAACAGATATTGATATGATAATTGGTGATATGAACATAGATCTGTTAAATAAAAGATAATGACCACACTGACTTCTATATGACTAATTTTAATAACAAATGGCTATCAATAATGTGTATGGCTTACCAACCAGAGTTATATACATAGATAAAGTAAAAACAAAAAACAATTATTTTTGAAACTTATATAACTGACCATTACGCTCAACTGATGGGTATAAATTGGAAATCAAAATTAACACAAAAATTTATAAAAAATAACCATATAAAACAAATAATAAATAATAAAATTGGTCGAACTTTTTTGAACTAGACCATAATTGGAATAACAAATTTAATTATTGTAATAATGTAGATAACTCACATAAATTTACTAACTAAAGAAATAACTGAAAAGTTTAAAAGCAACAAATACAATTATTGTAAAAA
Source organism: Abscondita cerata (assembly GCA_030710515.1). Classification (NCBI taxonomy): domain Eukaryota; kingdom Metazoa; phylum Arthropoda; class Insecta; order Coleoptera; family Lampyridae; genus Abscondita; species Abscondita cerata. Next base: position 25,132 of record JALBCR010004831.1, on the reverse strand, counting down.
CCAAAATTTAGACCAATTAAATCATGGATTACCCCAAATATATAGTTATGTCTATTAGAAAACGAGATAAAATTAGACATAAACTCAAAAATCAACCATTTAATGAAAAATTACTCCGTTTATTATAGAAATTACAGAAAATACATTAACAAAAAATTATCAGACATTATAAAATAAAAAGAGAACAAGCAAAATTTAACAATAAAAATTTTGGACAATTACCAACGATCTTCAGTACAGAAACAAAAAAAAAATAATCTATTGTAATTGAATTAAAAATGGATGGACAGTTAATTACAACTACTACTGAAACAGACACAAAAAAGATAGCTAAAGAATTTAACAAAATACTTTATAAATGTAGAAAAACTATAGCTCAAGAAATAGGAACCATTCGTAAGTGACAACGTGTAAAATCAACAGTTAAATTTTTAAAATTCAACTCCATTAAAATTTGATAAAATAACTGAAGAACAAAATTGCAAAAACAATTAATGACTGCATTAGTAAATCTCTCCGGGAAGAAGATGGACTTACAGCTATAACATTAAAATCAATAACGGACTATATAAAGACCCCACTCAATAAAAGTTCTAAGTAAAGGTATACACAACAGGACATTATTCAGAAAATTTTAAAAAAGCCACGGTTGTGTTCTAGTATACAAGGGCACTTTTTACAAAATATTTGAAAAATTTATAAAAAAAGATTAACATTATTTCTGGAAGATAATAAAATTAAACCAATTAATCATATTTAAAAGATATGGGTATCCGTAATAATAGAATTATTATTTTTTGAAAATTATTTATAACATTGTATTCAAAGGGTAAAAATATAATGAAATACTAGGTGATTAGAGGATGTGACAGATTATGGTCTACCACAAGAAACTGTTCTGTCTCCTGCCTTTATATATTGTGTACGCAGCACTTCTTTTTAGACTGAAAGATAAACAAATTGAAATAATAGGATTTGGTTGATGATACAGTAGTAACTTATTACAGATAGATATGGACATCTAAGCTATATAAAAGTTGAAGAAAAATGAAAGAAATTTCATTTTAGTTAGCTAAACATTCACTAAAAACTAAATATAAATAAAACATCAATTATCCCTTCTCACTTAATAAATAACTGGTCTCTCGATTTAACAACAAAATTATTTACATGAAATAATAAATGAACAAACAATACAGATACTTACAAACAAGTAGCATATCTACAAAATATTTAGGGAATAATAATTGATTGGCATTTAAATGCGTCGTTTTAGACTCATCACTAATTCTAAACAAAATGTCTGGTCAAAAAATTTGAGCTACATTAGTTGATTAAGAATTATAAAAATTGAAATATTGGTAAAGATAGTCAACCTTATGGGATTATGCGACCCCGAAATTTGTTCTAAACATCAGAGGTCGGTAGTATCGCTTTGTGTTAAGAAAATACGTCAATTGTATTGTAGAATTTACAGAACAGTATTGCCGATAAATGTGAAATAGAAAACTGTAATTTTGCTGATAGTTTATGCTAAGGCACGACATTGTTGCCAATGCATCATGCCGTTGATTGAAATATTGGTGCATTGAGTCAATGTTGACAAACAAACAAAAACATGCGTTCTACAATATACAAGAATTTATTGATTTTTGTCGACGTACTAATTAAATGTGTGTCCTTTGTTATATATTTTTTTCTATTGTCTGTTAATTGTTCAATGTAATAATATTTATTTGTATCTTTCTTACGTAAGGTTATAACAATGGTTATACCATCATGACAAACACATATATGTACAAAGATTGTATACATACATGTGAATAAAGTTTATTATTATGAAAAACCTGCAGATTTAAAAGTATTAATTTCGTAAAGAAATCGTTGAAAACGTTCTCCCAAAAAAAAACAATTTCTTTAAATACTTTTGAAAATTCCATACTCATATATTTATTACATTAACATCGTTTATCCGTTGAAAATGTTTTAAAATCTATTAGGCTTACGCACAGTAATTTCTAAATTTTGGTCATTGAAATTAAAATTTTTAACATAGAAACGCTTTTTTTTATGTTGGAACGAATGTTGAATTTTCTTATATTACAATCTAACGTACTCAACTGTTTGCATCTAAACAATATTATAACAAGCCTACTCATTTACTAAAGGTGTTGCTAAAGTATGCAATTGTAGAATTTCTGACTAAGCCGATATGAATGTGACTCATAAACGATAATCCGGAAGACTCCTCGTAATACATTTGTTTCAATATCAACTTTAGGTGTACTTATATTTTAAGATATGATAAACGCATTAAAGAAGCATCTATGCAAAGCTTAATGATTATCTGTTTATTTGTTACAATGAAAATATTACAATCAAGATTGGTTTTTGGCATGTATTTCCTGAGCTTTACTAATAACAATGGTAATAACATTTACAAAATACTATCAAAAGAAGACAAAATAATCAAAAGTAATAATACCCCACCACTTTAGTTTCAATTAACAAAACCGAAAGTAATTAATTAGTCTCCACTGTTGTGCTCAGTTTAAGAGGTTTTTTGGTCTGAGTTTGATTTTGATTTTAAACATTTTTGCAGTTACGTTATTTACATGTAAGATCGGATTGCTGGTTTAAAACTTATCCATTAAAATGAGTAATACTATTATGTGTCATCACTGTGTATATCACGGTTGCAATAATTCGAGAAAAAATTGCCCGACGATCAGCTTTCTTTATCGGTTTCTACTAATTGTCTAAATAGATGCAAAAATTAAGTGATGAATTGTGGTAATTCAAAGCTAGTACTACTAGATGATCTTAATTTATTACGAAATAAATTAATCTGTGAGTTTAGCATTTTGAATCTAGTAGTTTTCGAGATCCTTTCGCTGCGAAGAAGAAACTTAATATTACTGCAGTTCCTAAGAAGTTTGTTTCGGGTAAGTAATAATTTTTGTTCAACAATGACAATTTGTTAATACTTATTGGTAGCGGTCTGGTAGGAAAACCAGTGGTGAGAAGTATCTTAACGTTCTCAAACTCAATTTTTTTACATAACACTTTTAACCACTTTCATGTCTTCAATCTTCACCACTACTGGTATCGCAAAGTACAAATTACAAAAATCAATTTCAAGAAATACTTTCATTTTTTATTAAAAATTTTGCCAATACATAAATAAAGTTCTTTTAAAAAGCCCAAATTTCAAGAAATACAATTATTTGCTTTGCATTTCAGATGAACCTAAACAGGATACATCGAAGTCTTTGCGATTAGAAAGAAATCCTACTCAGAAATCACCAGAAGTTCTGACAGTTTATAAATCTGATAATGTGCGAACTTATGAAAATATATTTTCTAGCGGGAAGTATTTGCAACGTAATTACAACTATTTTCTGTCAGCCAATAAGAAAAAAAAAATTGAGAACAACGCCGATTCAGTTAGTGATGCCTTTGTGAATGTTCTTCAAAGTGCAACAATCAGTGCAAGTATAAGTTCTGATAAACCTATACAGACAACCGTTTCTTTTTAAAATTAAAAAGTTTAAAAATAAATTGAATAGTCAAAAGTGTGAAATATTTAGATTGAAGCGCAAACTTCAAAACAGCACAATTTCGGGTCTTTTAAAAACAAAAACCGGCTTTGAAGACATTTATTAATATGCAATGTTTTCATCGAACACGAACTCCATGGAAGGATTCAGAAAAACAACTGGCATTATCATTGTATTATAAATCGCCTACCGCTTACAAATTTATGTTGAACCATTTAGGATTTGTTTTGCCAGCAATTTCAACAATCAAGTCGTGGTTGAAAATTGTTAATTTAAGATCGGGGACAAATAATGTTCTTATACAAAAATTAAAAAAAAAAAAAGTTGAAGGAATGACAGACAAAGAAAAGCAGTGTGGTAATGTGTGACGAAATTACTTTAAAACGAAATTTAAATTATAACTAATATTGGGACTACGTCGAAGGATATCAAGATTTAGGGAATTAGGACGTAAACCGTTTTAAGTAACCATGGATTGGTTTTTTATTTGAGAGGAATATTGTATAATTGGAAAATTCCATTTTGTTATTTTCTCAGTAGTGGTTCAGTTAAAGCAGAAATATTATGTACTCTTATAAAGCAAGTGATGCATAAGTTGTTTCAAATTGATTGAAACCTCGAGCGTTAGTTTGCGACCAAGGATCTAATAACAGAAGTGCTCTATCTTGTCTAGGCGCCACAAAGAAAATCCAACAATTCAAATCGACAATAACAAAATATATGTAGCGTATGATCCTCCTCATTTACTAAAAAGCTTAAGGAACAATGTCATGAACAGCAAACTGGAAATAGTCGTCAACAATAAAAAATTCAGTGGACCGATTTTGTCAACACTTTTTATATTGATCAGTGTAGCAGTGTAGCAAGATCCATGTTAAAAATTACGGACAAACATATTAACCCATCAAATTTTCAAAAGATGCGTGTTAAATACGCCGCTCAGGTATTTAGCAATTCTGTATCTGCAGCAATTAGCAGTGCTGTGATGACGGGTCAATTAACAAGTAATACGGCGTTAGATACTGCATCTTTTTTTTAAAACAATTAACAACATTTTTGACTGTTTAAATAGTTTTTCAGTAAATGATCCGAATCCCTACAAGCGTGGTCTTTCAGTTTTTAAAGACATGCCATGCGAAACGTTGAAACGTTCTGTACAATACTTCAATTCCATCAAGTTTTATGAGAACGGTGTAGAAAGAAAAAATATATACTGTATCGCAGGTTTCCAATGGACTATAAATTCAATTTTAAGTCTGTGGGAGGACTTAAAGGGAGAAGGAACTTTGTACTTTTTAACGTCACGAATAAATCAAGATCCTCTAGAAAATGCTTTTTCAATGATTCGTGCTAGAGGAGGTTATAATGCCCAACCGTCTGCCCGCGAATTTAGGCTTGCATTACAACATAACATGCACATTCGCTTGCAAATACCAATAGAACAAGGGAATTGTGAAAAGATAACGACGAGATACTATATGGTATAGATGAACAATTTAACACTAACTATGAGGAAGAGGATAACAAAATTGGGACAAATGAAAGTGTAGAAAATAATGAAACAAAGAGATCGTCTAGAACCTGTCTGGAGAACAAAATCAATGAAGACAATGTCGTAATTAATAGTTCTTTAGAATCTTGTTCAGTGTCGTATGTTGCGGGTTATTTAAGTCACTACATATATAAAAAGTACATTGTAATACGTGTAAGGAAATGCTAACAGTTAACGACTCAAGTGTTTTCAATGTGAACGAATCATTAATTCTATATAAAGATTACAGCAAATCTGATGGAATTAAATACTTACACAGACCATCACCCGAATTCTCAAAATTTGTGTTTTTTTTATTGAAACTTTTTACTGAAGAATTTCATCTTTTTAAAACAGATTATGGTTTATTGGAAAAATTAAACTCCGTATAAAAAAAATGTCTCAACAGCAGTGTGAATTCATGGTTCAGAGAATGCGACACTCATAAACTGTTAATTATCGATCAGTTGGTTAAAATAAAACTATATCGAACCTTAAAGTGGGAGGCTAATAAACATATTTCTAATAGCTATAATTACAGTGATGTCACAAAACCACACCGTAAAATAAGAATATTATCTGCATAAATAAGTGTAAATGTTTGGATATGTTTTATGTATAGCATTGTATTAGGTACGTTATTATTTATGTGTAAATTGTTTGTAAATTATTACTATTATTTTAGATCAGTTGAATTGTAATTTTTGAAACAATGTTTATAATTAATGAGCTATTTTTACTTTAATTAAACTATTTTAATTCGAAACCATGATATTTTGATACAGTTTCAAAGAGTAAAATCCTAACTTTTTATCTCTACTAACAGATAACAAAGTGTCACTTTTCGTAAATTATTTTTCCCTCGGGAAAAAAGTGAGTACTATTTTTTAACACCAAATTTCCCTCAATAATTTTCTAATTCTATTGTAATATGATTTTTCAATATTAAATCGTCATTTATTTCGTCACAGAAAAGAATAGTGTATTATACACGTATTATCCGCACCGCGTCGGGAGACAACACACCTCAAGCTAAAATCTAGTACTTTTATTTTTAGAAGTAATAGGAATAGGTTTTATTACCAAGTGAATTTAAATTTGAAGGTCTAGTGGAACCCACTTTCCCTAAAACACGGTAACTTGTTGCCTTTTGAATTGAAAAATTTGAAAACCAATTTTATTTAAAATCCTTTTCAACTGAACACGTAAAACAAGTAGATACAAAAACCAATAATTTTGCGTTTCTGAACTCTAGTGGTATTTCTCCCAGTATGTTCTACTTTATTCCTAACGAAGTTATTAAATGACAAACAAATGTCAACATTATTATTTGCAAGTTAAAAATAAAGTGCAAGCATAATTTGTAAAATAATTGTTTCTTATTTATCTAACACCGACCAAACCAAACTGTTTTAACAAATAACGCTTCGCATGTATTTTAGTAAATTATTAAAAAAAACATTGTCATTAAAATCCAAGATATGTATCATCAATGGTATTATTCATAAATGAAAAATTCGTCACTTTTAATTACTAGTTAATACGTTTACTAAATATTTGAAAACGTTGCAACATTGTATTGACAAAAGTAAATTTTACGGATTGTATGTTGCGCCATTTTTACAACGGTGGAATAAATTGAACTATTCTATTTCAAGAATCGTACACATTATAACTTAGCGCTTCAGTACAGGTGAAAAAAGTAAACAAAAACGCAACCCAACATGCATATGTGAATTGCATCCGTGATACAAGCAAATACAAGCGGTTGGCCATCTTTACCAATATTTCAATCAACGCTAGAAGTTACTATTGCAGAGATAAAAAGTAAATTTTCTGTTCTACGACAAAATTTTTTGGTAGAGCATCGGAAGAGTATACAAAGTTTAAAGAGTGGAAGCGGTACCGACCAGGTAGATATCTCGATAGTTTTGGACACATTTTATCAACAACGCAAATATTTATAGGTTTATACGCCATCAATTTGGTATTACGACTTGCTCATGTATATTCTAGAGCATACTACACCAAAACTGCAACACTAGATACAATAATTCCAGAAACAATTGTCGAAAATGCATACTTAAAAGACACAAACATAGAGTATGTATTTGAGGAAGATCGAGATACCCAAATTACCACCTGTGAAGAGGTATGGTTATTTCTATTTGTTGTCGTATTCTCAGGCAAATCTTTTTTAGACTTTCAGGGAAGAAATATCTTCCACCAGTGCTGTGAATCTTATAACACATGTTGGAAGAAAGCAAAAAAATGAAGGCAGATGATAATTATTTTGCAAAGCTAGTGCAGCTATGAATGAAATTTCTGCTGCAATTATTCAGAAGAAACCCGTAGTAAGCAGTGAAGATAGGGTCGATGTTTTTTAAAATATGTAGGATCAAAATTAAAAAACGATTGTCGATGAAAATGTGCTTAAAGACACCGAAAGTGAAATTTTAGATGTAATTAAACGAAATATAAATAAATGTAATTAATCTTATATATTTTTTTTATTTTGAACCTTTAAAACGCTACAAATAAAAAATGTTTTAAAGGTTTTATTTTCTTTATACCAAAAAACAATATAACCTGATATGCTATTTAAAAATATATAGAACAGTTTTAATTTTGGTTACATGTTATGTCTTATGACAGCAGCATCTTGCCAATCTACTCACCAATATCTGAACAAACATAATTTCTGTATTCTTCCGATACATACAATGCTGATCTTACAGACCGATTTGATGGATGTTGATTAAGTGTTTCCAAAGTACCACTATCATTTCATTTCCATCAGTATAAGATCTACCACTTCTTGTGCATAAATAGTTATGAAGTGCCACACATGCTGATGTAATTGTCTCAACTTTATGTGGGACCAAACCGATGGGATTTAATAGAACCCGAAATCTGTTGGCGAGAATGCCAAATGCATTTTCAATAATCCTTCGAGCTCTAGACAGACGGTAATTAAAAGATTCTGTTAGCATATGTCAAATTTCTTTGAGGAAAGGTTTCATAATTTCGTTGTCAATGGAAAAGCATCATCCGCAACTATCACGTATGGCACGACATGACTGCGTCCAGGTAATGCTTTTGATGGTGGAAAATTTAGGGAATTGGTTTGTAGAGCTTTGGACAAAGTGCACTCTCGAAAACTCCTCCATCACTAATTCTTCCATTGACACCAATATTTACATATGTAAATTTATAATGAGCATCAGCCATAGCTAGTAAAACTAAAAGAATGATCCCTTTATAATTATAGTAATATGACCCTGCTAATTTTGGGGTCTAAATTTTATATGCCGACCATCCAGTGCACCTAAACATTGAGGAAATTGCCACATTTCGAAGAACTGATCTGCAATGGACTGCCAAACTTCAACTGAAGAAGTGTCTATAACAGAAATGGAACTATATTTAATGTGACTTAATGTTTTTAGTCATACCGTTAAGAAATCATCTTTCAGAACCTTATATATTGCTTCACAAACTGGGTATAAACAAAGATATAGTTGATTCATGTATCCTAGTGGAATACATGAGAGATCAAATGAGTCTCCTGTCACAAGAAATTTAAGGGTAACTTCAAGTCTAAAAGTGAAATGTCTATTAACTGTAAAACTTATTATGTTTGTAACCTGTTCTTGGCTGAATGCACTGCCTCATTACTGTGTCTGTTCTACTAATAAGTGGCTCTACCAATCTTAAAAGTTCCTTGAATTCTGATAGGTTAACCTTAAAAAGTTCCTATATGCTGTAGGATCTTCTAATAACTAATTCGTTGTCTAACATATGCAAATTCCCATCTCCATATTCCGCTCATGCCACTTCTTGAACCAAATTTTCCGTCTACAATTACGTTGCTTTTAGATTTTGTAGCCAGCATGGTAGTATAAATGGCACCGGCGACTCCAGTATACAACACCATATCTTGATCTTCCATTGTATAAAAAAAAATTTACAAGATTTTAATAACACCCTAAGTTTTCAAATACTACGGTTTCGTAGGTTATGATTTCAAACATTAATCTGTGGTTTCAAAGCCTCAAGATGTGTGTCAAACCTCCACGCACACCCTTTGCACAGTCTGTTCAAAATTAGAGCCCGTTCAATTTTTATGGACAAAAAGAGATCATAGTCGTAATACTTGTATTAGACGATTCGTAATTATTATTCTAAAATTACTGTCACAATTGTGGGCATAATTACTGGTGGTCTAAAACGGCCTTAAGATGGAAAAGAACATTTATTAAACTTGAATAACAAATTGAAAAAGACTAATTACTAGATTACGGTATAATAGTCTGGGTGGAACATTTTTTTCTCATACTAAAAAATTCAAATTACACAAAAAAATGTACTAAAATTAATTTTAGAGTTCCGAGAAAATATCCTTCAATTGAAATTTTAAAACTTACTAATACACTAGACCTTAATAAATTATTCAAACTTAGAGTCCTTCATACTTCATCAAAACATATAAACTAGAACCTATCCACCATAAAATAAATACAAGAGATACGCCACAGAACACAATATAGAATTACAAAGAAGCTCAACAACACTCGGACAAAAACAACTTCAGTACAATGCACCAAGACTGTTTAATAACCTTACTTTCGACTCAAAATAACTATCAACGATACTTCCAAATTATTTATAAAAAACTTAAATTATATTTACTAACTGATACAACTAACAGATTAACATAGACTAAATCTTTATAACAAACAACAAACAAAAATTATAATTTGACCAAAACGAAAAAAACGACAGAAATAGATATAGTCGGAATAAAATTACGTTATGATTAGTTTATTATTAGTATTTATGAATTTAATGTATTTTATTTTACCTATCTGTCATTTTTTGGTTTTTTAATTGTTACTAATTTTAATTTGTATGCCCCTTCAACACAAGCTTGCTTTTTGAAGGAGTTAATTTCAATATTATTATTATGTATTTACATATACATAAAAGTAAAACGCATTTATCAAAACATAGAAAACCAAAAGATTCGAAATTCAAAAAAAATTTGCACCTTGCAGATAAACCAACACACTCGCAATGGGATCCCATTATTGCACATCATGCTTTAATCCACTCTTCCCGCTCTTGGATAGCAAATAGAGTGAATTAAAAGTAGAGACAAGCCGCATCTTCCTCATTATGATTAAATGGCTCTTGATCCGCATCCGAACCATCTAAGTCAGACTGAAACACCTCTTCTTAATTTGTCTTGCCATCCGCCGTAATTCCTTGGATCTTTCAAATTCAATTTTCCCATCGATATTTGGAGTGCCTGTAAACGCTATATTGGCTTTACGTTTTCTATTAGGAACTGATGTTGCTTGAAGAACCGGGAAAATCTCCTTGAACATAAAACAAATAAGAGTTTCTTGTAGACTTTCGACTAAACTCTTAAATCCAGCTGCCTCTTGTCCTCCGTCTTTTGATCATTTATTTTTGGTGGTTCCATGTGTTAATTGTTTAGAAAGTGTCAAAGTTTCAATCGTATTGTTGACATTAATGTTATCTTCAATATTGCCATTCTTATCCTCAATACTAGTATCATTGCTGTATTCAACACGTATATTACCGTCTACTGCAATATTTGTTTTTTCTGACGCCGCAAATAAATAATATGGGAAAATCTTAGGATTAACTAACGAGATTCCAGTTTTTAGGAAAGTGTTTTTTGCAATTGCAGTGTGCACTGATTTGAAATAGGCGAGCAATTTGGACTATCAGGATGCGCCTTTAACCAAAGAGAAATTTCCTGATTATAATATATTGCTGTGGTTTATGCATAATTATTTAAAAAATAATTAAAGGTAACTGGGGGTAATAAGGCCCACCAGATAATAAGGCCCACCGCATTATTTTGGTGAAAAGTTTACTTTAAAATACTCCAATGGCCTCTATGGGGTGCTACTAGCACCGAGAGTCTATTTATGTAAAATGGTTTCCCTGTGACCGGCATGTACCTAGTTATGAACCAACACGTTTTGTTCATGTGCTTGTTCTAAGACAAAAGACACTTTGGTAAGTAATTAAACCTATTTAAACTAACTCAATATTTTTTGTGCGTATTCAGGGTTTATCTATGAACCGTGTACTTCGTTATTCGTGAATATTATGATGGATCTCGTGTTTTTATTTTCATAATCTTAAAGTGAAAAGAATATAACGTAACAGATAATAAAGCCCGGGCCTTATTTTCTGTTTAAGTTATTTTACATACCGGGCTTTATTTTCTGTACTTTAAAAATACAACTTATAAAGCCTAGCTTTTCTTTAATTTTATTAAAATCAAAATAAATACGATTTTAGACTATGGGTAAAATAAATAGAGGACTTCGTGCAAAATGGACCGAAGAAAGCATGGCCCAAGCATTAGAGTTAATAAAAGAAGGTAAATCACAGCGGTACGTTGAAAAAAAGTGCGGAATACCTAGAAGGACTCTAAGAAACCATATAAGAACACAAACCGCAAGAAAAAAATTAGGAAGAAGGACAATATTAACAACAGAACAGGAGGCTGACCTGGAAAAAAAAATTGTAAGACTGGCTGATAAGGGGTTCCCCCTTACTCCAAAATCGTTAAAAAGAAGTGTGTATAAATATGTAGAGAAAAACAACATAAAACATACTTTTAACAAAGAAACTCAACTTGCCGGTAGGGAATGGTTCAGAATTTTTTTAAAAAATCACCCAAAAATTTCCAGGCGAAGAGCCCAGATGATGAATCCTGCTCGAGCTCAAAATTGAACCGCTTTATTGTCTCTGACCATTTCAATAAATTGGGTGAGTTACTGGAACGAACTGGTTTAAAAAACAAAGCTACCAAAATTTATAATATGGATGAGAAGGGTTGCCGATTAACCCTTCACCATCAACAAAAGGTTTTGTCTGCTAAAGGAGCCAAACGAGTGCATTTTGTTTCCCAAGAACATGCAGAAAATGTGACGATTGTCGCATGTGCTAATGCTCTTGGACATGCTATCCCCCTACTATTCTTTTCAAAGGCAAACGTATGAAACCAACATATTCTGATGGTTTGCCTACTGGGTCTAAAGTTATGATGACCCCTAGGGGAAGCATGAATATAGAAACATTTAATAAATGGCTCGATCATTTTATAGAGTACATGTCTCCTCCTCCTGTCATTTTAATTTTTGATGGTGCAAAATGCCATTTGGACATCACAATTGCCGAGAAGGCCGAAGAACACGGTATCCACTTGTATTGTCTACCTAGCAATACAACTCATGAGTTGCAGCCCATGGACAAGTCGGTCTTCAGGGCTTTTGAAGCATATTGGGACGATGAGCTTGTAAAATACTGGGATAAACATCCAACCCGAGATTTAAACAGGGAGAGATTTTCTGATGTGTTTCTGCCTACATGGGAAAAACAATGACCATCGGAAATATTGCTAGTGGATTTCGAGCGACGGGCATTTGTCCATATGATAAAGATGTTTTACCATTCGAGGCATTTGCTCCCAGTTTGCCAAGTGCGATACCTAATGAGACATCTGCATGCACTTCCTCTAATGAAAAGATATTGGTCGATATCGATTCCGACTATGATTCTGATGACCACTTACCGTTATCTGTGATTCGTCAAAAATTATTAAATACCGCCAAAAACTCGTTTTCAGAAGTATTGCCAACACCGAATATGATTAAAAAAAGACTAATGGGGTTCAAAGGCGCAAAGCTATTAACTACAAAGCCCTGGAAGTCAAACGGTCCGTTTTATGAATGATTCGCCAGATTCTACATGCTTCCAAAACATTCCTAAGAAGAACACCACAGCATCTCCACAAGCTAAAGCTTCTTCTACTACAGCAGATGAAAAATGGGAATGTGCAGTTTGTTATATGGATTATGTGGCTGATATGAGAAAATGTGCTCATTGTGGATTCTGGGTTCACGAGGAATGTGTTGGGTTAACAGCGGATGATATGGATGAGTTTTTATGCCCAGAGTGTATGCCATAAATATTATTTCTGTTATAATTGTTGTATTTTTAAGTTTGTTATGTTTTTTATTGGCATATAAGTAGTCCAGTATTTTATTAGCATTAAGAGCATGGGCTTTATTATCTGCAACAACAGGTTTTAAGGCCCATATCAGTATTTTGAGTTTTATTTGTTTAGGTACACGATTTGTTATTTTTTTCAAATTTATACTTGGCCTTATAATAATGTTTTTAGTGTTTAAACGTTTGACCTCAATAAAACTTTCAAAATCAATCAGTTTTTAAATAAAAAATAATAAACTTTAGGTGGGCCTTATTACCCCCAGTTACCTTAATTTGAGTCATGAGACATCTTAGGTTTTTTATAATCTCTAAGAGATGGATTTAGTTGTAATTATAAGACTAAATTATGAATACACAAATTTAATGAACAAACAAATCAAAAAAGAAAAATAACAAACTAAATCTAAATTACAATATAAAGAAAAAACGCATTTTCAACACGTAGTCTATTGATTTTACAAATCAAATTTCAAAAAAAACTGACCTTTGTTTATTTTAATCACTTAATGTTACGTGTACACTCAATTGTTTACGTTTTTATTTTACTTCGTCTTTACCTTCAACATTTTATCCACATTTAATTATTATTATTGACCGTCTTCTGTCGTTGTTTAATGTGGACTCACTGATTTTCTTTTAAACTTTTCCCCACCTTTCTTTGCAAGTCAACTTGTCCTTCAAAATTGTTTTTTAGCCGTTTCCCACACAATATGCACTATTCAAAAATAATGCAGAATAAAACGTTTCATTGTTATTCGCAGAACTTTTAAACACACACACGTGTTGATTACATTCGATCCGGTGCCTTTAAGTATAGACACTACTAAGCACAAATCATTACGTACCGTCTCGAGATTATTTCATCGAACGGAAATACAAATGATAAACAATCACCTACTTTAATTTTATCTGAATTTATACGTACAAACATTTTATTGTAACTAAATTAAATCTTATCTTTACGAATCCATTAATTAATTTCTTAAATAATTTCAGGTCGATTTCTAGAAATTCAAATCAATTTTGTAATCTTATTTTACCTTTCAATTTCAATGGAAACCTATGAATTTTACTTATTTTTTAAATTCAAACAAAACCAATTTTATTATTTAAAATATACCATTTCCACTGCAATATGTATGCGATGTGGCATTACAATCCCGTTCTCTTTGCAAATGTTAAAACGTCTAGGCCCATGACCGTCGATAATTAGAAGCACTTTTTGGATAAAAGTCAAATGAGCTTCTTTTTAATTACTTCAAGAACAATTCACCGCTCATCCAACCATTTTCTTGAACCATTCTCAAAGTTTCCAAAAGTGTGCTATCTATTAATACATCTTTCCATCTCTTTCTCAAAAAATTAACGCAAGTTGGCACAAAACCTATAATACTCATACAGCACACCATGGTCACATGTATTCCACGCTCAGCGCTAGTAAGCGCTCGCACTTGTTTTTTTTTCCATTTTGTGCAAATACTTTGGGGGGTGTCTGTACTGTGGAGAGAGCACTTTCGTCCAGGTTGTAAATCCTGGTGGGCTAAATATTGTGTTTCTCTAATGTTGCTTGATATATTTCAAAAAACCTAGCTACTTGAGATTTATTAAACGTCATAGCCCTCATCTTAGAAGTAGGTTCAGGTTTCCTTAGAGAAATGCTGGGATTTCTTTTTCTAAAGCCAAGCAGCTAATCCCAACCGGCTATCTTTTTCGTTTTATTGAAACGGTGTTCCAGCCATTTTTGTCAGCTATATCGTAGGTTAGTTTGCACACCTCAGCCCCGGTCAATCCAAACAGACGTGACTTGAGAACTTTAATGTCTTTTCTAAATCAGCATCGAAAGTATTGTGGTACCGACCCCAGTCCTTCTCAATTTTCGAACATGTACGTTCCTATTCTGGACTCTTTTCCTAAGCAAAGTTTGGGGGCACCGGAAAGTTTGGATCCTTTCAGCCAACTTGCTTCTCCACTGTTGACAGCTTGGAAACACGCATTGCATTCTCACGCCAGCTCTGTCGTTGGCTTTTACTTTGACACTTTACTACCTATTATGGTCAACAATTTCCTGCATCAAACAATCATCAGGGTAAAATGACATAGCATACGTCGTTTTCTCTGATTGTTGGTATGTTATTTTGCCCGGAATTAATAAAAAAACTTAAACATAACCTTCTTTCGCATTCATCTAAAATAACAACCAAAATCTAGTGAGAACGTGGCCATTAATCATTACGCTACAATTAGAAACAGTTGCACTCAGCATGTTCTCAATATTTTTCACAAAATGGTTGCTAGCTCTAACGCAAAATATTACATTGGATACTCACAATTGTTAAATTTTGTTACCATCAAACAATCGTTTACATTAGAGCTCCACCATTATATAAAAATGCAGTTGTGTCAAAACAAGCTTAGTTAGACACTATATTATACCTACTCGATGTCATTTACCCTAATGCATCATTTTAGGCGCATTTCCCTTATATGTAATTCTTTGTACAGCATCCACACAACATCACAGTACTCGAGCCGAGATCTAACCAATGCATAGAATAATATTTAATACATAATATATTTGAAAAATCTTTCGTATTCCTGAAAATAAAACCTAGCGTTTTCATCACAATTAGTGATGTGTCGTATGTGCGGAGCAAAGGACGAAGTCTTATCAAACCTTCAAGTTTGTAATGAAATTTTATAAATTTTGCAATTACACCGAAAGTCATTTTTTAACGTTTTTGTTTTTAATTGTACTCCAGGAAATTAACCTGTCAGTGGTCAATGAAATGGGTCAGTAAGTATCTACTATTTTATTAATTAATTAATTAATAACTCATGCTTATTTTCTATAAAGGTCAGAAACTTCTACAATTGATTAATAGTATTCAGAAAACCTGAAGAAATAAATTGACTAAATGGCAAACCACCAATGGAGGGATAAAGTCTGGGCAAGGAGTTTTTTCTTACTAGATTTGTAAGCCGTTATTTTTAGATCCTCTAAGCACATAAACACTCAGGTGTAGTAATTGAAAATATCGGTATGTTTTTGGAAAAACTTCAAAAATCGTTCTAGCTTTGTCACTATGAAAAGTAGGCGTCCTGGACTGTAACTAACCGCAATTTTGCAACCCAGTCCCCAAGGGTCTCAATCGAGATCGTTAATTAAGTTGTTTAAAGCTTTTTCTTTGCTTTAGCAATGGCCTAGTGTATGAAGTTTTTATTAATTTGCATTCATTCATCAGTTCTGAGTAATAAGTTGTGTCGCTTCTGTATGTCAGTGCAGCTCATATGGCGTTTCTTTTCCAAAATTCAGAGTAATTATTTCATGGCATTCCAAGCAGAACTCTAAGTCCAGATGTGTCCACTTTGCTTGAATCAAGGTAAATGTTAAAATTTGATGTGGGTGGTATGATGGAAAACCACACTAATAGAGGTTCTACAATGATGGATTTGTGGTGACTCTTCTTGAAGAACCATCTATGAGAATGATAATGGAGACAGTATTTCTTTTACCAGCGTTAAGTCAATGAATAATTTTTAATTCCATATTCAAAAGTGAGTGCTTTATTGACTATGACTAATCCCATTTTCGTAGCCCTGGGTTTTAATATTTATACTTAAAAGTTTAATTTATACCATAAACAAAATAGGAACAGTTATAAAAGTAAGGTAAAAAGTCGGCAACTAGATAAAGTAGTTAAAAATTTTAAAATGTCAATATGGGCGCCCTGGTCCTTATTTGATTCATCTAATGTAACATCAGCTAGTTTAGGTGTACTGTCGACGCATTATCTACACGTTTCTCTCTTTATTTTCTTCTATACCTTAATTACACATTGTATTGTTTCTTATTTTTCTAAAAATACTACCACAGTTCCATCTCCAGTCGTACGACCATCAGAAACACATAACAAATAATACGGATTACTTTAACAATCTGTTTCATGTTGGTCCTGTCCAGTGAATCTTAAACACCAGATGCTTCTATTTGTACCATCACATTCGGCTGCATTGTCACCACAGTCCCAGCATTTGACGCATTTCAATCATTTCCTCTAAGTAGGATTAATTTCTTCTCTTATGGTATTTTTTGTTTTTATAATTATTTTGTCTTTAAATATGATTTCTGCTATCTTTCTTATGACATTTACTCTGGGGTGGCCAGACATTGTTGTTTCTAAATTTTTTTGTAACATTAAAAAGGTGTTTTTCTTTATTTTCATTACTTCTACCACTAGCCATTATGTTTTTGTTTTCTTCACACAACTTTGAATAGTACAGAATATTATTTTTTAAGTTTAAAGCTGCCATGACCATGTTGTTCCTAACTCTTCTATGAAATACATCTTTAGTCTACACTCGGTCTTTTATTTCTTCAAATTTCTCGAAATTTGTTAACCTCCATGTTTGTTTAGATAACTTATTGAATTAAACGTTTCCTCGCCTCTGCATATACATTGCAGATGTTGCGTTACAAACCTTTTATTTCCCTTTTACGATTTTTACTTTAATTCGGCCTTTTAAACTTCTCTTCTAATTTTTCGAATCTTTATATTTTTCTTCATATGTCATTTAAAAAAAAAATCTCCAATGGTTGATGGTCTGATTCTTCAATGGCTTCTATTCAATAACGATTCCCCTTTCTCACTTACGTATATAAAGTCCCTTCTCCACCCTCCTCTACATTACCCTACAGAATTATCCGTTTCCTCTCTTCACACATATTCTTTTATGACTTCTTCAATTTTCTCTTTATAAGCTGTTGTTGTTATTTGCATTGCTTTCACTACTGTATTTAATTTCTTTTTCTTTATCTTAATCTTCCGAGTTTTTTCTTCTATATTTTTCTAATCTTGTTTTCAGTTCTTCATTTTCGGTTTTATTAATTTTAAATTCTTTATCCTTCTCTTCTGGTTTTTTTTAATTCTTTAATTTCGTCTTAGTTCTTTTTAATTCACCATATTTTTCTGGCGTCCCTTTAAGTTCCTGTTTCTATTCTTCTAGTTTTTTACTTATTCAATTCATTTGCAGAGTTCTTTTTTTATTTTTCTTCTTCTAATTTTTTTTATAGAGATTTTTGTTTTCTATTTTTTGAAGTGCTGTCTTTTTCTCTCAACTGTTAGTTTTTGTTCTGAATTTCTTATTTACCAATTTGATTCTTTAATTTCTTAGTTTTTTACGTTCACTTTTAATATTTTATTTTTTAAAATAAATCAATTTGGTTACAATAAATAGAGGTAACTATTTTATTGTTATACTTATTATATTATGTTATCTCTCAGAATGTATCTTTCATCTTTTCTTAATCCTAAAGTTAACACAAAGCCATTTTATTTATACAAATTGGCGAATCTATTCTAAACGATTCTTAAATTTGATTAATATTATAAGTCTTGGAAGAAAATTAGCGGTTTAAATTTTACCATCGTTGTTCGATAACGTTATATTACTTACAAAAGTGCTGTGTGGTATGGGTTTAATTTGTCGAATTTTATTATTGTAGTACTCTGTGTATAAGATGAATATTTCTGAAACGTGACAACAACGCTTAATACAAATCAAAATGTATGCAACTTAGATGGCGCCACAAACTCTCAATTGACGTTTAGAACAAATGGAGGAAATTTAATCCAAACAATAACGATTTAATTTATTATTTACATTTAGTTTTTAAGAATGAGACATACTTTAATTGACATCAATAAACTGACATCCACAAGAAGAAAATGAGGTTAGTAAAATTTGTGTTTTAACAAAATTTATTCATGTGTGTGCATTTAAGTGGCCCAAGGATGAATCCACCGATTAATGGTAACAGCAGAAGGCCTAACAATTATGTACGAATGCCTCCGATGGACAGGCCTACGCCTTCACAACACGACGATCTTATAAAATTTATTTATGACTCTTGGAATAAAGTTTCGCAAGAAGTGACAATGGCACGGGTAACACTGCCAGTTATTATCGAACAGGAGCCTGAAATGCTGAAAACTTTGAACCTTTGACTTGGAAGCGTACTGGGGTAGAAGGAACGTTCAACACCATTAACAATAGTTGCTCATTATTCTTTAATTGTATTATTTTTTACATATAGTGAAAAGACATTCTTTTAACTATCTTAAAATTATACACTTTTTTTAGTACTTTTAATTCCACGGGATGGTGATGTTTTTATTTAATAAACCTACAATATATTTGATTGTATCTTTTTGAGTGATTTGTTTTAGGTAATAATTAATCGAACAGAATAGGTAAACATTTAATGCAGTTATTGGTATTTCTTCCTTCGTGACCACTTAAGAACTAAAAATTTAAGATATCTTTCAACTTGTATAAAATTTGTAGCATCCTATGATATAAAACATAACGTATATACAGAGGACACAAAATTACTTTACCACGTGCAGACAAACCCAAACGCACATTAACTTATACAGGGTGGCTGAAAAGTCACTCACCAAAGGATTATTTTTAAATGGATAAAAGTAAAGTTATCAAATTCTAGGGCGATGAATAAGATTTTATTCTGCATATTTTCGAGCAAAGGCTTCAATGTTTTCGTCGTCACTGCTTAAGGTATTTAAGGCCATCTTGAATGTTTTGAAATCTGGTCCCAGAACAAGTGATTATATCATAAAAAAAGTTTGTTTCTCTTTCAAAAAATAATAGCTATATATCAACTTAACTCGAATTATGATACAAATTTAACAAAATATTAAATTACATTTAAATTTGTTTATGAATTCGTCACCGTAGATCTACTTAGGGGGCCTTCAGCTTTTAAATTGTTAAAAGTTGAGTTATTTTGGTTTTTTTTTTATAAATGTGCCATTAATCTTAATTTACTTTTAAATTTCATGATAATTTGAAGTTAGTATTAGTTTTGACAATTTATACATAATAATGGGTGGTTGACAGTTGTGTGAAAAGTAATTATAACGTTGACTTAGTGAATGTGTGACGTCTATACCACTTTTTTTGTTTTTCAATGAATGTTTGTCTTGTTCCCCCAGACTTATAACCTAACGTTTAATACCAGGATATCAAAATTATCTTTGGTCAAGGGTGGTTGTGAATGTAAACATCGTCTTAGTTTACGTTAAAATAATTATGTTACTGTCACACTGACATCATCAATAATCTACAAGTTTCATACCTATTTATTTCAGCACAATGACTTGACAGATTCTGACACACAAACATATTCAAAAATTTAAAGTAAGACAAACGTTTTACATTCCACAACCACCCGGACCAATATAATTTTGATATCTCGGTACAATAAGGCATTTCTTGATGCGCTGTCAGGTAGCTGTCAAAGACCTTAAAAATGACTACTGTAGGGCAAACTTACGTATAATAGATATATTTGCTTGTGTAGTGAAATGGGGCAGTAGAGGAAATCGTGACAGTGTTAAGTTTTTTAGAACCCTGTTATTTGTAATTTTAAACATAAATTGAGTTAAAATACTCTTCACAGATTCTATAACTAACTTAATTAAAACAACTACTAAAAGTACAAAAAATCCACAGAAATTACACACATTCCAAATAACAAAAGTTTGTTTGCTCCACAGACGCCATTTTGGCAAAGCGTTCAAATGCCTTATTCGGCGAAACCAAAATAGCGGCATATTTGAATTCTAAAGTTTTGTCAAATTGGTCAGTAGTACTGAAACAGATAAAAGACTACTAAGTTAGATATGTCCCATTTATTACCATCCCGTGTCTCACTTATTTACTTCCTTGAAGTAACAACGTCTTTGTATAATTAGTTGCCCTAAAAGCCGAAAATTTAGAAAATATGGAAATACTTTATGAAAAAATTATTCTATTAGATAAGCTGCTAAACTTTCTAAGGTAAAATTCCAAACACTGGGACGATGATATGTCAATCTTACGAAATATGAACATCAAAATATTAATAAAAACAAGAAAGAATCTTGCTGACTATTCAAAACTTGTAGTGAAATGGCGTACGGTTTGAACACAGAAGACTTACGAAAACTTGTTTATGAGCTTATTGGAGCTGCAAATAGCTTGTCTATTCCAGAATCATGATACTAAAGTTGTAGGAAAAGATTGCTGAGAACTTTCTTTAAAAAAAAAAAAAAAAAAAAAAAAAGTACGAATCTAAGAATTAGAAAGTCCGAGGCTTTGTAGCGTAGAAAGGCTCTCATTTTTTTATCAACATGTCAAAACATTTTTTGTCAATTTCAAATCAGTTTTGCAAACGCCTTTTATTCAATCTTATATTAACCAGGAACCAGCACCGCCTAACTGCCAAAATAGATAGTTGCACCCAACAACGAGTTTCATAAGGCAACCAGCAGGAGCGTGGTGACTGGTTACAATGTGCTCAAGATTTATAGAATTAGTACTTTTTTTGCATCTTTGCTGTGAGTTTTCCAGGGAAATGTTTTAAAGACTATGTTGAAAGATGCTCCCTAGGCACTTTGGGTTTAGCATTCCTTAGTGGATGGATGAATATTAAATCCATTTGTCCAAGTGTTTGGTCATTTTTAAATATTCTAAGTTTTTTCAGAAGACAATCCTCGGTTAATCAACAGAAAGTCACATTTAGTTAGGTTGTGGAGAAAGCTCATAATCTCTGTGTGTACAATATAACTTTACCGCCTCATTCAAATCATAAATGCAACCACTAGATGTGGAAGTCTTGGGTCCATCTAAAGCTTACTATAATAAAGCTTATGATAACTGAATGTTGATCAATCTTGGCCAACTCTTAACAATAGGATTGAAAGAATCGGATGTATAAAATCCATAAAATTCCATAAAAATTTTATGGCGTTATTTTTATTATTATCCCATTAAAAGCGTGATGGACCATCAATTTCATTAAATTTTTAACAATAAATCGTAGCAGGATGCATCTCTAAAGCTTTTAATAAAGTATTTACACCAAAATATAACTGCAGCCTTTAAAAAACTGGTTCAGAAATTTACTGACACTGATTTCTTTTGGACTTTCGGTTACAGATCGTCTTTAGCACATGAAGCAAATATTATGGACAAAAAATTTTACTGATGGAAATGGCACACAACCTGCAAACTTAAATGTTACTAACACACCAAGTTATGAATCTCCGCTAGAAGCGGTTCCACTCTAGATTAAAGGTTCTATAAAACATTATTTCTGCTGTAGAAAGACATGTGACACTTACCACTGTGAGTTCCCAGATAGCAAAACAATTTATCTCTCCACAGGAGGTATGCGGTTTTCCCAAAGCTTAACTCAGAATACAAGTTGGAAACCTTGGCAGATAGGATGAAGGGTAATAATGAACTAGCACAATCAAAGAAAACATTGAATTGGAAGAAAAGGAAAACTGAAATTGTAAACCAACAATTGCAACTTTTCAAATAAGTAAGAAAACTAAGGCTAACTTTACAATTCCTGAAAGAATAGCAAGAACTAAAAATAAGAAAAGGACGATTACATGATGATAATAAAATTATTTTATATGAGTATTAGAATCTAAGGTGGAAGATTGATACTTCGAAATACTCGATAGCAGATATTACGAGGAAATTAATGAAAAGAACATGATACCATGGAAGTATGCTTTATATCAGCCAAACCTTATCTGTCGATAAACAGCTCAAAGAATCTTAAGTGTCTTTTATGCAAAAAAGCTCAAAGTTTCCGAATATCTTGTTTTCTTTCCTAAAGTTCCTGATACCAGAACAATCGACTGGAGTGATGTGAAACCTCTTGTGACTGATCCCGTTGCTAAACATTTTAAAATTCTGAATTTAGTTTTGACCCATTAGGATATGCTAAAGAATGTCTAACTTTTCTTTAGTTGATAGAGGACGATTGGCTTTGGATTTGTACCATGCTGGATTTGGTAAACAGTTCGCAGCTCGTCCCAATAAAAATTCGTTTCTTTATTATTCTCTCTTAAACTTTAAAGGTGGCGGATATGTGTTACATTATTATATTTAATATTTTCGTTTCCTCTGTTATTTTTTACAGCTAACACTCAATTTAAAAATAAAGATTAATTCAAACAAACTGAATATTATAACTAAATAGTATATAAAAACTTTAAAAATCTATGTGCCCACAAGATTGCTAATGTTTAATTTAGACATAAAAATAAAGTTTGTGCAAGTGCTCGTTGGCAAGATAAGCTAGCATCATGAACATGCGTGTTTTGAAGCTGGTAAATCATGTGAATTTGTACAAAGTGTCAGAGACATTACAAATAAAGAACTAATTTTGACCAACAAAACAAATTTCATAACGAGAGTGTTTTAAAGCAGGCTGGTATTAACTTTGAACAAATTGCAAACATGAAACTTTGTGCTTTAGGTAATGTATTGTTTGCTTTTAAAGAGTTGTGACGAACATAGAATTAAGGTGGTCGGTGAATAGATCTCATGGAGGATGAATCCATACTATGAGTTCAAACTTAGTAAGCAGTTCAAAATACCATGGCATATTTTAGGGACAACCGAGTTTTCTTCCATCAAACATAAAAATTAAGTATCAACTTGTTTCGAGCAATTTTTGAACAAGGCTAATAGTGCTAGTCATATTCTGTGAAAGTATTTTTAATCTGAATTTGAGTGCGAAAACGCACGAAAAATTTTATTATTCGCCTAGTCCCGCTTTATAATCCACAACAATAATATGGCGGTTTGGGAACACAAAAATAGGACCATTGTAGGAGCTTATGAGATTCGTCTGCTTGCTGAGAGTTTTACAAAATCTTCGTGAGCAGAAGCCCGGTTTCACCAACTATTACATCTACTCACAACGGCTTCGGTAAAACTCTAATAAATAGATCTAACCTTTGGAATTATAGACTGGTTACAAAACGACCAATTGGACCACTTAAAAGTCTTCGAAACGGAACTATTGTCTATGTTGCAAAACATAGTTTGCCAGGGAATAAAAGTGTTGCTAATCATTTCCTCATCGGGTACGTAATGACAAGGATCTCAAATTGTGCTTCGTTCGGTTACGTATTGCTCACTGGACCTATCTCTATCTTTATCACTGCCTTATCCCCTATTGGACGTTGGCTGTTAACATAGCAATCTTGATTTTGTTTACAGCACTTCTAAATAATGGACAGATGACAGTCCAAACCATTGTCTTAGGTTGTGCATCCATGAATGTCGCCTTCTTCCCGGACCTCTTCTACTATCCACTTTGCCTTGAACTATTAACTGCATAGACGATATTTATCGTGTCTCATAATGTGGCCGAAATATTGGGTTGCGGCTCTTTGTGTGGTACGACCTCTTTTTCTTTTCCTATTCTTCTCATGACTTCACGTTGGTTGTGTGGTCGGTCCATGGTATTCGAAGAATGCCGGTAAATCCACATTTCGAAAGCTTCCAACCTCTTTAAAGTTACTCTGTTGTTGTCCTCTACTCCGTATTAGAATAAGACAGAAAATATAGCATCTAACTAATCTTAATTTTGGTTTAAGGGATTATACTCATCTTATTAGAAACTGACTCGAGCTTTTCAATTCGTGAACAGATTTCTCTTGATTGGTCCCAGTTCGAATTCACAGTAGTTCCAGGCTTAATGTGTATGATTCTACTTGTTCAATGTTTTTGTTGTTTACATTAAAGGTTGATTGGTGTTTTGAATATTTCTTGTTTATACACATACATTTAGTTTTTCAAACGCATTTAATGGGAGTCCATATTTGTTGCTTGTTGTTTGGATGTTTGTAGTTCTCGTTATCGTTTGCGATGATCACCGTATCATCAGCATATCTGACATTGTTAATTGTCTCACCATTTATCTTGATTCCTTCCGATGCTTGTCTAGAGCCTCTCTGAAAGATTTGTTCGGAGTATATATTGAATAGTAAAAAGGGTGATACGATGCGGCCCTGTCTTACTCGCTTTTTGATAGCAATTTTGTTGCTGAACGCGTTATTAACTTTTTGTTTACCGTTTGGTTCCAGTAGAGGTTGGACAATACGTAATT